>JAOANR010000005.1:36655956-36991865 GCA_030278955.1 Hygrophila difformis | reverse complement strand
TAACCCAACCCTATGTGCCCCAAATATGCCCCCTTTCACTATATGAGGAATGACTGAAGGAATAGTGCTTCCTTTCAGTAGAGGAGTACATCTGAGGCAGAATGTTCGGTGTATTCCACTAGAGGTAATGGTGTGTTATTGTGAAAACACATAGTCCACCATAAAATCTTGTATTTGAGATCATTAATGGCATTCAACCACTTAATTTACAATAATAACGAACAAATATATTTGTTTATGTTTAATAAAGTACGAATAATTGTGATCAACACATTAACCCAAACCCTATGTGCCCCAAATATGTCTCTTTTCACTATATGAGGAATGACTGAAAGAATGGTGCTTCCTTTCAGTAGAAAAATGCATCTGAGGCAGAATGTACGGTGTATTCCACTAGGGATAATGGTGTGTTCTTGGGAAAATACATAGTCCACCACAAAATCTTGTATTGAGATCATTAATGGCATTCAACCACTTAATTTACAATAATAACGAACACATATGTTTGTTTATGTTAAATAAAGTATGAATAATCGTGATCAACACATTAATCCAACCCTATGTGCTCTAAATATGCCTCTTTTCACTATATGAGGAATGACTGAAGGAATTGTGCTTCCTTTCAGTAGGAGTACATCTGAGGCAGAATGTCCGGTGTATTTCACTAGAGGTAATGTGTGTTCTTGGGAAAACACATAGTCCACCATAAATATTGTATTTGAGATCATTAATGGCATTCAACCACTTTAATTTACAATAATAACGAACAAATATATTTGTTTATGTTAAATAAAGTACGAATAATCGTGATCAACACATTAACCCAACCCTATGTGGCCACTAACATGCCTCATATCACTATATGAGGCATATCTGAAGGAATGATACTTCCTTTCTATAGAGGAGTACATTTTATGCAGAATATCCGGTGTTCACTATGAAAGGTAATGGTGTGTTATTGGGAAAATGCATAGTCCACTACAACAATGTGTATTGGAGCTCATTAATGGCATTCAACCACATAAACAACCATAATAACGAACAAATATGTTATTACATATTTTATAATATACGAATAATCGTGAACCACACAGTAACCCAACCCTAGGTGCCACAAATATGCCACATACCACTATATGAGGCATATCTGAAGGAATGGTACTTCCTTTCTGTAGAGCAGAATATCCGGTGTTCACTATAAAATGTAATGGTGTGTTCTTGGGAAAACGCATAGTCCACTACAATAATGTGTATTGGAGCTCATTAAATGTGTTTGTCTTATTAAATGTGTTTGTGTTGTTATGGACATCCACAACAAAAAAATTGACACTATCCAAAGAAATGAAGTTTCATGCAACAATATCGAAAATGAAGCCATCCATAATAAATACTAATCTGCGAAAGTTACTTCTTTTGCATTTACATGGTATCACATATTGAAACCATCCTTCCGAATGATCATTTCAAATAATGAAACCATATACAAAATTACCACCTATCAAATCAATGATGTACCAGATATGTTCTGCAAAATACTATATGTCAATGTGTTGTATACCACTATGGCTGAAACAATCAGCAATAAAATGCACAGTTGAGTCGTGTGATAAAAAAATATCAAAAATATTTTTGATACCCTCAAACACCTCTAAATCCGCGACACTTCCAGGGTTCAACGCTATCAACCTATTGCAAAATACCCGAATTTTTGTCAAATGAGTAGTAGTAATCGTCCCCATGCAGTTCCTTCATCGCCACCTCCCTCTCGCCCCAGGCCGTGATCCTATTCATATAATACTAGTGGCCTGGATTCCATTACAACATTGTGTAAGGCACATGTACACCACAATTAAGTTCTGTGATACCGATGTTGTTGCAATAAATACAGAAAACGTCACCACGACTACACAATATCGTTTCAATACCAGGATCGTGATCATCCGTATGTCTAAATCTATGTTCTATGTACTGCATCAGTCCAAACACGTATCTAATCACTAACAAACCATTGGCACAAGATGCACTTCAGCTTCGTAATAGCAAAACAACAAGGTCTCCCGTTGTTGTATTTCGGGTTCCTCTTGCCCATGTAGTTGTGATGACAACCATTAGTGACTGTCATTTTCGTCTAAATTGGTTGTCCCTAATACATGATCTATGATCTTATTTCCTTGATTTTTATATGAAGAACTAAGGAAAGTATGTCAAAAGTCTTAGAAGATAGGGATCAAGATAGGAATCTGAATTTGCATAAAATAACTCGAATTGTTGGAATAAATTTGATGTTTTTCTCTCAGCATTATTTCCTGTCAAGAACTTGAGTTTTGCTTGCTAACAGGAAATAAAATTATGTTGCGAGGAAGAAGCTTGATTCATGCCGCGAGTGTGGAAGGGAATGACGCGAGGAATGCAGAAGCAGAATTGGCACAAGTCTGGAAAGACCTCGCGACATTCAAAATCACATTGCGAGAAGAGTTAAGTTTGCGCGAGACAGGAAAGCAAGAGTCATGGCGAGAAGAACTTTATTTGATGAAGATTGTGAAAACCTCGCTTCATCGGAGGAGGTGACTTTTCACACTGTCCTCGCTTTGAAGGAACAGGACTAAAGCGTGGGTCAAGAGAGAAAAGCGTGAGCAGTTATCATCCAGTTGGGAGGCCGTTACTTTCACACGCCTATAAATATGTCCACTTGGAGATCAGCTCAAGCTAAGCTGGAGATTGAAGAAACTCTTTTCAATATTCTATTGTTTCATTTTTAGAGCTTTGTAGGTAGGTAGTTAGGGTTTATATTCCGCAATTATTTTTGTGTTCTTCAGATTTGAATTTTGTTTTTCGGCAGATTAGTTGAACTTTGGTTCAGTAGATTAGATTAGATTAACGAATATCTGGAGAAAGGGATAGCAATCGGGATGTAATTTCCACCGTCGCACCACCGAATTCTTATCTTGTTTTCGCAACTCCCGTTGAATCGATTTCGCATTTTTCCTATGAGATCCAGATCTCCAGGTGTTTTCGTTTACATTCTTGTTACATTTTATGATTTGTGGAGGAAAATCGAATGTTAGATTGATAATTTCTCTTCAGGGTCGCAATTAATGAATTATTATGACTGGATTAGCAGTAAGAATGATTGAATCAGGGAAACTACATGGATAATTAGGAATTTCAGTTGTAGCAGCCTGAGATTCTGCATTCCTGATTCGAATTCGTTGTTTGGATTTCTTTAATCTTCCAAGGAAGTATCTTAATCTTGATAATCTGTTTGAATCAGAATTTCTTAGGAATGACACAATCCATTTTCTGTAATTTCATTCATTTCACAATTTGTCAATTTGTAAAGTTCGCAAATACATGTTTATTAGAAGTTCTGGAAATGCAGTTTTCAATGTTTGTTAATATCTTTTGCAAGATGATTTAATGAATAACTTTTCCAGTTATATTTTTAATCAAATTTTGGTTCTTGATAATAACATCTAGGGTTAACGAATAAATCTTCATTAAGTTCTCAAGGATCCACGCAGTGTTAAACATAGCGTAATAATCTTTGAGAGCTGAAACTCTGGAATTCATTTCTCTAACCAAGGTGAGAAATCTTCCTCGCAATATCTCTAGATATGGACTAGAGCAAGGAAGACCTTCAATATATCTTAAACTTAGTATTTTCCTCTATAAAACTTCATGATCTCGCTCTATCTTATTACTGAGATAACGCGAGGAACAACTTATCTTTTTAAAGTCTCAAACATGTCGTATCAGAACTCTCACTTTGTTCACTTGAACAAAGCGAGGGAACAACCTGAGATGACATCATAATTGGTTACTTCTCTGAAGGAAACAAAACGTAACCTCGCTATAAGTATATACCACTTATTGTATAAACAGAAGTTAAACACCCTCGCAATATAATTCAGATTCTACAGCGAGGAGTTTAATTTGTTGTATTAATCGAATCTAGGGAGCATTCTTTGAACAATAATTCCCTCCACGCTTTACACATATAGCGCGCGGAAAATTAGAATGTTCATAGTTTTAAACCCCATGATAATTACTTCAAGTTATCTTGGACACCTATTTTGCAGAATTGATTCTCAAACTCTTTTTACGGGGAAGACATTCCCTATTTTCTGTCTAGCTCACAACTTATATTTTGGGGAGCATCTTAGCATTTTACTTAGAGGATTCAGAACCCTCATCGTTTCTCTATACATATATTACTACTTATACTCATAATATTTTGGGATATTTCCAGACTCATTGCTGAGTATTATGCTTTCATCAGAATACAATTACACTGAGTATAATTCCATCATCACTATTTTCATCAGCTTATTGAGTGGGAATAATGATACCAATCTGCAAGTTCATTATGTACTCAGGGTAATGAAGAACAAACTTGTTCTGCAGTTGGATATTTAGTACCTGTCGTTTAAAAGGGAAAGATGTTTCAAAAACCATCTTTTGTCTCAAGAATTAATAATAATCTTAAAAGGGTTAACTTCCGGGGATCATAGATTTTATGATTTATCGATCATATGCTATGGGTAGGAGGTTAATAGACTTGTAAGATTTTATTAATCCTGAGTCAATTCATTTTTTTGAGGAAAGAGCTTTTATTGCCAAATCCAAACATATTACATTCAGAATTCTCCAATATCCGAGAGAAGGATAAGAGTAGTAGGCAAATTAAAATAGGATCATAAGAGCAACAATAGGTTACATCTGAAACACAATGAAGCAAACAGAAGCAGACAACGTCCCAAGCTCTTCTGCAGCACAGGCAATAATTATTCCAATCAGACTTCATCAGCATGAATCTTAGTAATCCAGATAAGTCAAGGACTTTGATTAGAAATTTCATCTTGATATACTTACAGGATTATTATTTCTAACAAATACTTGTTGGAATTATTTTGAGGAGAAGTTTAGTCTTATACAACCCTTGAATGATAGAATTAAATAAGTCCTTTTCTATTTCTTGTAGAGGACATTCAAGTAAGGAGTATAGGATATTTCTTTTATCAAAATAGTAAGAGGACAACAACAAGTTCAGACTAGTATGAGATGGATTAGATGTGACCCTGAGAATTCAATGTCTTAATCTGAATCCGGAAGAAACAGATTAAGTGATATTTCTGAAAGCTTATGACAGGAGATAAGTTTGACCAATTATCTCTTAACATAGTATATCATGAATTCAATGCTAAAGTGTCATGACACTAGATCATAAGTACTCGTCTTGGGAAAGTGATTGAAGACATGAAGGATGAACAGATTCAGATAAAGGATTTATTTCACCTCTTTGAGCTACTCATTTTATTTAAACAGCAAGGCAATGGTTACTTAGGCAAGAGTTTGATTTGTTTGATTTGTCTTAGTCCATCTTAAACTCGAACTTATATTCTAACCAACGTTTAATGTTTTCTTTTATATACTGTGTTTCAATAATGTCTCTTTACTGCTTTATTACCTTACTGCATTTACTGCATTTACTTTTGAGTTTTAGGTTTTAGACATAATCAGTACTCATAACGAACCAAGGAATTTATTTAACATTCTAAGATTCATGATGTTATTAAAATGCTTCTATCGTATAACTCTCTAGTGAACGATCCCGACAAATAAATAAATACTGCAAGCTTGATACCGTGCGCTTTCGGTAAAACCTAGTGAGGGGTGCATCTGCCTCAAGTGGGGAAAAGCTTCATGGCCACCGTTGCCGGGGAGGGTGTAGCGTTATGAATTTTTAGAATAGAATACGTTCTTTTGTTTTTTATAAAACTATTGTATTGTTATTATTTTTGATTTCACTAAATTCTTTCATTTTGTTCATAGGAAGAGCTGAACAGTTTATGAACGAGAGGATAACCAGGTCTTCAAGACAACCTTTGCTTCCATTCAACTGTGAACTTGAAAGAACAGCTAGGCTAATCAGAAACGAACGCCAGGAGAAGGCAGAGAGATCTTGCAGAAGGGACACTCTCAGCAATAGCAGAGATGGCAAATAATGGACAAAATGACGAACCCGGGAAATCTAGCAAATGGACAACCAGGAAATCACAATAATATACCAAGAGGACAATTCTAAGTTCCTCAAGAGAATGCAGCACCACAATTCATTCATCAGCACTACTTTCCTCCTAACTTCGTCCATCCAATTCCCAATGCACAAGAGGAACAATATCAACCATGGCAACCAAATGTCAATCAATATCTAAGTTGGAATAGATGAAGAGGTTGATATACCCCTGGTATATTAAACCTGGCAGCTTCTAAAGCATTTTATGGCCTTAGTGCAGAAGACCCACACCTTCATTTAAAGAAGTTTGTGGAGTTAAGCAAGACAGTCAAAAAAGGGAAGAGCTTCAAGAGAAACTGTACAACTGGCTATGTTACCATTTTCTCTGGATGGATCAGCAAAGGAGTGGTATGATTCTCTTAATGCTCAACAGAAAGCTACTTGGCCCGAATTAGTAAAGAAATTTCCTTCTCAAGTACTTTCCTGAGAGTAAGGTGGATGAATGAGTGGATAAAATTTTCTAGTTTCAAAATGAGGAAGGGAAGAATCACTGAAGGATGCAAGGGACAGATTCTTTGATATGCTTAAACGATGCCCACAACATGGTATTTCGGATAAGAGATTATTGAAAATATTCTTCACAGGATTATCACACACTTGGCAAATGATGATAAATGCTACTGGAGGAGAGCAATTGCTCCAGATGACACTGGAAAAAGCCTGGTCAACCATAGATACCATTACTGCTAGCAGAGCAGTACTTCAGGATGATGACCCACCCTCACCGACGAGGAAGAGTCTTGCCATTCACGCGGATAAGAGTGAAGAGAGGTTTGCTGCACTCACAAAACAGATTGCAGATTTACAACTAGCACAGAATGCTAGTCAACAAATTCAACAACAACAGCAACAACCATGATGATTCTTCAACCCACACCTTTGGAGCAGGTCTTTCAATGTGGAATTCGCTCTGCTCCTCATCATAACGATCAGTGCCCACAGCTTCAAGAAACACCTAAGCAAGAGGAAACTTGCAACTACACTGGTTATCAAAACAAGCATCCTAATCTGAGCTATGGTAATACACAACATGCACAAAATGCACATCTTCTGAATCCCCCTCAACAAAATCAGCCACAGTTTCAGCAACAGTTTCGTCCTCAACAATAATTCTATCCTCAGCAACAGATTTACCCTTAGAGGCCTCCTCAACAAGCTAATCAGCAGAACAGGCCAATTGGACCATTTGCACCAATGGCTGCACATTTTCCACCTCAACCTGTGCCAACAGTGACTTATCCTACTGTTCAAGATATAACTTACTCTTCAAAAGTTGAGAATGCCTTGAAGGAGTTCATTGCTAAACAAACCGAGACAAACAACCAGCTGCAAGCTTCAATCAAGAATGTTGAAAATTCAGTGACAGAGATGGCAAAATTACTGCAACAAAGAGAAAAAGGGAAATTACCAAGCTCATCTGAGACAAACCCTCAATGTAAAGCAGTTACATTGAGGGGAGGGAAAGAAGTTGTGGATCTCGAATTTGAGAAAAAGAGAGAAAAATTACTTCAAAAACAGTTCAAATTATGTACAAGCATTGGAGGAAGACGACCAGTATGATGAAAGTCAAATTCTTGAGAAATAGGGAGTATTTCAGAACACTCTTTTCCAATGGAAAAAGAGGGAGGTAATACTATCCCTAACCTTACAGGTAACAAAAAGGACTTATTGGATGAACACATGCCCAGGGTGCCATACCCTGGGAGGCTAAAAAATGATCTTCAAGAGATTAAATTTAAAAAGTTTCTTGAAAAGATTAAGGCCATTGAGATCTCAATCCCTTTGGTTGAATTACTTTCAGAAATGCCCTCTTACACTAAATTTCTGAAAGAGTTGATTTCAGGGAAACGAAGCGCGGGAGAGCAGCAGATGGTGATCCTCAACTAGAATTGCAGCATGGTTCTTCAACAAAGGATACCCCCAAAGCTAGAAGATCCAGGGAGTTTCACTCTACCCCCAATCATCAATTACAAGGAAGCAGGACGAGGCCTTTTTGATCTAGGCAGTAGCATAAATGTAATGCCACTTGCCATGGCGAAAAGGCTTGAGCTTGGGCGGATGAGGCCAGTAAACATGACCCTGTTCTTTGGGGATCAGTCGAGTACCACACCGGAAGGAATCATTGAAGATGTTTTGGTAAGAACTGGGGGGTTATGTTTTCCGGCC
This sequence comes from Hygrophila difformis, assembly GCA_030278955.1. Classification (NCBI taxonomy): domain Eukaryota; kingdom Viridiplantae; phylum Streptophyta; class Magnoliopsida; order Lamiales; family Acanthaceae; genus Hygrophila; species Hygrophila difformis. The sequence continues at coordinate 36,983,623 of JAOANR010000005.1, read as the reverse complement.
GATTTCATTATCATGGATATTGAAGAAGATGTTACAATTCCAATCATACTGGGGAGACCATTTCTGGTGACTACTGGGGCGATGATTGATGCAAAGAATGGCATAGTTAAGCTACATGTCGACGACCAAGAAGTTACTTTCGATATGCTGAAAATGGCCACATATCCTTTTGATGCTTTTAAATCAACTGTAACTGGAAAAGGAGCAGAATGTGAAAGTGTAGAGGTAGAGAAAAATCAAGATAGTTTTAATCTCTTTTCTTCTGATGTAACCGAGAACACTATCACCCCACTCACAAATGCTAAAGATGCTACTTTTGGTTACTTGTGCGCGGTTCGATTCGCTGATCCTGAGACTGGTGAAATCAATGACGGATCAGAAAGTGAGGATATGACATCTTCAGATTATTCTGAGGATGACATTGATAAAACAGATCCTCTAACAGAAGGACCTGATTTGAAAATAGAAATACAAACTTGAAGCAAATTAATTCCATCAATAGAAAGTCCACCAGAGCTTGAGCTTAAGGTACTACCAGAACATCTTAAATATGCTTTTTTGGCAGACAAAAAGAAACTTCCGGTAATCATCTCATCTAAATTGAATGAAAACCAAGAGCAAGCTCTAGTAGACATTCTTAAGAGTCATATTCGTGCAATTGCTTGGACTATAGTTGATATTAAAGGCATTAGTCCTCACATTTGCATGCATAGGATTCTGTTGGAAGACGAATATAAACCATCTAGGCAACCACAGAGGAGGCTGAATCTACCAATGCAGGAAGTTGTCAGAAAGGAGGTAAGCAAGCTTTCGGATGCAGGTATTATCTATCCTATTTCTGATAGTAAATGGGTAAGTCCAACGCAAGTTGTACCTAAAAAAGGGGGAATTCGCATTGTGATTAATGAACATGGTGATGAGGTAGCCACAAGACCAGTAACCGGTTGGAGGGTTTGTATTGATTATAGAAAATTAAACAGTGCTACAAGAAAAGATCATTTCCCTTTACTTTTTATTGATAAAATGTTAGAAAGATTGTCAGGAAAACCATTTTATTGTTTCTTGGATGGATATTCTGGCTATAATCAAATAGTAATTGCTAGTGAAGATCATGAGAAAAAAATTTTACTTGCCCTTATGGAACATTTGCTTACAGAAGAATGCCTTTTGGATTATGTAATGCTCCTACTACTTTTCCAAGATGTATGATGAGTATCTTTTCTGATTTCATTGAGAAATGCATAGAAGTGTTTATGGATGATTTTAGTGTTTATGGTAATGATTTTGAGAATTGTTTACAAAATCTTTCAAAAATTTTGCAGAGATGTGAAGACACTAATCTGGTACTTAACTGGGAGAAGTGTCATTTTATGGTTCAAGAAGGCATTGTCTTAGGACACAAGGTATCCAGAGCAGGAATAGAAGTAGATAAAGCTAAAGTCTCTGTTATAGCAAATTTGCCACCTCCTAAAACTATAAAGGCAGTAAGGAGCTTTCTTGGCCATGCTGGTTTTTATAGAAGGTTCATTAAAATTTTTTCTAAAATAGCTAGACCCCTGTGCAATCTTCTTCATAAAGATATTACATTCAGTTTTGATGATGAATGTCTAACTGCATTTAAAACCTTGAAGGAGAAATTGGTCACTGCACCCATAGTTCAGTCTCCAAATTGGGATCTACCTTTTGAGTTAATGTGTGATGCTAGTGATAATGCTGTGGGATCAGTTTTGGGACAGCATAAAGAAGGAAAACATCATGTTATCTACTATGCTAGTCATACTCTGAATGATGCTCAGGTAAACTATACCACTACAGAAAAGGAAATGTATGCTGTTGTTTTTGCTTTTGATAAATTCAGACAATATCTTATTGGGGGCTCAGACAATAGTCTACACAAATCACTCAGCATTACGATATCTTTTCTCAAAGCAAGAAGCTAAGCCTAGATTAATAAGATGGGTACTACTGTTACAAGAATTTGACATCATCATCAAAGATAGAAAAGGGAAAGACAATGGAGTAGCAGATCATCTTTCAAGGTAGGAAGAAAGAACAGAAAAGGAAGAAGCTGTTAATGATAAATTTCCAGATGAGCAATTATATGCTTTGCAATTACAAAAATTTGATTGTCCTTGGTTTTCAAATTTTGCAAACTACTTAGCCTGCAAGATTATTCCTAAGTTCAAAGACTCTCATCAGAAGTCTAAGTTCTTTAGAGAGATTCAGAAATATTATTGGGATGATCCCTTTTTGTTTAAATTTTGTTCTGATCAAGTTATAAGACGATGTGTCCATGAGAAAGAAGGATTTCAAATCATAAGAAAGTGCAATGAAAATCCTTTAGGAGGACACCATGGTCCTGCAAGAACATCTAGGAAAGTTTTAGACTGTGGATTTTATTGGCCAACCATTTTTATGGACTGTCAGAAGTTAATTAAGGTGTGTGACAGATGTCAGAGACTAGGAACATATCTATGAGAGAAGAAATGCCACAAAAAGGAATTTTGGAAGTAGAAATATTTGATGTTTGGGGTATAGATTTTATGGGACCGTTTCCCCCTTCCTATGGTAACCATTGTATTTTAGTGGCTGTTGATTATGTTTCAAAGTGGGTATAAGCAGTGGCTCTACCCAATAATGAAGCCAGACAGGTCACTAAATTTTTGCAGAAGAATATCTTCACTAGGTTTGGAGCTTCTCGCGCCATAATATCAGATGGAGGATCTCACTTTGTGAATAAACTCTTTGAAAAGTTACTGAAACAATATGGTGTACATCACAAGATAGGATCACCATACCATCCTCAGACAAGTGGACAAGTGGATGTATCAGAGAAATCAAACATATTCTACAAGCTTCTGTGAATATTACTAGGAAGGATTGGTCTAAGAAACTAGATGATGCTCTCTGGGCATACAGAACTGCTTTCAAGACTCCTATATGAATGTCTCCTTATAGATTGGTATTTGGTAAAGCATGTCACTTACCAGTGGAATGAGAGCATAGAGCATATTGGGCTATTAAGATGCTCAACATGAAGAGTATGGAGATTGGGATGATCGGATGATTTCAATAAGGAAAGTATAAGGGTTGCCTGTGAGATTTTCCTTATATGAGAAGGGCATAAAGTTGAGTATGTGTTTCAAGGCATTGTTTGTTGACTGGGATTGGGATGGTTAACTTTTCTGAGTCCCCTTCGGTTGCAACACGTGTTTGAATTTCCTATGAGCATTGTTAGATTGCTCCTGATTCCCCGTCTGCAGTTTCCCAACCAACTAGTCATCCATTCATCCATCCTAGTTCTATCTGCTTTGGCCCTGATTTTTCCATTATTTGACCTATGTTTCGATACATTGGAGTTGAATAAGTATGCAGGGGTGACCTGATGGTTGAAATAAGGGTATGGGATAGAGTTTGAGATACATCTCTTAAAAGTTTTTGCTGCTTCCGCTGCCACCGTTGCTGTTGCTTGATTCTTGGTATGGACTACATCCTTACATACCATCACTAAGGGTGGTTTCTGCTAATGCTTTGGTGTGGATCATGTGAAGAAGTTGGTTGATGAAATGGATGCTAATTTACCCCATGCTGCTGCTACAGCCTTTTGTGGAGGACAAGGGTGATGCTTCATTTTGTTGTTACTATTGGTTTTGAGTTTGCATTGTAATAGGGGGATTGAGCAGTACAGTTAGTATTAAGTGGGCTACTACACATTGGGTGTGTGGGTTTATTAGTGCAACGGTGGCAATTCATATGTAATTGTTTATGAGATCTTTGTTGTACCTTACTCTTGGGTTCACGGTTGAATAAATTATTTCGTTTCCCCTAAAAAAAAAAGATGCTCAACATGAATGTTCAGTTGGGACATGATAAAAGAAAATTTGATCTGTCAAAAATGGAAGAGATGAGACCGGAAGCTTATGAAAGTAGCAAAATTTATAAAGATCGAACAAAGAAAATTTATGATGCAAAAATTAAACATAAAGGTTTCTATGTTGGACAATTAGTTTTGCTTTATAATTCTCGTCTCAAGTTGTTTCCAGGTAAACTCAGATCAAGATGGACAGGTCCATTCCCTGTGGTAGCAGTTCATGAAAATGGAGCTGTCACAATCATGCTCAATGAAGGAGAGAAGACAGTCAATGGACATCGGCTGAAAGAATACATTGGACAACAGGATTTGAATATTCATACAGAATATTTGAATAATCCATAATATTCTGTATCTCTAAAAAAAATATATATATAGGGGATGGGGAACTACCCAGGTTAACTGAGTAGTTTCTCCCTTATTCTATCCTAATTTTTAATTTTAATTTTATTTTGTTTATTATTTTCAGGATTAAAGGAACTAATGTGTGAAGGATAAGAAGAGGAGCATTGAAGAAGGAATGCGATCAGGTTTTTAATTAAAGAACACAGTTTACTCAGGATTAATTTTAAAAATTAATTCTGAGTTTGTGTTATTTTTGTTAATTTTTCGTGTGAACTTGCTTTGTTGATAACAAAAAATATGAGGGAGTTCATGTCCACGCTTTGTTTTTAATCGACAAAGCGTGAGCATGAGTATTACTCTCAGGAATTCTTCTCGCCATGTTTATATTAACAAAGCGAGAGACATAAATATGTCTACACTCTATTAGTATTACAAAGCGTGAGATTCACTGGTAATTCCTCATAATGAACATATGATTAATACCCCTCGCTTTGTCAAAATTAATATAGCGAGGGACATAAATAAGCCTACGCTTTGCCAGAATGACAAAGCTTGAGTTTTACCAATTATTCCTCATAGTAACATTCCTCGCGTTGACAGAGTTAACCAAGCGAGAATTATATTACTCCGCATTTATGGATAGACAAAGCGAGAGTCTTGGAATTTTGAACGAATAGATTTTCAAAGACTTTGAAAGATCAAAATGCCCTTTCAAAGTCTTTTCTTCTTCTTCTCACTAAACATCACACGTCGTTTCAATCCTTTGTAATTATGTCACATAACTTCCCCCGGTTTATAAATAACCAGTTATAATCTTCCTTTCATTCATATCCCCTTAAGTTCTTTCACTAGAAAGTCTAGATGGCTGGAGTAGCTCCAAATCGTAGAACCACCATTTTAGATAACCCTGATGAAATATTAGGGGATATTTTATCAAGATTGGGGCAGGAAGAAGTTAAAGATCTCTCCAGAGCAGCTCCAACCTGCAGGAAGTTCCAAACAGCGAGTAAACTCCCTGTTGTTCGAAGAAGGGCAAATGTGGTGGAGGAAATCACCGCTGAAAGAACTCATGATCTAGAATGTCGAACCTTCTTGAGAAGATGCAGGGAAGACAACAATTTCATGCTCAACCATGAGCCTGCATTAAAAGCCTTCTGGAACTCAGGCCATATGGAATCTGCTTTTGAAGTTCTTCAGCCGGGGATAGAGGATGATCATCACCCTTCAATCTTCATCAAAGCCTTCCTTCTGATGAGTTCAGAAAGTTTGGAGAAGATTGATGAAGGGCTGTATTTGTTGGGATCAATCTTCAAGGAAGAAGACCACATCCGGAGGATGAAGGAGAAGATTAGCAAAATTTTTCCCAACAGTGAGGAGGAACCAAATCCGTTCTTAGGGCAAAAACATAGGGAATATTGTGATTACTTGGCCCCTCATGATAAGAACCTGGTTTTGCAACCTCCACACTATAATTATGGTGCCACAAATATCAACTATTTGTGTTGTGAGGTTACAATTCTAATCAAGGATTTGAGGGTATCCTTTAATGAATATGTGGATGAACTTGAATCAGACTTTGACTCTGATTTAGAATCTGATTAGGCTGATTGTTTTGATCCTTGTATTTTCTATGCTAATATAATCATTTCAGTCTATGATTTTGTATAAATGGAATTCTTGTGAATGGTTTAATTCTCGCGTTGTTTTTCTTTCATAAAGCTCTTCTCATTCCATAGAATTTCGATCACCAGTTTATTAATCAGTTTTGAGTTAATTTCAAATCCGCTGATAGGGCATGCCTAGACTTAATCATTAATATCTAAAGAGAGGTATATACTTGAGTACCCTATTCTGCAGACTAGGACGGCCCATTCTCTATATCTTTTTCTCCGTCTCATCTTTTTAAATCACTTTCAAATCCTTCTCTCTCTCTCTCTCTCTCTCCCGAGAAATAAACCGCCTTAAGTCTAGTTCTCTCTTCTGAAGCGTACCATTTTCACTTCGAGAAATTTGATCAGAGAAGGAAATGGCTGGAGAAATTCCATAAGCCTTTTAGCCCATCTTATTTTCTTCTTCGTGGTGCTTAAATTTGCAATCCGTACTTATCTACTTTTTGTTTGCACTGAAAATGTTTTACTTCGCAACACTAGGGTTTACATTCTGTATGTTTTGCTTGAATGCGATTAGAATCTTAGTCCTAGGTTTCTCATTAATGGAACCAAAGCTAATTCTCTCTTTAAAACTCGCCTAACAGCACTAATACTGGAGAGCAATCTTCTGAGTTCTCTGTGCTACGAATGACTGATCTTCCACTGGATATCATTGGAGAGATTTTTGCCACTGGATATTCAGAACTGCTTCAAACCATCCTATTGTTTTTTGGAGATTCAATTTAGAAGATCCTGTTTTTAGAAGTATCTCTAACGAGTCCGCTGGTAAGATTAAGTTTCTACATTCCTGCGGGAGGGCTAAAAATCCTACTCTGAATCTTCAAAAAGCAATGGAATTATTTGCACAAGGTCAAGAAACCAAAGCTTTTCAAATTATGGATGAGGGAATTGATGACGGCCATAAGTTCTCTCAGTATATTAAGGTTTTGTGTTGTTTAAATAAAATTTCTAAGGGGGAGATAGATAGAGGACTTTATCTAATAAGCCCACTCTTGAATGACAGGTTTAATAGTTATAATTTTAGATATAGTCTTCTTACTGTACTCTCAGAATGGGAGAATGTACCCAACCTTTTTCTAGGACAGAACAAGAGAGAATTTTGTAACTTTGATGAGCATAAATGGGAAGTCATCCATAAGCCACCATACTTCAATTATAGAGCTGATCAGATCACTTGCCTGTGTTGCGATGCAACTAAGGCAGTAGCAGATTTCAGGGTGTTGGCAAGAGAAGCTCTTTATAATCATAACTCTACTGGAGACTTCTCGGATGAAGAAGGCGAAGAATGATGTTTTTGATAAGCTTTCTCAGTGTCATTCTAGTGATAGGCCTAATTTTGATCAGTGGTCTAAGTTTCTCTGTATTCTGTAAGGCAGCATGGTAGTAGTAATAAAATTTGATCTTCAATCTTTTAGTTTCCTTTTCAATGAAAGTTTTTCCCCTAAACTTTGTGTTTCATCTCTTTTTCAAAACAGAAATGATGGAATTCCACAATTCTTGGGAACTCAGATAACTGATTTGCCTAATGAGCTGCTGGGAGACATCATGTCAAGATTGGGAAAAACTAGTGTGATTGAACTCTTTAGAGTCTCAGAGATTTCTCCAATATTTTATCAAGCAAGCAAATCACATCTTGTGTATAAGAGAGTAAATCTGGAATTATGTATGAGATGGAGGGAGAATGTTTATCCTGACAACCAGAGAAGGTTCATCAATGAATGCCAGAATGCAGGGAATTACATGTTTAATCTTGAACCTGCACTCATAGCATTTTTTTATAACAGTGATGAGAAGAAAGCTTATGAATTTCTCAAACCTGGTTTAGATGATAAACACCCACCTACTATCTTCCTAAGAAGTCTTCTGCTCCTGTCAAAACAAGATGATAAGCTAAATGAAGAGGGACTTAAACTGATTAGAACAGTAGCTGAAGATGTTATAGATGTGGTGTTCATCAAGTTGAATGTTTTTCACTGGCTACTACTCTTGGATAGTATTCCAAATCCTTTCAATGCCCAGAGAGAGATGAGTTTCTGTAAGAATCACCCTCTTGATGTACGTGAAGTGATATCACGACATATTATTCTAGAATGCATACCCTGTAAATTTTTTGATATGGTTAGAATGTTTAGGCGATTATGTGGTGAAATCTTGGGAGATGAAGAAGTGTGGCTTGACTCCGATGAGGAAGAAATCATGAATCATTGGATGAATTAGATTTGCTAAGATAGGAAGATTACTCTGACATACTTTTGTAATCTTTTGGAGACTTTGGATTGTAATTTCTTTTGAACTACTTGCTGTTATATTACTGGTTTATTTGCTTTTCTATCATTTCTGCATTTTCATTCTTTACAATCCTTAATTTATTTCAATATTACTCAGCTTTGAAATTGGAAGCTCCTCCAAGATTCCAAGAATGTCATTACAAAAATCTGGATCAGAGGCCACTCAGATCACAGATCTTCCATATGAGATTCTTGGAAATATCCTGTCGAGGCTGGCATTCGATCACTTTGAAACTATTTTCAACTGCAAACTAGTTTGTAAGGAATTAGATGAGGCCACCCACCACCTTTTAGTCTTGAAGAGGGCTACTCTTGAAGACTTCTCTCTGTGGGGATGGGGAACTTTTGAGCAAACAAAGATAGACTTCATTGAAAGCTGCAGAAATGCAGGGAATTGGATGTTCCAATTGCAAGAGGCATTGCGCCTGTTTGTCCGAGTTAAGAATGAAACAAGCAGCATTTGACATTTTGAAGCCTGCCATCACTGATAATCATCACCCATCCATCTACATAAAAGCACTTATGCTTTTGAGTAAGGATGAAGTTGAAGAGCAGGAGAAAGGAATTTGGCTCTTTGCAACTCTTTGCAAGAATAGACGAAGGCTGAAAGATCTCCAGCTCCAAGTCAGAGGATGGCTATCAAACCAGAATGAATTCCTTTCACCTTTTCAAGGGCAGCCTAAGAAAAGATTTTGCAACTATCGGAACTATTATGATAACAATAATAGTTGTTCAAGGAATTTTTATGGAGTTACCACAATTTACTGCATGAGGTGTGTAGTCTCCGAGCATTGCAATTTGTTTACCAGATTTGGTTTTGATGGAGAAATTCCTTCTCTTTGACTAGCAAATTGGAGTTATAAGATCCATTGTACTTTGCAATTTCTAAATGTTTGCAAGAATCTTTTGAATGACATTTTGTAATTTGTTTTGTTCTGTCTATGTAATGTTTTTATTATTCTGGCACTATTTTCTTTCCTTAAAGCAGATTTAATCAACATTTAAAATTTTCACATTTAGAGCAAATCTCTAAATGTGAGTATGGTGGTATCATGTAAAAATGGGTGCAAAGAAGGAAAAATTGATACTATGTTCTCTATTTTACACCTTCACATTTAGAGCAAAACTCTAAATGTGAGGATGGTGATATTGATTTAATCGGTTTCTCTTATTTCTTTCTAAATGATTCATAAGATGACTTTTGAAGAACTCCAAGCTCGAGGTGTCGAGTTAGACAAGAAAGAACAATTATTTTGGAGAATGAAAAGAACAGAGAAAACGGTGAAAGATATTCAGAAAAGCTGTGGATGGGCAGGAATGGAAATCTCACCTCCAATCTTTTATGTCAATCCGTTGATGATTCAACGTATACCTGCTAAGGAGAAGGAATCATTGATGATTGACTTAGAAGAAGCATTTTGGGTTAAGATGAGTCATTTCTGGGAAGATCAAATGGTCAATCTTATTAATGACAGACATCTCCCTAAGGATATCAGACTTGAAAGACTTCTAGAAAGGGAGAAGAAATGTATGGCTGAATGGAACCAAGAATGCTATAGAATAATCAACCCAAAGGATCAAACATTATTGGAGTTGGATTACTTTGACCCCCAACCATTGCCTAAATATGTGAAAAGACTCACAAAATACTGTTGTAAACTCCAAGAAATCCGGAATGCCCGAGTCTATGATCCACAACAGGCACTCCCAGCATATATGCCTCCAGCATTCTTGAATAAGAAGGGACCTGTTGAAAAAAATTTCTTGAAAAATTTGGCATTAGACAGGATCATTGATGCTCGGATCAATCTGAGACATGCCCTTGAGCCTCATTTTCAGAAAGCTAAACAAGGCAAGATGGAATGGAGAAATGTTCTTACGACTATCCAGGAAGCTAGGAATGGGTGGATAAGGCATATGAATGAGTGGGCTAAGGGGGAAAATCTTAGGAAAAGAATCCTTAGGCCAGGGTTAGAGAGAAAACCTGATGAAGAGTTTCCACTAGAGAATTTTGCTGATTTAATGCCTGAACAACAGGCATGGGTTAAGGATGCAGAAGAGAGAGAAGCTGAGAGAACAGGGAAGAACAGGAAGCAAAGATCAGATGCAAAGCAGGCACCACAAAACATAGTCAGGAATATTTTCAGAGAGTCTGTCATAAATGAAGGTTTAGAACCTACAAAGAATTTCATGAAGATTTCAGCGCCAAAAATAACACCAGCTGATGCAGATCTTCTCATTACAGATAGGCAACATAAAATCATGAAGAGATTACCCCCACCTCTCCAGCAAGAAGTTCATGGACTTGTTCAGGAGAGAAAGAAGGAATTCATTGAGAAGTATATTCGATATGCCAGTATGTGCAGAGAAAACGCATACAAGGAACATAGAGTTTATACTGATCAGACACAAGGAATGATTCGGCAGATAATCATTGATGATTGGGATGCATGGAATGAAAAGTATCTGAACAGAAAGGGGATGAACATGATGCTCAAAGGTTTTGGTAAGAACTTCTATATCAAGAAAAATGATTCTGATGAGGACAGTACGGATGATGAACAAAGATTCGAGAGGATACGAGCAGTAGAGTCAGTTCAGAGGGTTGTAGGAGAAGGAATTGAAGAGAATGATGAAGTTGATCCAGATTTGCAGGAGGTTGTCAATCGGTATAACAAAGAGAAAAAGAAGAAAGACCGCGAACTTGATGAATTTATGCAGGCACAAAAGAAGAAGGGAAAGAAGAAGTAGTCTACCAGGAAAAGAAAGTCACACATTCTCAGTTCAAGCTCTTCAGAAAGAGGCACCTCCGATTAAGAAAAGGACTGGGAGCAAGGTGAAGAAACACAAGTCTGAGAAAACTGACCAGTCTTCTAAGAAGAGGAAAAACGAAGTTGAATTAACAATTAAAGAGGTTTTGGTTTTGAAAAGAGGAACTCCAGAATCACAGCAACTGATGGAGGGAAACAAGGAATCGTTGCAACCATCTCAGGGAAGCAAGAACATTGTTGTCTATAAAAGAAAAGGGAAATTGTCTGAGAAACAGCAGGAACCCCTTCCTGAAAAGGTAATACAACAAGAAACTGTTCCTGAGAAGGAGAAGCAGCAGGAAAAAGAGCCTGATAAACCTGTCAAGAAATTCACAATAAAGATGAAAGACAGGAAACCCAAGTTTGTGGTACATGATATCAGTTCTGATGAGGAGAAGGTTCAACCGATTCTGGGAGTTCAGCAAGCAATAGTGCTTTATACGGGAGATAATGAAATCAAACCAGAGGGAGCATTTTCAGAAGGACTAGGATCTGTACCTTTTGAAGGAATGGAATTAGGAGCTATTGATCCAGAAGGATGGAAATCTTGTGTTGCTGAATACCAATCTGAAGCACAACATCCTTTGGATCCAACCATTCATCTTCAACAGACTGAAGGTACTACAGAGGAAAATCTGGAAGGACAGGATGAGAACCAACAAGCACAAGTGAATCAAGCTCTACTTGAAAGTCAGCAGAATTTTGATGAATTGCCAAGAACAGGAGATGATCAGAAATTTGTTGACGATTTCACTGAGGAAGCTGACAACTTTCTCAGAGCAGCAAGTCAGTTAGAACAAAATTTACCACCAGAACAAACTCCACTTGAGCAAGAATTCTTGGATCAAGTGGAAGAATTGGTGGTGAATACAGTTCAAGATCAAGCAATCCGAGACTTGGAAGAAGCTGATGATTTGGACCTGCATGGGATTACTGTGGGAAACATGAATTCATCTTTGGAAGGCATGATTAAGAAATTCAGGAAGCTTGCCAGAGAAGGAGGAAATACACACACTACCGAGGAACAAGCAACTGAATATGCAGAGAAGCTCGAAGTGGAGCTAGAGAAAGTTAAACAACAGATCAATTCTGGAGAAGTAGTGGAGCCAAGTTTGTCAGCACTTCAGGCTTACAGAGAGAGATCCAAAGGAATGAATCTCAGAATAACCAAGATAGGCAAATGGTTCTCTATGAAGAAAAAGTTGTCAGAGAAGAACAACAGGAAGAATATTTGGTTGATCCAAATGTTTATCGAAATGTAAAGTTTCAAACTTCGGTTAACAGTCAATCTAACCAGTGGATCTTACCGTCTCCAGTTAGAAATGAGTTAGCTCAGAGAGCCATTTTTCGGATACAAGATCCTGTATGGATTGAAAGTCAGAGGTAGAAATTGGAAGAGCATTTGGCAAGTCAAAGAGTGTTCATTGCAGAATCTACTGAAACCCCACTCTTCTTGAATGAGCCAGAGCCAGAACTGGAACTTGAAGAACTTACAGAAACACTGAATCAACATAGCTTGGAGATAACTGAAAGGATAGACACAAGCACTTCAATAATACCTGGTTCAGATATTGATGATCTTCATCGTACTGAAACAATGGAGGATGAAGAAGAGAATGTAGAACCTATCCAGGAAGAAAATCAACCAGGTGAGGAAGAATAAGAAGCTGTAGGAGATGATCAGGAGGGGGCACAGGAATCTGAAGGGAGTGAATCAGATTGTGATACCTCATAATAATTTCTCTTTGGAGTTCGACTTGACAAGATGTATCCTAAATCATATAAAAAAAAACAAATTCAAACTGTTTTGAACTACGTTATGGCTTGATCCCTTCACATGGTATGTAGGCAGCTTAGAAATTTTAATTCTAAGTTGAGTCACAAAATAATAAAATAAAAAAAGGATCCTAACTCTTAGCTCGAGAAAAGCCGAACCACAACTTCGAGTTGATTCTTAAGGATGGTAGACTGTAATACCCGAGAATTTTGCAACATAAAATAAATAAGTAAATAATAAATAAATAAATAAATAAATAAATAAATAAACAATAAATAAAAATAATAAATAAATAAATATGAGAAATAAATAAAGAATCATAAGAAATGAGAAGTGGAATTTAAAAGGAATCAAAGTTCCGAGAACCCGGGAAGCCGAAGACAATTTAATCAAATTGTACACAGGAACCCGACACTAATGGACTTGAGAATTCGAGGCCAATATTAAATTCACACCCGAATAAAATTAGGATAGGAAATTGGAGCCCAAAAATAACCCGGAAATAGGAGCCCAAGAACATAGAGAGATAGAAGTCCGAAAGAGAAGAGAAAAGGCCCGACGGATCGCACGACCCGGCCCAGACCGCAGCCTGGACCAAGGCCGCGTGGTCTCCGCACGCTTTTAAGGGAAAGACCGCGCGAGCCCCGCGCCGTTAGCGGCAGTTGCGACGTTCCGCGATTCACTCGCCCGAATCCGGATTTTTCAACTTCGGTTGCTCACCTTGCGGCTCAAGACTCACTAGGGCAGACATTGGACGTCCCCTAGGTCTTGCACATCTATAAATAACCATCTTAATCGACTCCGAACACTTTTAACACCCTACGAAAATCTCCATACGTATCAAACCCAAATCCCGGAGTCGTCGGATGCACGAAGGCATTCGAAGACTGAGTTGGATGAAAATTTGGAGACCCTTGTTGTCGTGGTAAGATCTTGTTCATTCTTTTCCATTCAAGATTCGGAAACGAATCCTAATTAAACCTCTTTTCTATTCTAAACCCCGATCCAGACGCGTTGAGGAAAAATGAAGGATCTCGGAGAGAGAACGAAGGACGTGGAAGCCACGCCTACGAATCGACGAGCCGGATAATCCAAATTTATGTAAGTTAACGCTTACTGTGGTTTTGGGTTGTTAAAATCTACCGAATGCATAGATCTAATTATGAACCCTAAAAATCTGTCAACAAAAGAATCCTACGGTGGAGCGTTTCTTCTTGAATTTTTCAAACCCTTAAAACTATTCAAACGGAAAAACCTAAAACACGAAAAACATTCTTAAGAGACCGATCTACTTCCTGTAAAAATTTCATAATTTTTGGTTAAGATTTGTTACCCAAAAACCGAGCTAGAAGAACCTGTTTTGAATCTGGATCCTAAAACGGGACAGAATTATATCTCAAACTTGTTGGTGATTTTTACATTAGATATATATCGATTCAGGATTAGTGTTGAACATAAGAATTGTAGATCTATAAGTTTAGAACACCTCCGTAAATTTTTGGAAGTTTTCGTTAAGATTTGAACCTCCGAATATGAACCGAACCAATCTGCATTCTTACCAAATTCATGAAAGCTGACAGAAATTGGTTTCGAGCTTGATCCAAAGATTAACCACTGATCCGATGAGAATTAGGCTTTGCATTCTAAATGAAAGTTGTAGATAGTTTTCTTAAGTATCTTCCTGTAAAATTTCATCGAATTTGGAGTTTGTTTGCTAGGTAGTTTTCGAAATTATGAAACTGTTGCTGTGTAAATTCGGACAGATTAATATCCTGATGAAAATCCCCATGTTTGACTTGTTTTCGTAACTCGGATCAAAAAACTTAAAACACGAAACTTGTTCGTCTCTGTGTTTAAGAGTCACTGGTAAAATTTCAGAATTTTTGGACTTAAAACAAATTTTTAATTAATTTTGGAGCAAACAGCATTTTGTCGAAGTTGAATTTTGAAAATCTTGTTGAAACGGTGAAATTGGCCTTTAAGGTTTAAACGATTGGGAATTTCCTTTAAAATAAAATATATGAAATAAGAATTTTGAAAAATCCCCTTACAACTGGGTTAATTAAAATTAGGAAGTGAGTGCTCTGCAGGGTGCCCTCCTAACTATTCACTTCGTGCCTTTACGGACGATGGTGACCCGCGCGAATATGAGAAAGTAAAATACACATGAATAATGCTTGCCGAAAGGCAGTTGAGATATAATGCTTGCCCGAAAGACAATTGAGATATACTACTTGCCGAAAGGCAATTGATAAATAAAGCTTGCCGAATGGCAATGGAGATATAAACTTGAGACATGAGGCATATAAGAAATTGGTTGGACCTTGACTGGCAGCAACAGAAAGAAACTAAAAGACTTGAAGATTGTTCTTTTGTGTAAATTATGCTTTTCGAGTATGTCTTACAATTGTTCTACTTTGCAAGTTATATTTATGATCTTATGGAAACCCTGTCTTTTTAATTATGCCTTTAAATTATTATTATTATTAGATAGATAAATTAAATTAAGTGGTGTATGCACATGTTTTCTTTAAATTTAGTTAAAGGCTTTGAAACCCCACGATCATGTATGTGTTAACTTACTCAGCAAGTTGTGCTGACCCAAAACCATTTCTTTCTTTTCCTACAGAGCATGTGGATTATA
The DNA here is from genome assembly GCA_030278955.1 of Hygrophila difformis. Taxonomy (NCBI): domain Eukaryota; kingdom Viridiplantae; phylum Streptophyta; class Magnoliopsida; order Lamiales; family Acanthaceae; genus Hygrophila; species Hygrophila difformis. The sequence continues at coordinate 36,968,218 of JAOANR010000005.1, read as the reverse complement.
CTTGAGCACGTACATGCATGGGATTTTTAGGAACACTTTATTTTTAAATTTTTGCATTAGACTAGAAGTTGCATGAACGGACATGTTTAACCCGTGTTTTGGCCATGTTGGCCCAATTTAAATTCTGCTGCATTACTTATATCTAAATATTATTTTCCGCTGCAACTGTAATGATATTATTTTCGAGTTATATTACAATGGGCTGTTTGAATGTTTTAAATTCTGAAAAACCATAGCCTTGCATCTCTTTAGCAAGCTCGGAGAAACCGTGTCTTGCTAAGGAGGTGTGGCGGTGACATCCCGACCTGGGTTATCAAAAATCGGGGTGTTACACAGATACTTCTGAAGGATCCTCTCCTGGAAAGGAAGTTCCAGAGCTTATGCCTTTAAGGTACTGGGGAAGGAATAGTCCGAAAGTAAGATTGTCAATTCCTGACAGCATTGAGTAGAAGACTGAGTTTACAGAGGAGGAAATTAAGGTTAAATTCAATGGAAGAAAAGAGACAGTGGAAAATTACTTGGGGATGTCGAAGATGATTATTCCGGACAAGGGATTCCATCCAAAGTACTTGAACCATAAGTGTATTAATTACTGGAGAAGGATCAACGAGTGGGACATCTTCATGAGGCATAATAATAAGTGTGATATGTGGAGTTGACCAGGGAGTTCTATGCCAACTTTGATGTGGAAGCTGAGACAACTTGGATCCGTGGCAAAACAGTGCAAGTCAATGTGGATACTCTTAATGATTTGATACAGGCACCTGTACTGGAACAGCCAGAAGTCAGGTCTGAAATCCTTTTGAGGAAAAAGGCTCAGGGCAATAAGTTGATCAACGCTAGAAAGATGGCATTAGGATTTTGTTCAACACACAGAGGAACTGAACAGAATAAGATTCCACTGAAGAATTTGAAAACTGAATATCTGCCAACACTTGATTTCTACTACTCGATGCTCAGGCCTACCACTAATTTTCAAGGACCTTCTGCTGGAACTTTTGAGGGATTTGCATTGATTTGGGCAAGAAGAAAATGTAGTGTTGCACACAATGTTTTAAATGTAATCAAATCAAGAGTTGGGGAAGATGCAGCATTGGCATATCCAAACCTTATCAGAAGACTGTGTGAAAAGCAGGAAGTGTCAATGGCACCATTTTCGACAGAGATTATCAAAATAGATCCACCTATCCCTTTGCCAGTGGATACTTTAAGAGAAGAATTAGTATATCAATTGTCTGATTTGGAAGAACAGACATCTGAAGGTTCGGGATCAAAAGTGCCATCTCCTAAAGCCAGACAGACCAAACTTCCTTCAAAATCTAAATCATCTCAGCCGAGAGTTGCAATAAAAAGATCAAAGATTTCTGCAGCATCTCCTGCATTAAATGCTATACCTGAGGATGAGGAGCTCGATGATGTTTCTGCACCATCCCAACTTCCAAGACAACCATTGAGAAATACAGTGTCAGTGGATGAATCTCAGAACATGAGTACTTCAATCCAGAGTTTTGCACAGTTTATGGAAATGTTGGTAAAAACCATGTTAGAAGACAAACACATACAAAGAGAGATGGAGCAGAAGAGGATTGAGCTTGAGCATGCTAGGATTCAAGCTGAAGAAAAACTCAAAAAAGAGGAGATGGAGAGGCAGGAGAAGATAAGGAAGGAGGAATGGGAGAGACAGGAAAGAATGAGAAGGGAGGAAATGGAAAGATTTGAGAGATTGAGAAGAGAAGAGTTAGAAGAAAGAAGACAAGAAAGAGAGAGGGATATGGAGCTTAGGAGGCAAGAGCAACAGAACAGCACAAGGCTGGTAGATATCCTAGCCACCTTGGTAGCAGACATTAGGAAGCCATCTTCAGTACCACCGAAAGATCCAGATAATGATCCATCAGGAACTGCATAGGTCGAGAAGTGCAGACAACCTCTCAGGGGAGTACTTAAAACTCTTTCTTTGTGTATAATTTTCTTCTAGCATTCTTCTTTTATTTCTCTCATTTGAACTTTTAGATTGCTTTATTTTGAATTCACTACCTGATTATGTTAGAATGAACGAGCTTTAGATTAAGTCATGCTGTAGAGCCGAAATTCTATGATCTAGGAAATGCTTTGATAATTAGAATCCGGACTTAAGTGGATAGGAGGTTGTTAAAGAAGTAGAAGACTGAGTCTAAGTAGCTGATGACATTTATATACATTTGATAGATTTCAATTGTATCCGAAACCGCTCTTGACAACTGTTAAAAGCTAAAGTACTTTGAGATTGATTGATGTCATTACTAGACGAATAATTTGAAGACTCTTTGACTTTATTAACTTAAGTGATTTGCATATTATAAACAACAAATTGGACTAAGGTTAGAAAGATTGATCCAATCTAGTCTCTCTTAAAAGATGAGTGTGCACATCAAGTGAAGTATGAGTCCAAATCCAAAACAAGGGAAACTTTAGAAACAAACGTGGTAAAATAACGTGGATATAAGTAGCTGGCACAACTGCTCCTCTGACTTATGGGTTGAAGAACTCTAAAAGAGCAAATTCGAGGGCAGGGGAGTTGAAGTTTCATCTGCAATGTCAGGTCATGCAACTCCTCTTAATAATGTGAAACCAAGCTATTGAAAGCCACGAGAAGCCACCCCTTGGTAAAAAAAAAAAAAAACTCATTTTTTTGGGCTAAGGATTCAGAAGCACAAGATATGCACATGAGTTAGATAGGATTGAGCGTGAAAGGAGAAAATCTGATTGGCTAAGGGACAAAACAATAATTCACAAAAATGGAAATCAGTCTAGTCAATATTTTCATTGGGTCTGGTAAATTAGAAGTCAGGTATGAAGCATCAATTGGTTGAAAGAGTCAAGCTTGAAATAGGTAGAAAAGAGAAGGCAAGGATCCAATGAAGATCTTATATTAATCCTGAATTATGGAGGCCACAATTTAGACTTGATCTTTGAAACTTTGCAGTTCCCTACCACTTGGGGACAAGCGGTTCTAAATGTGAGGATGGTGATGACAGCCATTACTGACTGTCATTTTCGTCTAAATTGTTGTCCTAAACATGATCTTTGATCTTATTTTCCTTGATTTTATATGAAGAACTGAGGAAAGAATGTCAAAAGTCTTGGAAGATAGGGATCAGGATAAGAATCTGAATTTGCATAAAATAACTCAGAATTGTTGGAATAAATTTGATGCTTTTCTCTTGCATTATTTCCTGTCAAGAACTGAGTTTTGCCTTGCTAACAGGAAATAAATGATGTTGCGAGGAAGAAGCTTGATTCATGCCGCGAGTGTGGAAGGAATGACGCGAGGAATGCAGAAGCAGAATTGCACAAGTCTGGAAAGACCACGCGACATTCAAAATCACATCGCGAGAAGAGTTAAGTTTGCGCGAGACGAGAAAGGCAAGAGTCATGGCGAGAAGAACTTTATTTGATGAAGATTGTGAAGACCTTGCTTCATCGGAGGAGGTGACTTCACACTGTCCTCGCTTTGAATGAACAGGACAAAGCGTGAGTCGAGAGAGAAAAGCGCGAGCAGTTATCATCCAGTTAGGAGGCGGTTACTTTCACACGCCTATAAATATGTCCACTTGCAGATCGGCTCAAGCTAAGCTGGAGATTGAAGAAACTCTCTCAATATTCTCCTGTTTCATTTTAGAGCTTTGTAGGTAGGTAGTTAGGGTTTATATTCCGCAATTAATTTTGTGTTCTTCAGATTTGAATTTTGTTTTTCGGCAGATTAGCTGAACTTTTGGTTCAGTAGATTAGATTAGATTAACGAATATCTGGAGAAAGGAATAGCAATCGGGATGTAATTTCACCGTCGCACCGCCGAATTCTTATCTTGTTTTCGCAACTCCGTTGAATCGATTTCGCATTTTTCCGATGAGATCCAGATCTCCAGGTGTTTTCGTTTACATTTCTTGTTACATTTTATGATTTATGGAGGAAAATCGAATGTTAGATTGAATAATTTCTCTTCAGGATCGCAATTAATGAATTATTATGACTGGATTAGCAGTAAGAATGATTGAATCAGGGAAACTACATGGATAATTAGGAATTTCAGTTGTAGCAACCTGAGATTCTGCATTCCTGATTCGAATTCGTTGTTTGGATTTCTTTAATCTTCCAAGGAAGTATCTTAATCTTGATAATCTGTTTGAATAAGAATTTCTTAGGAACGACACAATCCATTTTCTGTAATTTCATTCATTTCACATTTTGTCAATTTGTAAAGTTCACAAATACATGTTTCTTAGAAGTTCTGGAAATGCAGTTTTCAATGTTTGTTAATATCATTTGCAAGATGATTTAATGAATAACTTTTCAAGTTATATTTTTAATCAGATTTTGGTTCTTGATGATAACATCTATGGTTAATGAATAAATCTTCATTAAGTTCTCAAGGACTCACGCAGTGTTAGACATAGCATGATAATCTTTGAGAGCTGAAACTCTGGAATTCATTTCCCTAACCAAGGTTGAGAAATCTTCCTCGCAATATCTCTAGATATGGACTAGAGCGAGGAAGACCTTCAATATATCTTAAACTTAGTATTTTCCTCTATAAAACTTCATGATCTCGCTCTATCTCATTACTGAGATAACGCGAGGAACAACTTATCTTTCTAAAGTCTCAAACATGTCGTATCAGAACTCTCGCTTTGTTCACTTGAACAAAGCGAGGGAACAACCTGAGATGACGTCATAATTGGTTACTTCTTTGAAGGAAACCAAACGTAACCTCGCTATAAGTATATACCACTTATTGTATAAACAGAAGTTAATCACCCTCGCAGCATAATTCAGATTCTACAGCGAGGAGTTTAATTTGTTGTATCAATCGAATCTGAGGAGCATTCTTTGAACAATAATTCCCTCCACGCTTTACACATATAGCGCGCGGAAAATTAGAATATTCATAGTTTTAAACCCCAGGATTATTACTTCAAGTTATCTTGGACACCTATTTTGCAGAATTGATTCTCAAACTCTTTTTACGGGGAAGACATTCCCTATTTTCTGTCTAGCTCCCAACTTATATTTTGGGGAGCATCCTAGCATTTTACTTAGAGGATTCAGAACCCTCATCGTTTCTCTATACATATATTACTACTTATACTCATAATATTTTGGGATATTTCCCAGACTCATTGCTGAGTATTATGCTTTCATCAGAATACAATTACACTGAGTATAATTCCATCATCACTATTTTCACCAGCTTATTGAGTGGGAATAATGATACAAATCTGCAAGTTCATTATGTACTCAGGGTAATGAAGAACAAACTTGTTATGCAGTTGGATATTTAGTACATGTCGTTTAAAAGGGAAAGATGTTTCAAAAACCATCTTTTGTCTCAAGAATTAATAATAATCTTAAAAGGGTTAACTTCCAGGGATCATAGATTTTATGATTTATCGATCATATGCTATGGGTAGGAGGTTAATAGACTTGTAAGATTTTATTAATCCTGAGTCAATTCATGAGTACTTAGATTTATTTACAGAGAATTCTCAAGCTAATTCATCAGCATGAATCTGAGTAATCCAAATAAGTCAAGGACTTTGATTAGCAATTTCATCTTGATATACTTACAGGATTATTATTTCTAACAAATACTTGTTGGAATTATTTTGAGGAGAAGTTTAGTCTTATACAACCCTTGAATGATAGATTTAAATAAGTGTTTTTCTATTTCTTGTAGAGGACATTCAAGTAAGGAGTATAAGATATTTCTTTTATCAAAATAGTAAGAGGACAACAACAAGTTCAGACTAGTATGAGATCGATTAGATGTGACCTTGAGAATTCAATGGCTTAATCTGAATCCGGAAGAAACAGATTAACTGATATTTCTGAAAGCTTATGACAGGAGATAAGTCTGACCGATTATCTCTTAACACAAGTATCTCATGAATTCAGTGCTAAAGTGTCATGACACTAGATCATAAGTACTCGTCTTGAGAAAGTGATTGAAGACATGAAGGATGAACAGATTCAGATAAAGGATTTATTTCACCTCTTTGAGCTACTCATTTTCTTTAAACAGCAAGGCAATGGTTACTTAGGCAAGAGTTTGATTTGTTTGATTTGTCTTAGTCCATCTTAAACTCGAACTTATATTCTAACCAACGTTTAATGTTTTCTTTTATATACAGTGTTTCAATAATGTCTCTTTACTGCTTTATTACCTTACTGCATTTACTGCATTTATTTTTGAGTTTTAAGTTTTAGACATAATCAGTAATCATAACAAACCAAGGAATTTATTTAACATTCTAAGATTCATGATGTTATTAAAATGCTTCTATCGTATAACTCTCTAGTGAACGATCCCGACAAATAAGTAAATACTGCAAGCTTGATACCTTGCGCTTTCAGTAAAACCTAGCGAGGGGTGCATCTGCCTCAAGTGGGGAAAAGCTTCAAGTTGCTTTTCAATGCCGCTCATCCTTGCCTTCAAAAACCCTCTTAACCCGTCGCTCTATCCCCTTCCAAAAATCATCAGCCCCATTGCACTATCCCCCTAAACAACCCTTCTAACCCATCGCCTTACCCTCCTCTCCCGTCAAGCTTTCCTCTTCCAAGAATCCATCACAATCTCGCCCCCAAATCCCTAACCCGTTGCACTCACCTTTTCACAAAACCATAGTATCGCGAACCTTAAGCTTCATAATCTTCGATCTTCTTTACCAAGCTTCGCGAACAAGCTTCTCCAACAATTTCCCCCCGAAAAGAACGATGCCTATGGTGTCTTCGAGAGTTCACAAGTTTGGTTAAAGAGAAGGATGAGAAAATCAAAAAGTGTCTGCCAACCCCCCATGAAATCAGTCAGATGTTTGCCAAAAGTGGGACATTATATTCATTTTCGCATTTTCTTTTAGTTTTATTTAGTTTTAATGTAGTGGTCCTGAAGTGTGATGTATTTGAGAGGTGAGTATCAATACAGTACGTATATAATATACGGGTATCAATACATTAGAACCTTAAGGGCGGGTATTAAACAATAACTTCCCCTCTGTATAATATAGTATAAAAATAAGATCCCTTTTATATATCATTTTTATATATAAAAACAATATACTTCTGAATTGTAACATATCACTTCTCTCACAAAATTTACCTTATGAACAGTAACATACGTATATCCTCAATATTCATTTTCTGCACGCAATCCAATACATATTTTTTTAATGCTTAATAACTCAAAATGTGTATAAGTAAAAATTCTAAAAGTTTGATATTTTAAAAGTTGGATACGAATCCAATGATGAGACGAATCCAATGAGATCCCATTTGACTATGTTTTTTGTTTTATATATGTTGCATAGACATTAGTCAAAGTTGGTAATAAACAGTAACAAAAACTAATCATTTTTCTCTATCAAAAAATGGATAAGTATATAAAAGCATACTTACTTCTAAAAGTATATAGAAGTACTATATGATAAGCAAATTTGAGCGGGAAATTATATTAGATATTTAATTTCATTAATTATTATGAATAAAAAAATATTGAATATGTGCAAAAACTTTATGAGTTGATATTATATTTATTAGTTAAATATAATTTTAATATTCATTATTATTCTTAACAAATACTTTATGATTTAAAATTATATTTATTTAATATAATAATAAATTTTAAAAAATACTTTATAGTTGACATTATATTTATCAATGAGTAATAAATATTTGTATTACATATATTAACTAATTTATATAAGTTGCATAAGTTGATCATATTATGCTTACACATCCCATATAATCATATCATTATGAAATTTATGATAATGATATATTCAATAATATATTTTTGCATAATCACTTCTAAATTTTAATTCACAAGAGTATTTTTCCTATATTTATCTAATCTAATTTAAAAATTTCTACATCTTTGTGAAATTTCTAATTTCTCAAAGCCTTAGGGTGAATCAATATTAATAATCAACGAATGGGACAATTGTTTCAGAATATGACTGCGGACAACATAGAGAATTCAACGATGGATATGGCGGCTCGCACTAATTTGTCGTCGGTCCCCGAGAGTATGTCCAGTTTTCCGGAAGATTATCCTCCCAGATTTGCTCCTTCTGCTGTTCATCATCATGGACAGGAATATTTTGAAGAAGATCTTAATCCTCGTATCCGTGATCAGATCCAGTTCATGATCGAAGGAGCGGTAATTGCCTCCGTTCGACATATTGGAGACAATATTCTCGCGGGTTCGCAGCAATGCCCGCAATGCTCAGGGCTGAACTCGCCAGGAACGGACCACCGCTCGGGGCAAGAATCCCCAACAACCGGTTCCGCATGTTCAGGCCAACACTAAAAGCATAACTGTTTCAATCCACATTTCCAACTGCCACATCCACGGCAGCAAAGGCCGCCTTACGGAAGGCCACAAGTTCAAAGACAAAATGACCATTTCGAGCCTTATCCTCACCAACAGCCGCCGCCAGTGGCTCCTTTGCTTCATCAGAACCAGTCGTTGGGTGGCTTGTGATTCTTCTCTTTTGATCCATCGTCCAAAGGAGGGAGACACTTGGGCCTTTAATTTCTTGGGCTTGTAGTTTAGGCCATTTTCCTTAATATTCTAGTTGGTCCAACTAGCTTCAGCAGCCAATTGGGGTTGAGCTCACTTAATCTAATCTGCATTTATCTATGGATCCAACTTGTGCTTGGGACAATTATGTCCGAATCCGGGTTATCGAAAATAGATCCCCAATTTCTGAATTTTAACCGGCCCGTTTTGACATTCTGTCATTTTGGTCTTGACATTATCATATAGTACTTCTTTGCCTCCAGTATATTCTACCATGGGACCATTTATGCACTCACCACGCTAATGCAATGCCACAATAATCGATGTGCACCCCGGATATGTGTAAACTACAAAACCCAACATTAAAATCCAATAAAATCACAATACCACCAAAATACATCCAACAAAACACCTTGAATACTCTAATATACAGTTAGTTACGACGTATATAACGAATATATGTCAAAGATTCATTTCGAAATGGTGGAGCACCACTAACTTTCGAGACCACTCCAAACCCAAATGACCCTATGTTACGTAGAAATGGTCCGCCCAACACTATTTAGAAGTAGGTGGAATAGTTTATAACTATTTATATTGCAGCTAAATTGTTGGAGTTGCTACTACTCCAATCAAGTTCATTTGCAAAAAAAAAAAAAAAAAAAAACACCACCAAAAGAGAGAAAGGCAGAGAGGTGTAGGACTTGTGAGTCTCAGCTCCTATTTTTTATAAGAGATAGTGACAGTTCCCTTAATGTGGGGGCAAATGGCAGCTCTTTGATAAAATAGAGAGTTTCGGCTCAGTGAGTTCTATACCCTTAGGGTGGTGTTTTGATTGGCTTTTCTCTTGTGAGGAGTCAATTTGTTGAGTGGGTTTTGTGGGTCAGGAAATTATTGTCCAAACCCTTTTGTAATATTTGCCCCTCATAGTGAAAATTTGTTTCTCCTTTTGCCTGTGGATGTAGGTCGATTTGACCGAACCACGTAAATTCTCTGTGTTTGTTTATTTTGCTGCATTTGGCTAGTTTGGGTTTACGATAGTTCCAAATTGGGTTTGTTTTGAGGCACATTTCCGCAACAAAATGGTATCAGAGCCTTGTCCGTGTCTCGCTTGGTAGCAAAAATGTCGGCAATAAATATTAGTGCTAACAAGTTCACAAGGAGAAATAGTTTTGGCCTTTGGAAGATCAAAATGCGGGTTTTGTTAAAGCAACAAGGCCTGTGGGCTCCGTTGGAGAAAAAGGCAGATCCAGATGATGCTAAGATGGTGAGCCTGGAGGAGAAGGCTCATTCAACTATCTTATTGTGCTTGACAGATGATGTTATTACTGAAGCTGCAATTGAAACAACGGCGTTTGGTTTGTGGTTAAAGCTCGAGAGTCTTTATATGACGAAGTCTTTAACCAATAAGTTGATGTTAAAGCAATGTTTGTTCAGCCTACGGATGCATGAAGGTACATCTCTTTGAGACCATCTGGATAGATTGAATACTATCTTGTTGGAGTTGCGTAATATTGATGTAGTTATCGATGATGAAGATGCTTCATTAATATTATTAGTATCTTTACCATTGTCATTTGAAAATTTTGTACAATCATTTATTGTTGGTAAAATATCGTTAGTTTAGAAGATGTACGTTGCTTCTGCCATAAGGCATCTTCGGGTAATGATTAGGCTGTTGGGCTTGTAGTTTGTAGTGGCAATGGAAATGAAAAATTTGTAAAACAAAAGAAGAATAAGTCTTTTGTTAAAGGTCCTAGGCCATGTGATGTTTGCAATTATTGTAATGAGAAGGGGCATTGGAAGACCAGCTATTCCAAGATGATGAAGAAGCAACAACAGAGAACTCAACGGGAGTCTGTCTCTATTGCAGTCGACGGCGATATAGATCCAGTGGATCATTTGGCTTTGTTTGCAAGTGTGCAAACAAAACAGTAAAGGGATCATTCGTGGCTTTGAAAGGAAACTTGCATGGATCTCTGTATGTTGTGCAGAGGTCTATGGTGGTGGATTCTGGAGTTTCTGTTGCCGATTCTTCTAATATGTCTAGATTATGGCATATTAGATTTGGACATATTGTTCGAGGGAGTTCAATGAGTTCCACAAGAACAATGAAATTGTTGGACATCACAAAGTTTGGAACACTCCAGAACAGAATGGGGTGTTAAAGCGTATGATCAGACGCTTTTGGGGAGAGCACGCTACATGCTCTTGCGATCTGGATTGCCAAGGAGCTTTTGGGTAGAGGCAGTTGACACTGCTTGCTTTCTGATCAATTGGGCACTTCATAGAGGAATTGATTGTCGGATTCCTTATGAGGTTTGATCTGATAACTCTTGTATTACTCGAATTTGAAACCTTTTGGACATGCAACATATGTCTGTGAAGGAAAATTGAAGCCTTGAGCGAAGAGTCAATTTTTGGTGCTGACAATAAGGTGGAGCTTCAAAAGATGACTCAAGCGAGCAAGATTGATTTTCTACTGTGTGTAGAGTTTGACATTTTGGGATTTGGGTGCGGCGCAGAATTGGGGATGAAGATCTATTTAGATAGGTCAAAAAGAATATTTTCTTGTAGCAAAAAGCTACATCCAGGAGATTCTGAAAAGTTTGGTATATTTTCGGCAAAACATTTGAATACTCCACGTGTTGATCATGCACAACTCTCAGTTATGTTGCACCTGAGTTTGAAGCTGTAAAGGGGTATATGGGATAGGTTTCCCATTCTAGTGCAGTGGACAACTTGATGTATGCCATGATGAGCGCTAGGCCAGATTTGGCACAAGCAGTCAGTGTTAGCCGATTCATGGATCAGGGAAAGAGCATTAGCTTTCTCTGAACCGAATATTTCGCTATTTGAGAGGCACATCTGATGTTGGGCCTCTGTTGATTGCCTTTCCGAGGCATTTTGTTTTCCCATTGTGGAAAATTTGGAGGCAAAAGAAGAGTTGGAGTACCGCTTGGCACATTTGTGTGCATGGTTTAGGACGTTTGTTTTCTTGGGAAGTTTGAGATCAAGGTGGAGCATACCTATCACTCGACTATGCTTGGGACGAACCAAGGTAGAGATTTGTGGAAGTGGTCCGCCCAACACTATTTAGAGGGAGGTGGAATAGTTTGTAACTATTCATATTGCAGCTAAACTGTTGGAGTTGCTGCTCCTCCATTGCCTATAAATAGGCATCAAGTTCATTTGCAAAAAAAAAAAAAAAAAAAAAACACACCACCAAAAGAGAGAAAGGCAGAGAGGTGTAGGGCTTGTGAGTCTCAGCTCATGTTTTTGATAAAAGATAGTGACAGTTCCCTTAATGTGGGGGCAAATGGCAGCTCTTTGATAAAATAGAGAGTTTTGGCTCAGAGAGTTCTATACCCTGAGGGTGGTGTTTTGATTGGCTTTTCTCTTGTGAGGAGTCAATTTGTTAAGTGGGTTTTGTGAGTCAGGAAATTATTGTCCAAACCCTTTTGTAATATGTGCCCCTCATAGTGAAAATTTGTTTCTCCTTTTGGCTGTGGATGTGGGTCGATTTGACCGAACCACGTAAACTCTCTGTGTTTGTTTATTTTACTGCATTCGGCTAATTTGTGTTTAAGATTGTTCCAAATTGGGTTTGTTTTGAGGAACATTTCCGCAACATGTTATATCAAAAATAAACAATTCGCAACTAGCTAACGCAATCAACTTGACATAAGCTTTCAGCGTTCCATACCACATTTAACCCTAGTCTACAACAAACATAAATACCGGAACTTGCCAACGTCGGTCCCAACACTAGGAAAAGGAATTTGTTCTACTTAAGCCTTATTCTCTAGGCCTTAATTAAGTTGTTCTCATCTGAATTTGATAATATTTGGTCTGATCTGATCTAAATTTGTCTGTTCTGGTCTGAATATTTCTGGTATGGTCTGATCTGATCTGACTTGGTCTGGTCTGGTCTGATCTGATTTGATTTTATCTTATCTTATTATAATTTTATTACTCCATCCGTTTCTAAATAGTTGTCTCTTTCATCTCAATTTCAATAACCAAATTTACATTAATTAACTCATAAATTTCCAATTTTACCCTTCAACTAAACTCATTCGTAATAAATGCCAAGAAATAGCATTTATGAAAAGTAAAAGACAGTATAGTAAGAATATAACATAACTACCTATAACTATCTAAAAATGACAACTATTTTGGAACACTTTTCAATCTCTAAAAAGACAACTAAAAGGGAACGGAGGGAGTATAATGATCTGGTCTGGTCTGGTCTGATCTGATCTGAATGTTTATGGTCTGGTCTGAATGGATACGGTCTGATCCGATTTGATCTGGTCTAATTTGATTTTTTCTTATCTGATCTGATATGATTTTAACAAAAATAAGTAATAAATCCTAGAGAACAGGGCTTTAATCAAGAGTTTCAGGTTTACGTAATTCGATACATAGTTACTTTAGCACTTAGAGAGAGAATTTTGGCATGTTTTCCTATCTAACTTTGATAAATTAGTCCAAACTCCTTGATAGTGATTGGTCTAGACCGAAAAAGAAAAAAAAATAACTATTTTACTTTAAAAACTATGCGAAATTCTAGTAGTTTAAGTAAAGCTTTCAGAAGAATTCTATTTTGGGAAGGACATCCTTGAATGAAAATAGTACAATGAAACTATCATACTTGCATAAAACAATCAAGCCTTTAAATAATCCTTTAATTTTAAAAAAAAATTGAATAGTACAAAATATTAATCCTAAGAAACTAAACCGAAATTATAGGGGCAAATATGAGAATCCCACATCTTCCATGTAGCAAACCTTTAAACTTTTCTGCAGCATTGATAAGAACAAAAGCCAAGAGGGCCTAAAAAAATGGAAAGCCAAAATTAATCACACTGGCGAAAAAAGAAAAAAAAAAAGAAAAAGAAAAGAAGAAGATAGAAAAGCTCCTTGATCCTTCAATGTAGATCAATGAATCCAACACTAGTTCCAAACTAATAAGGCAAAATGCCAAAATGGACTCGACCTATAAATCAAGAACACCCAAGAGATGACGGAATTACAACGATTTGCCTAAGCGGGTTCGATACGTTGATCCCACCAGCATGCTCCACGAACTCAGCAGGCGAAAATGAGCTCCTGTGGCAATCACACATAATCCTCACCTCCTTGTTCGTGTACTTGTGCAACAATCCGGTTATGGTCTTCCCATTAGGTCCATTTCCCGTCGTTGAAACACAAGGCATGTGTGGAACACGAGAAATTGTAATGTGGGTGCCGCTTGGCGGCTTGGGTATGTGGGATCCGCTTATCTCTTTTAGCAAGGCTACGGTAGGCTTATCGGGCATCATATGAGAATTGCTGGAATGGGGAACGCTTGATTTCTCTGCAAATTTGCTCGAAGTTGGTTGTGTTTCTTGGAGATGTTGGCAAACATGTCCTGCCTCGGAAGAAGACTCATTGACTCGAAGATGATCTGGTGGAGACTTTGGTAACACACGGTCATGGTGGCAACTCGATTGGCTTCCGGATTCACTACTAGTTCCACCTGAAATCCAGAGACAATATTATATCAATACATGGGATTTCAAAATTCGGATTCACCTTCAACATTTAAATTGAGGAGCCGGAACGGTGCTATATTATATAGATCATGTTGAAGATCCCGAATAAATTATGGATGTCGATAATTTATATGGGTCAGAATCAATTCACCATTGCTAATTGGTTTTGAGTTAGAAGTCCATGTACATTGTTTAACCCATAGATCATATAGAATTCACATATAGGGATAAAAACGAGCACAATGTGTTTATAAGTGAAGTGAACAACAACTGCAATAATTTCTACGGGGTCATCCATCCTAGTGTTGAGCAGTTTCTTAAGTGCAACATAAGATTGTTCGAGCATTGGTTCTATTACAAACATAACATGGAACAAATACAATCCCCTAACACATGTATATATCTGATAATCAATTAAAGTGAAACATGCTCAATTAAGGGCCAAACAAATACTCCCTCCGTCCCATTAAAAGTGGCCACTATTCCTTTTTGGGGTGTCCCATTAAAAGTGGCCACTTTCCCTTTTAAGTAAATTAGATTAACATAAACATGATTAAAAACCCACAATAATGACAATTGTACTTTCTGCACAAAGTCCCTATATATGTTTAACCATTAATATCTCAAAATGGGTATAAATAAAAATTATATAAAATATATATTCTAAAACTATACAATTAGACGATTCCAACAAGATCACACTTGACTATTTTTGTCTTTCTACATCATTGCGATAACATTAAGTCAAAGTTAAATAATAAATATGGTTAAAAGTCAAATGTAACCATTATAAATTAGATAGATAAATTAGTCAAATTTACTAACACCACTTTAACTACTAAATCCCATTACCTAAATTCGCGTGCCCAAAAGAAAGGGGCCACTTATATTGGGACGGAGGGAGTACATAAGAAAAATGCCTAATTTAAAAGAAACACTACAGAATCAAACGATTAAGGAAAAAAGGGTAAAAATAGAAATTACACCTTTCTGGGACGTGGTTTGGTAATCAGATGCCGCCGAGGAAGATGGTTCAAATGAGACAGATAAATGTGCATCCCCTTGTTGTACGCGTGGGTACAAGCCCTCCCTGCTGCCCTCACACAAGCCATCTCTTTCCCTAATTTCCCTATCTTTTACCCTAATTTGAAATTTCTGTGCCTCAAACAACGCTTTGTCCTCGACAATCACAGCCCTCGATTTCTTGATCCTTTCTTCCCTCCTCTTCCTAGCTTCTTGCCTTCTCAACGAAGCCTGGATTTCCTTCTCCCTTTGTGGGTCCGGGCACCCTTCTCTTTTATTACAACAAAAATCAAATCTTGAGACGTCCGGATTCTTACAATCGCCATTGCCATTTCGGTCCGGAAAATCCCTGGCTTTCTCCCTTGGAACCTCCTCTGGTTTTCCGTAGCTTCTGCCTATGGATAACTCAAGACTCACCTCAAATTCGTGGCACTTATTGTCATCCTTCCCCACGGGTATTTTTTTCAGTGCTTCCATTTTCTCACACCCTTCGTCCGTAATCACAAGTAATTTTCCGTTGGACGAGAGAAAAGAAAGTGGTTTCAAATTTCAAATGGCATGATGATGATGTTGGGTTGGACTGCATTTGAATCCCTGAAAAGGTCCTATGAATGGGGTGGTGTTTCGCCACGTGGCGGGCGGAGGAGGTCGGCTCGGTTGTTTGGATACGTAATTAGTGGGCCTCTAATTTCTATAAATCCCAAATTAATGGTGCTAAACTACGAAAGCTAAATCCTCGGTTCCATCTATTTCGGGCACGGGGATAGTATGGTGATTGTCATTATATGATCCAAGCGAATAACCATTACATTACAACCAGTAGCGGATTAAGATAGTAGTGACAACATAAAAATAATAAGATAAAAGATAGATTGGAATGTGGTTTGGATTTCCACACAACTTTGCCGATACATAAGTACCACTGTTTACCCAAAAAAAGATAGATTGGAATTGAAGAATGAAGATAGTAGTGTTATTATAAAAATTGAGTGAGAGTGCCAAACAAATTATAATAAAAGTTTTAAGTTCAATATAGTAACTTATCAATATATGTGGTGTCACCACAAAAATTAAGTGGGTGCACTTAACGAAATATTTTAAGAAGTAAAGTTAAAATAAAAATTTTATTAATTTGAATGGTGTCCATTCCCGCTTATTACTATGTGCATCGGCCCCGGTTATAACTTTCAGTATCCTAAATTTAAATGGTGTCCATTCCCCGCTTATTACTAGGAAAAAAGGATAAATATGTCCATTATCTTTTCCAAAAATTCAAATCAGTCCTTTTTCTATTTTATTACCAAAACAGTCCTCTACAAATGCTAATTATGTCCAAATCAGTCCCTTTTTCACTAATTATATTCTAATTGCTGACGTGGCAAGGGTTTTAATTTAAACGTGACAGGTGGGCATAATATTAGTCCTTTTTCTTTTATCTTTTGCCGATTCAGTCATAAACTTTTCTTTTGTTCTATTTAGTCCTCTACCCAAATCGGTCATTTTTATATTAATTGGCCTCCAACCTTTCAAATTATTTCATTTTAGGCCCAACCTTAAATTTTTTATTATTACTAATTCATTTATCAAATAAATGCCCAACATACTTCCATAAATAAAATTAAACACCAAACCTCATACATTGGGTTTGCCTGCTTTGTTATCGGGTCTTTCAAGTACCAGAATTTTACGGATTCTCTCTAACCACCCGACAGCAACCGATGGTTCATTGGTTTTGGTTTCCTTCAGCAACAATCAACATAATCTTACTTTGCGTCCTACCTTAGGATGTAGCAATATTTGAGTAAATGATTTAACTTTAATTTTTGGAAGGTTATGGATACAGGAAGCCTTGGTTTTATTGAAAACAATATTAAAAAATATTATTAAAATATTAAAAAATAGCCTGAATTTTATTGTCCACAAAGTATGATTGTGCTGATTGTTTCTGAAGGAAACCAGAACTAATGAACCATCGGTTACGGTCGGGTGGTTAGAGAGAGTCCGTAAAATCCGGAACTTCGAAGACCCGGTAACAAGACGGTCAAACCCAATGTATGAGATTTGATATTTAATTTTATTTACGGAAGTATGTTGGACATTTATTTGATAAATGGATTAGTAACAATAAAAAATTTAAGGTTTTGGACCCAAAATGAAATAATTTGAAAGGTTGGAGGCCAATTAATATAAAAATGAGTGATTGTGGTAGAGGATAAATGGAACAAAACAAAAGTTTAGGACTGAATTGGAAAAATATAAAAGAAAAATGACTAATATTATGCACACGTGTCAGGTTTAAATTAAAACCCTTGCCACGTCAGCAATTAGAATATAATTAGTGAAAAAAGGACTGATTTGGACATAATTAGCATTTGTAGAGGACTGTTTTGGTAATAAAATAGAAAAAGGACTGATTTGAATTTTTGGAAAAGAAAACGGACCTATTTGTCCTTTTTTCCCTTATTACTATGTACTCCCCCGTTTTCCAAAAATTATAACGGACCCACTGTGCACGCCGTCCAATGCACATTTTAAATTATTAATAAATCAAATTCGGTACAAGTAAAAATTCTAAAAGTTCAATAATTAAAAAGTACTCGATGAGACGAATCTAACAAGATCTCAATTAACTATATTTTAACTTGTATAATTATAATAAAATTTTAAATCAAAGTACATGTGTGAATAGTACCAAATTCGCAAATATTACAACTAATAAAAAACGGAGGAAGTATTTACTACTCCTAAATAGCAGATGGTAGAAAGTATAGCAGTAAAAGTACTCCTGCGAACACGATAACATATGCAATCTGTTACGTTACAATTGAAGGGACGCCCGACGCCGCCGTTTGTGTGTTACAATTAAAAAATCCCCAACACTTGGCCAGGCATTGTCCCTTAAAAAACCAAGAGAGAACCCAACAGAACAACCTGAATAATGACGAGCAATCGTAGCAAGTTGCGGTCCATCATCGAGGCACAAGACTTAGGCCTAGTTTGTTACGTCATGCATGTGTCATATCGGCGTCTTATCCCCTTAATAATAAATTCTATTTTGGTTTAAGTTTACCAATAAATTTGATAGATCTTATATGAAACATCATAGCTAAATACCAAACCCAGTTGGTCTGAGTGGTATGAGGCTCTAGTAGCTTAAGCAAAGGTCTCGGGTTCGAGCCTTTGTACATGCAAAATTCTGCTTTGGGAGTGACAACTCTTCAATGCCCACTAGATTCTCGAGGGATTAGGAATACCCGGTATACGCAAAAAAAAAATCATAGCCAAATCTTATCACAGAATCATACTCCTTCTGTTTTCATATAATTGTAACACTTTCCTTTTTGTGATGTTTTGAAATAATTGTAACATTCTTTTTTTTTGGTAAGTTTTTACTATTCAAACTACTTTTTCTTTCTTTCTCTCATCTACTTAAATTTACACCACTCATTTTCCCATTTCTTAAAATCCATGCCATTCTTCAATATTTCAATTATATAGAAACCGAGGAGTAAGTAATAGGAGGTATACTATCTTATCCTGGGCCTTAATTTGCGATGAAAATGCTAGAAGTCGATGGACATGCAACAGGCATCGGAATTCGGAATCATCTCTTATCGTTAAGAAATAAAAATAGTAATTGATAAGAGGTTTAATATCTTATCCTGTAAAAGGGGACTTAATGTGGCATTAAAATGATAGAAGCCAATGTCCAGACATAGGGATGGCAAAAAAGCTCATCCCCAATGGTGAAAACCAAAAATCAAAATTTCTGTTCGATTTTGGAGAGAGAATTATTGGGGATGGGCTGGGGATGGAGATTTTTTAGGGCATTTTTTTGGGGATGGGGAAGTAGTCCCCGCCCCGGCCCATCTCCGATATATTTTATATTTTATTTATTGATTATAATTAATATTTATATTTTATATATATTATATTTTATTAAAAAATACCAGCGGTTTTGTGATGGGGATGCCAGACATACCGATATCATAGCTGATGCCTTATTACTCAAAACTTGTTCTCATTTTCTTGTTCTGGTGCATCATGCATGTTTTTTTTTTGTTTTTTTTCTTCTTTACCTATCCAATTCTTGTACACTTTAGCAAGTCTAGTAATTAAACACATATTGCCATACGATTACAGAATTCCATTAGTTATTATGTATTTCAAATTTCAAATATTATTATATAACATGACTACATCTTAATTACATGCGCGTTAATGTTAGAGCAATTCCCATTTTAATATGCACCATTTGTGGAGAGTCTCCTCAAACTTTAATGCATATGTTATTTTATTGCCCTTGGTCTAATGAGGTTTGGCAGCATATGGGGGGTTGCCGTCATCGCTGTGGATAGCTAGCTTCGTTGATGCTGCTCCATTTCTTGCTCGTTTTGGTCGCTGGTGGTCGGGCTCGCAATGGACCACTATTTGGTGTATCTGGGTTGAGAGGAATAATATGTGCTTCCGTGCTGCCGCTCCCGACGTCGATGCTGTGGTGCGTCGAGCCCGTGGGCCTGGCGTTTGATCGAACTTGTGGCCGTACGCCTCGGTCCGGGGAGATTCGTTTTGTTCAGTGTAATCCAAAACAGTATAGTGGTTTGATTCTTAATGTGGATGGAGTGGATGGGAGTTCCCCTGAGAATCCAAAACATGCAGGTTTTGATGGAGTACTTCGAGATAGAGATGGCCGGTGGTTGGAGGGCTTTTCAGGTGCCATAGGTACATCTCCTAATCTTGATGCAGAGCTCCATGCTATCCATGCTATTTGGAATGGCCTCAAACGGATTCATAGTTTGGGGATTGAATTCACTTGTTGCTATTCTGACTCTGAGGACGCGCTTCGACTCATTTGAAGGATTTGTTGATCATAATCACTTTGCACTGGTTCGAAATATTCAGGATATTCTTACGGCCTCAACTTTACAAATTCTGAAAAAATTAGACTTCTGTTAAATTTTATAGTTAAGCCTTATTTTTTCCGTTTAATTCCCAAATCCTTTACCCAATGTATCCTACCTGGATCCAGGTAACCCAAATTCATTGCCAGATTCCTCCAACCCATCGTTCACCCATTCCAAAATAAAATGACAACAAATACAGATCTTCGTAAATTCCATAAAATTCAGAAACCCTCCATTACGGTTCATAGGATAATTCTGAGAAATATTAATTAAAGAGAAGCATAGTATCACTCATTCATCTGCAACAGAACACACGCCCATGCTTCCAACAAAAATCAAAATTTAAAAAATAAAAAATCAAAGATGCTTAACCATCCAACAAGAAGTTAGATAATTATGCCACTTCTGGCAGAAGTCTGCAACTACGCCCAACAAAAAAAAAAGGAGTTTCATATATTTATATGTATAATGTTCAATAAAAACAAAAAATAGAACCTACCCAAAAGTCAAATCAAATCCCACATATTCTTCAACACGATCAAATCCCAATTCTTTCCCACATAATGTCGAAAGGGTTGGTCGGAGAAATGAGGTATCCATAATCTCCAGATTAATGGCCAAACACAATTTACTGTGTATTTGTATTTTATAGTACCTGAAATGAGAAATTTTCGAAAATCAGACAAAGAAGAGAGGCGGGTGGCGGAAGAGGGAAGACGATGGATGTCTGGCAGAGATTGAGTGCGGTGTCGTGGTTCGGAGGATAAACGAAAACGGAACAGAAATGAGGCTAAGGCTGTGAGTTCGCTGGGGAGAGGGCAGCAATGGATGTCTGGCAGTGATTGAGTGGGCAGGCTGCAGGCAGGCGTCGATTGTTTGGAATGGGTTGGAGAAATTGGCAATGGATTGGGTTACTTGGAGCCGGGTCAGATACATTTGGATTTGGATAAAGGGTTTAGGGACTAGACCGAAAAGTAGGACTTAACCCCATATAACTTAACAGAAATCTAGTTTTTTCAGAATTAGGAAAGTTGAGGTATATTTTTTGGCAAGAAAAAAGTTTGGGTACTAATAGGACCATTTTGAGATAGTTTATTTATACTTTCTCCGTTTTTAAGAAAGTGCAATATTGCACTATTTTCTACTATTCATTGTTCGACTTTAATTCCAATTTTTATCATAATTATACAAGAAAAAATATAGTCAAGTGAGATCTTATTGGATTCGTCTTTTCTTGTAGTTTTAGAATATCCACTTTTTATAATTTTTGCTTATACACAATTTGAGTTATTGATCGTTAAAAATGTGCATTGAACTGCGTGCAATGGAGGAATGTTGCACTTTCTTGAGAACGGAGGTAGTATAAAACAGGATTGCTCTTAATTTTATGGTTTCTAATAAGAAAACAACCTAAAGTCCACAGAACTAGTTATAATTACATTATCATTAAAGCTTTGAACTACATTTGGGAGGCAGGGGCTGCGCGGACGCAAGCCCCACTACCACAAATTATGATGTAGGCTCGACCACTTGGGCCGACCTTAGATGGGCACCCCTCCAAAGTGCAATGGAAGTTACCAATCTAGACTATGAATCTTCTTGATCACCCATCAACCCCATCCAGGTAAGTATGTTATTCAACCCACTTAATCCTCTTTATATAGGCGACTTTGTGTTTGATGATGACAGGTTTACTCGATGTGGGGCATAAAAATGGAGCACCTTAAGTTAATTTGCCTTTTATATTAACTGAAAAAGTCCTTGAAATTAATGAAGCCTTCAGCCTATTCCACATTCCTTTCTGAACCGTGTTCCTAGCTAGGTGAGAAAAATAAGAACGGGATTTTTCATAGTTAATATTCAATTTCGGGTACAGATTCAACTAATTCATCACTAATTAAACCTGGGGTAATAGACCGTATAACCATGCATATTAATGTCTATTGTCTCTTCGAGATTAGTTATCCGACTTTCACTTTCCTGAATGTTTATTGTTACCATTTCAAATATTGGGCAAAAACGATTATCAAGATCTAGCACCTTTTCCACAACTATATTAAAATCACTACTTCAAACTATATTATTTGGGTCTTCCAAAACGGAAGAATCCCTACCAAAAAGTAGAGTATGCTGCTCGTTAGCAGAGAGGACACGGTATTTTTTGGTATAAGGCAAAAGCATAGTTGTGGAACCAACATTTTCACTACACATAGGTTATGTTCTCACTATACATCTCCACAGATTTTCAATGAACCAACATTTTCATATTTGTATAGGACTACAGGGGGTCTATTGTCCACTTAAAATGGTTTTCCAATATGGGCAGGGTGGATTTAGGCATTATTTTATTGGATGTATATGACACCACTCAAATTGATAATTACACGGGATGTGGGAGTGCAGAAATTGATGCTTCAACTCAGCAAAATATTCTCAGTTCACGGACAAATCAGTCTTCCCCATTCAAGAAGCAAAATCCACTTCAACATAATTTATATATACATTTTCTTCGATAGAATAAATTGTCCTTTTGTCAAACTATTATGTAGGAGTATAATAGTTAAATGTTTTTAATAGGTAAAACTATCATTAGTGCTGCCTAAAGGTAAACGTATTGATGCGAACAGACACTAATGGGCATTGGGCACATATTGATGTCCATAGCAGCAAAGACGACATAAATAACCACGTACAGGTTGCATGTATTCAAGGCAGAGCAGAATTACAACAGATACAACTTCAACCACAAACTCAAGCTAGAACCAAACTTTAAAACTATGTATATTATTAGGTTCTTCCAGAGCAGAAGCACCTACCAAAAAGTAAAGTATGCTGCTTAAATGCAGCAAGCACACGGTATTCTTTAGTAAAAGGCGAAAGAATAATTCGCTATGTGCTCACTGCACAGCTCCATGAAGTTGTAGCACCTCAGACTTTCTTATTTATAAATGGGGCTTCCTGCCAACTTGTATTGCTTTCCGATGTGGGAGTGCAGAACTGGTCAAAATAATGCTTCAACTCTGCCAAATAATTCAGTCCGCATTACATGGTGGCCAAGAAAGCGTTCCCTATTCTCAATCACTGGGAGTCTGGGACCAACCTTGAGCATGGACCTCTGCTGGGTACATTAGTAAAAAAATATACCTTTGCTTGAATTTTGTGAAAAAAAATGTCAATGTGTCACAAAATTGTTTACAAGTTTGCAACCATAGACGGGCACTGACACCAAAATTGTTTGTTAACTACATTGGTGAGGGGCTGCGCGAACGCAAGCCCCACTGACACAAATTATGATGTAGGCTCGACCACTTTGGCCGACCTTAGACGGGCACCCCTCCTAAGTGCAATGGAGGCCACCAATCTAAACCATGGGTTTTATTGATCACCCATTGATCCCATCCAGGTAAGTGAGTAACTTGATGCAATGTGTTTTCATTATATAGGACTGTTTGTTTAGTGATAGGAGCTTGTTTATTCAATGTGGGATACTTAGTTATACCTCAATCATTGTTAATATTCTCCTACTTAAGTAAATATTCAAATCCAATCTAATAAAATAACGGTGTTTCAGATATGGTGATAAAGGAAACACAAAAATAGGAAACAAATTAAAACCAACAATCTTATAAATAATTCAGACACTGTTTGACAAATAAGCAAAACAAAATTAACTTATTCTAGTGAATTTAAGATAAATTAGCTTATTTGAAAAGACAAAATAAGTTAAAATAGTGTCCAATCAGTTCTTTTTGAAACTGCTGCAAATAGCAGCATTTTGGGATTAACTTATTATAGGCAAAAAAATTTGCCTCAAAACTGCCAACAACTAATTTTAATTAATTTATTACTCAAATTACTCACATAATCAGTTAAGAGCTAACAACTAACCACTAATTCCAAACAGGCTCTCATTCATTCCAAAAGATGGTTGGAACTTCAATGTCCACACCAACACGTCAGACCTCCCATTGTGGCATATTTAATATTAATCTCTATTATTTTTTAATTGATAAAATAATGAAATAGTCTATACTATAATTGATTATTAATGAATTACTAGTATTTTTGCCCGCCTTCGGGCTCGGGTATTTTTTAAATAAAATCATAATTTATTCAATTTATTTTATTAGATTAAGAGGGTGTTTGGATGTGCGTTTTAAAAAGTGCTGCAGCATTTTGAAAACGGATAATCAGATAATTGTGGTAACAAAACGTGTTGTAGAAAATTAAGTGTTTGAATGAGCTTATGCTGTTTCAAATCACAATAATTAGATAATGATTAAAAAGTGTTTGGATTTGCGTTTTTCATTACCTCAAAAGGCAACAATATGGTAAAATCTATTTTTGGCTAAACGCAATTTTCTTGCAGCACCAAAATGTAGCTGCAAGAAAATAGCGTTTTCTTTCCCTCAAAACGCAAATAATAGATTATTGGAAGTTAGTACACAAACAGGATTAATTGATTTTTTGCGTTTTGCAAACGCAATAATCAGATAATCTGTCCCAAAACGCACAAACAAACACCCTCTAAATAAATTGAGTGGAATATCATTAGATTACTATGTTTTTGTTTGCTGGCTTCGGCTCATCCAAAAAAATAGATTACTATGTTTTATCATACTTGTTAATAATGCTCTTTTATGTAGATTTTAGAGTTTATAAATTAAAATTTAACAATTACTCAAATTATAGTATTTACTACATACAAATTTTAAAGTTATTTTGTATTTATTATAAAAGTTAAATGCTGAATAGAAATATAAATTTTAAAATTATAAAAAAAATATTGGTTCATACTAATCAAATGATTAACATTGGGCTGCTCAATCAAAGTTATTTTGCATGTTTAATTTGTCTTTCGCATAAGTTGGCCATCTGCAATTTGCAATACTTTTGTATAATTTATCATCAAAATTTAGTTGTCAAACTTTGTAAACTTTAGTGATTTATTGATATAGTTTGATGAAGTAATTTATGATTGGGTAGATTTTCATTCTTCATAAGAATTCTCAAAGGCATACACATAAAAGGCCTGGATTTATGAAAGGTCCGCCGATAATACAAAAATTATATACAACACAAAGTCTTGCTATATTTTAGTCAATCATATCTTATATATATATATATATATATATATATTGAATCATTATCTTTACTATAGTTTATGCATCTTCAATTGGTACTACTTTTGTATATCTTTTAACAATATTTGGTTTTTAAATTTTATGTATTTCATTATTTCCTCGACATAGAGTTTGTGTAAAAATTTTTAATTATGTACATTTGTCATTGAATAAAAGAATTCTTAAATGCATGCATATAATTTTTTAATTATGTACATTTGTCATTGAATAAAAGAATTCTTAAATGCATGCATATAATTTCATCATATAAAGGCATGTATTCATCACATTGTTATGACCCATGACACAATTTAACAATTGGAATATATTATATTATTCACTATATCAATATTGTAATATAGAAACTACTTATGTGTGGGTGATATTGCACAAAATTAGTACACAATCACCTTGTCATCCAGTAATAACATGTTACAGCATTTGAATTCTTTATGTCTTAATATGATGTAATTATCACATATATGAATATCTGTCGCAGTTATAACACCCCTATTTTCGGTGCAGGGGAAAGGCATTGTGTTACTCTAGATGTTGCCAGCTCCAGATTGAAGGCTGACCCTACAAACCAATATGAGCTATTTACAGTGCGCTTTGACCTCACTCATGCACATCCTGGGAGATTTCTCACACCCTGGGAGATTTCTCAGAACGTCACCCATCCTAGAATTACTCCAATGCAAGCATGCTTAACTTTGAAGTTCTTATAGGATGATTATTAAGAAAAAAATGTACATTGCTGGTATGAGTAGCTTATTTCACTACATTTAAGTCATTCTCTGGTTTTTTTTTTTTTTTGAGAAATGAAAATGTAGGAATTAATGAGATCATGTCTAATAATTGAAAGGTGATGTGGTTTAGTATTTCTTTTTATTTTTTTTTCTATTTTTAACGAATAATGTGAATTTGTTTAATTGGTTTATTATACAGTTTATTAATTTTTTATATTTTTAGGTGAATATTATACGAATAATGTAGGAATTAATGAAAATATTATACCTATAATATTTTTTAGGTGAATATTATACGAATAATGTAGGAATTAATGAAAATATTTTTTATATTTAATTTTGTCTTTATATTATACAGTTTATTAATTTTTTAATGATATAAAATTTTATAGTTAAACCTACTAAAATTAGGTTTAAAATTTGATTAAATTTTACTATAGCGGATTGCAATTTTTTTTTATTAAATATTAATTTTGATAGAATAACTAAAGTATAGTTATTATTAATTAATTTTTTTAATTTATTATATTTTTTTAGGTGAATATTTTGGATTCAAAATTTAATATGACTAATAAAATATATATTGAACATAATATATTAAATAAAAGAATTTATAATATATACATTTAAATTAATATTTACTAAAGTGCCGCCAAAAAATTAAATATTTAATAAACATTAAATATATTACAATATAATTTGTTGAGCATTTATATCTTATGAAAATATATAAAAAGATTTTTTGAAGATTTATTTATAATATATAGATTTATGATCTAAATTTAGTACTAGAAGTTGATGACATGGCACAAATATAATTAATCAGCGCTGAGGTGTATCTTCATGATTAATCAGTGCTGACGTGGATTAATTAGGTTCGTTGATCTAAAAATAAGCATATAATGACTGATTAACCCTTAAAATTAAGAAGGGTAAATTAAAATTAATAAGGGCAATAGGGTCTGCACAAACAAAAAAATATTCAGGATTTATTATATAGATAGATAGATATGTCTGTTGATATTTAGATTTCTTTTGGTAAACGATGCCAAACATGGGGAGCTAGCAAGAGAAGAATAAAAAAATCAAACAGTAGTAAAATAGGAGTAATAGCAAAACAATAGCAAGAATCCCCTTCAGGCTTCAGTCGAGTCCACATAGCATGTCACCTCAGCTGCCCCTTTTCCAACACCATCATCAATGCACGCCATACACCAATTAACTCCACCTCAATAATCTCTCCATGCCATCCACACGGCCCCCAACGTAACTCCACCAATCCAATCTCCATTCCGTCTTCTACACACAACACCAAAACCAGCCCGACAAAACTCCCTTGAATAAACACCCTTCTGAATGGATCGGAGAATAACCTTAGTATCGCATCCCTCATCCCATCCCACAACCTGCGGCGCCCTTGCCAATCTTCTACTGCTTCCCTGTACACAATCCGTACACCTTATAAACCATCTCAGCGCCGTAACAATGACACCCAGAGGTCTCTCCTTGCCCTGGAAGCAATGAAGATTTCTTTCATGCCAAATAACCCACAAGCAGGATATGAATATTGAACAAAGTGTTGTGGAACAAGAATGAATATCCATGTGGCAACATATGGGGGAAATTAGTGTCACTAACTGGGCTTGATTATATGTAATCAAGTGGTGACTAATCAAACACGTGTTTGCCTATAAATATGCTTTAATGCTTCATATTGTACATTTGTACCAGAGAACATATCAAATAGAAGTAGAAATGAAATTACTTCTCCCTAGTACATGTCTCTATTTTCACTATTCACGTCAAAGTAGCCTATTTCCAATTCACTGTATTCGTACTTCTGGGTGATATCGAGTCGAGTATCGAGCCTGAACAGTAACAAAATTTAAAGTTCTAGTCCGAATTTAACTAGGCTAGATAGTATATAATTTGAATTTAAATTGACAGTTTTACTTATTATGCTGCAAAATATAAGTTTGTTAGGTTTGATAAAGCTTAAATTATATCTAATGATTTTTTATTTTTATATTTCTAAAACTTAATAATTTAATCGAATATCGAGTTGAGTTTTCCTCACCCCGCCACTCCTTCTCCCTCTTTTTCTACATTTTATATACATATATTATCTACCAAGATAGCATACCTAATCATAGGTATGGGTATTTGTGAATACCTATATGTTAGAAATCATTGCAAACCAAAGAAATTGAATATTTTAGAAAAATATAAAAATACACATGTGTAGAATTTTCCACAAAAATATCTAAATTTATTAATTATATTTTTAGAATATTCTAGATAATTGGCCACCCTATAAATAGGGGGTGAGCCCTTTCATTGTTATGTTGAGTGATAAGAAGTGAAGGTGATTAATGAGAGGTGAGTGAGGAACATGTGTGAAGAAGTAAAAGAGATAGCTAATACCTCTAGAAGTAATATTGTAATTGTGTTGTGTATTAATAAAAGTGTTATTCTTGCTCAAGTTTATCGGTTAAATCTTGGTTTTTTAAGTTCTTGGTATACTTATTTTAGTTATATGGTCGACATTGCCACTTGTTTTTATGTCAAAGTCCTTCCCAACACTATCTCTATGCATACTACCGACATAAAATTTAACAAAAATATAGTTGGTGATGAGTTGCGCGAACACAAGCCCCACCAATAGAAATTATGATGTAGGCTCGACCACTTGGGCCGACCTTAGATGGGCACCGGTCTCCAAAGTGCCATGGAGAGGTCACCAATCCAGACCATTGGTCTTATTGATCACGCATTGAACCCATCCAGATAAGTGAGTAACTTGAGCAATGTGTTTTCTATATATAGGCTGTTTGTTTAGTGATAGGAGCTTGTTTATTCGATGTGGGATATTTAGATTTACCTCAGTAAATGTTCGAATCAAATATATAATAAAATATGTACCCAAAAAATATCTAATAAAATAATGGATTCAATCTAATAAATAAGAAATAAATCAGAATGGAAACACAAAAATAAAAATCAGCAAATTAGAAGCAACAATCTAATAAATAATGCAGTCATTTCAAAAGAGCCAAGTAGCTAACCCAAGCCATAGTGGGAAATTCAAACTATATTGTTGGGATCTTCCAATCCAAAAGAAACCCCACCAACAAGTAGAATCATATTTAAGAGGAACCATCACAACAATGTTTGAAAATATGATAATACTTATGTTCATTCTTGCGACTATCCATCTTTATCCCCACCTATAAAGTGATGTTAACTATGAGAGCATGGACGACAGTGGTCACTCTGTGAAAAGTGACACTATTCGGTTCAACCTACTATGAATACCAAATAAATTATCTTTAGGCATTGGCCTCTCTAGTATAAGAAGTGGCTATATACTTGTTAACAGTGAAATTTGGGAGAAAATTTTTCTCTTTTATTGATGAACTCGGGGAAAGATTACAGGAAAAATAGAAGACAAATTACAGGAATTGAAAGAAAAGCTGTAACGGAATTGAAAAAACACTAAAAGCAATAAAATGCAGAAAAACTGTAAAGAAAGTAAAGTAAAATAAAAGACGGCTCTCTGAGGAGTATTGGAGGTGTCCCGCATGTGGTGCCGTTTTGCATATATATAGTGGCGAGGCGTCCTCAAGCTATGAACGTTCCACCTTGATCTCGTCTCGATTTGTTTCCTTGTACCCTGATTTGTTTCCTTCGATACACTCTACGGTGATGCCTCATCCTGATTGTTGCACCTCATCCTGATCGGCTTTCCTTGTATGAGAATTCACCGCACCACTGACTTGAAGACGCGTCGTCTCTCCCGGATATGTCTTTACAGACTGGTCTTGAAGATGTGTCTTCTATAATGGGCCTTGAAGATGCGTCCTGTCTCCCGGATATATCTTCACAGACTGAGCCTTGAAGATGCGTCACAGGGCCTTGAAGATGCGTCCTCTCTTCCGGACTGGGCCCTGAAGATGCGTCATCTCTTCCGGATATATCTTCCCAGGGCCTTGACATATTTTGCATTGGGCAATTTAGACAAGTGGTTCCATTGGGCCTTAATATATTTTTTTGTTGGGTTAACAGATGCCCCCCTCGCGCATTTTGTCTGATTAGCATTTTAAGACAATTTTGCGCGCTTAATTCAGGTTTGGAGGCCCATCGAGGCCCATTATGCCTCATCTTCTTCTCACTCCTTGCCTTTGCCGCTGGCCACCAGGAAGCCGCTGCCGGGAAGCCGCCGTTGGGGTCGCCGCCGGGCGCCGCCGCTCAGCCGCCATCTTCATCGTTGCTTCGAACGCCGCTGCCCACACCGAGCCAGGAGGCCGCCGCTACTCGTCGCTCCCGGAGGCTGCCGCTGCTTGCTGCTCCCGGAGGCCGCAGCCGCCTGCTCCCGGAGGCCGCCACCATCAGCCTTTAGAGAGGCCGCCATCACCCTTTGAAGCCCGCCACCAGGATCCGGAGGGCCGCCACCACCTGAGGGAGGGCCGCCATTCCTTGTGCTTGGAGGAGGCCGCCACTTGCTCCGAGGCCGCCATTCCTCAAGAGGCCGCCAACCATCCGAGAGGCCGCCACCGCCATCAGCCTTGGCCGCCACCTTCGCCCAGAAGGCCGCCACTGTCTGAGGCCGCCACCTCTCACGAGGCCGCCACTTCTCGCACGAGGCCGCCATCTTCGCACAAGCCGCCATCACCACCTTGCATGAGGCCGCCACCATCTCCTTGCATGAGGCCGCCACCATCTCCTTGCATGAGGCCGCCTCTCCCCTACATGAGGCTGCTACCATCTCCTTGCATGAGGCCGCCGCCAGCTGGTTGGGCAGGGAGAGCGCCGCCATCCCCTAGCCGGAGGAGCCGCCATCCAGACGTTCCTCGGAGGCCGCCATCCATAGCCGAGGAGCCGCCATCACCAGTGCACGGCCGCCATACTCAGCCAGGCACCATCCTCAGTCACCGACTACTCGGCCTCCAAGGCCGCGGTCGATGGCGTTCCAGCGTCACTATCCAGGGTTTTTATCACCAAGGTTACTGCATTGGCCACCACCCTTGGTTCGTCTTCCTCTTTATTGTGTTTCAATTTCTCAAAACGAGTCCTGTGTATAGGTAGACGCTTCTCATCTTGTTCCTCAAAGAACTTTTCCAAGCGGGCCGCTTTCTCGGCCAACTGGGCAAGATCGGTCGCATCATGCACAATTAAATGTTCCTTTAGTCTTGGCAACATATTAGCCACTACTATATTGGCTATTTCCCTATCCAGGATTGTTATGGTGCACCGACCTTTAAGCCGTTGTAATCTATTGATAAAAGTACTTGCCGCCTCATCGGCATACTGTTTGGCATTAGTAAGGTCTGCAAAGGCTTACCAGTGATAGTGGTGTGTAGAACTGATAATGGCCAAAATTGTCCATTATTTCCAATCCATTTCCGTGTCTGAGACGGACGTTTTGATCGTAATCCCATCTTATTTTAATAAGAAAGCAGTTGAATTCGACAAATTAATGCGAGTTTGTAAGAATAATAAGTTGGTAATGAAAAACACAAAAATATGCAATTTTAATTGCATTTGTGTTAGAAAAATCCAAAAACATGAAAAACGGAAAAATAAAAGAAAAAGGAATGAAAAGATGGGCAAAAGAATAAAATAGCCCACAAAAATAAAAAAAGATGGGAAAAGAATGAAAATCCCACAAAAATGAAATTTTTGGCTGTGTTGAAAGGCAATTCGATCTACACCGAATTGCCCACATAGACCGAATTGCTGAAGAATAAAGAACAATAGATAAAGTGTTGAGAGGAGAAGCAAGATGCCCAAATTCGGTCTACGCAATTCGTTCTACACCGAATTAATTGCATAGACCGAATGGATTCAAGACAGGGAAGCCAAGCAGGAAACCATGAGCAATTCGACACATTCAATTCGGTCTACACTATACCGAATTGATATTGAAGACCACATCCCAGCCAAAGATCAAGAAAGAAAGACTTCAAGCAATTCGATGTCCACCAATTCGGTCTACACCGAATTGCATGTGGAGACCGAATTAAGTTCAAAATACATTCAGATGAAGCTGAGGAGCACGTGGAAAAAACATGCCATTGCTAATGGGCTCTGATGGGCCTAAGGTTTTGAAGAACAAGTATAAAAGCTAATGCTCACCAACACTGAAGATATCTCATAACACAGAATACAATTCCAACCCTAATACTTGGAGAGGACAAGGAGTACTAAGTTCTTCACCCCTTAAGGGTTAGGTAGGTTATATGATTTAAGTGTTCTTATTTTTTATGCATGATGTTCTTAGGTTATATGTTGTTTTAGGTTATTTAATCTTTGAATTATTTTTTTGTAGCTTTAGGTTTTACTCCATGCTTTTATCCACTGAACATGCATAGTTATGGATAACCACAAAATATTTACAAGTATGGCTGCGAGATGACATTGACGTGAAATGAGTGATGGGGTCAATCCCATATATCATAAACCACATCAACTTAGAAACCGCAGTGATATTTGTGAGTACAAAAAAATTACACTTATGTGAAAAATGGCATGCAATTCGATCTAAGGTAATTCGGTCTACACCGAATTGCCAATGAAGACTGCATTGTATGACACAAAAATGTTTGTTTATTCCTTATTAGAAAATCACATGCAATTCGGTCTAAGGCAATTCGGTCTACACCGAATTGCACCGAATTGACCATGAAGACCGAATCGCATGATAAAAATGTTGTTTGTTCACATCTTCATGTAGTTCCCATGCAATTCGGTCTATGCAATTCGGTCTATATCGAATTGCACACATAGACCGAATTGACTTGGAAATCACATTGTATGCATTATCATCCCTTCATGCCTTAGTTTATTTTCCTTGTTAAACCAATTCGATTTACCAATTCGGTCTATACCGAATTACTCTTGTAAATCGAATTAAACACTCATTTTGAAGCAAATGCCTTAGCCAAATTTGAGTAAGGGGATAACCCCATCAATTCGGTTTGTCCAATTCGGTCTATACCAAATTGCTTGACAAACCGAATTAGATGATGCTATTTCACAACCTTACTAAGATTAATTGGGTAAAATAATACTTCATTTCTCATGCATAATCAATTCGGTTTATCTTGCACCTAAACTAATAGACCGAATTGACCTCTTCTCTCTCTCTCTCTCTACATATATATATATATATTAAAAATCCAAGAATATTTTATCTTCCTGAGTTGTGTAAGTTGCATGGATGTATTGGGCTTAGGCCCATTGCATCTAATTTTACCCATTACACACCTCAACCCATTAGTGTCTAAATTATTGTGTGATTAATACTTACACAATACCCAAAAACATTCTTTTAATTTAATCTTTTCTCTTTAATTGTGTGTATGAATGGGTAATAAGGAATATCACAGATCAATGTTGGCAAAAAGGTCCCTTCACCGGGATAACGATTAGCTCGTCTTGTGTGTATTAATTATTACTCGTTATTCTGCATGGTCTGATTAGTGATTGGTGGAAGCTAAGACAAAAAGGTCCCTTCACGGGGATAACGATTAGCCACTCAGCCAATTCATAATTAGATACAGTTTTCTTCTCTTTATCTTAATTTCAACCTGAATTTCTAACCATAGTAATGTTAAACAGTGTCGATCAACACTGTTATAATCGTACTGTAGCAAGAAAA
The DNA here is from genome assembly GCA_030278955.1 of Hygrophila difformis. Classification (NCBI taxonomy): domain Eukaryota; kingdom Viridiplantae; phylum Streptophyta; class Magnoliopsida; order Lamiales; family Acanthaceae; genus Hygrophila; species Hygrophila difformis. The sequence goes on along the minus strand of JAOANR010000005.1, from coordinate 36,934,665 downwards.
CATGTGGGTTTTTACTCTCTCATGGATGGTAGGACTCTTGAAGATAGCGATCACTGTCATTAAGGGTTCCTTACTGTCTAGAAACCATTCCATCTGGAATAATTGGGAACTGGATAGCAGATGTTTGCAGTCCACATTATCTCAGTTATTTCTGACACTTTTTTAGCCAATTCTTCTTATCTCAAGGCTAATCCATCTTTGTGTATCAAATTCTGTCTAACCCCACCATATATTTTGGGGCACTTTATTTTACTTCTCATACACATGTATGCATGCTATTATTATGTAGATATTGTGGTCTATAATATTTTGGAGATCCTTTTCCGTGGACATAGAAGTCTTGATTTAAAACAGATGCTGCATAATAAATTTCCACAAAAATCACTTTATAAAATCCGGATCTGAGTAAGAGATAAATTCACAGTTATGATTAACTCATCTTCTACTGGGGGTTGATTTTGGGAAATTAGAAGCAGAGTCAGCGATTAGGTCTCATCTAGACTGAAAGGATCTGTGCTTTAAATGAGAGTCTAGTACCTGTGTAGGGAATGATTTTCAAATATCAATTGTTTTCTCAAAATTACTATGTTGGAAATCTTGTATTAGGTATTGCATTGAATCAGTGTCCACTTGGATTCAGATAAGATGGGATACATAATACTAGAGGAACAACATATAGGCATTGGTTAATTTATAAGGTAGGGTTGAGTATTCTTTCAACTACTATCATCTCCCACCAAAGCCTAGCATTGAGTCTTGAGTGAGTACATTCGGAATAGACCTTCACAGGTCTGTTCCACTCAGTTTGTATCTCACAACTAACCGGATGTTATAAGCCCTGTGGCTTACTGATATTTGAGAAGTTCTAAATCTGCATCTGGTCACCAAGACCAGGGGCTCTTTTATACTAACGGAATGAGATAGCTTTTGAGACTTCCGAGTGATAGGTTTTTAAATGCTTTCTTTACTGCTTTCTCTACCGCTTTCGTTTAAATGCTTTTATAGAGGTCACTCGGAAGAATTAGAGGTTGGCCGCCGGTTGTAAGGTTTAAGAGTTGTAGATGAGTTCGGGATTTTTAATCTAGACTATTGGGTGTGACAAGGGGGATGATAGGAGTACTTGGCATGCCAACTAATGATGTGTCAGGTGTTGCTTATCTACTATGGAGAAATAACATACCTCGGCAGGGGGAGTTATTAATCTGTGGTATCTTAGAAATTGAGGTTTTAAGTGCATGTAAATTCTGACTGTAAGTACCTGTCTGTTAACGGGAACATAGTCTAGAAAGCATGAGAGTTAGCTGATTGATGAATTATCCCAGACAAAGATCTGTGTAATTAAAATGGAAGTTTAATTATGTTTCATCTGAATCTTGTCCAATCTTTATTTTCTCCCTGTCCCTTCTGTCACATTTTAAATCTGCTTTCGTAGACTAATTTTATCTGCTTTCTTAGCATAATTTTTAATGCTTTCTTAGAATAGATTTAATTGCTTTTTAGAATAATTTTATTGTGCTTTGTAGAATAATTTTATTGCTTTCATAGTCTAGTTTAAATTATGTCAAGTAGTTGTTAGAAACCAATGCAAAACCTGAAACAAGTAACCGAGTGGAAAATCTTAGTAAACGACGTGGACCCTGCTTCTATCGCACATCCTCCAGTGAACGATCCGGTCTTACTATAAATTACTGCAATTTTTGACACCGTGCACTTTCGGGCCACAGTTTCTTAACACGAGTAGAAAAAACGTGACAACCTTAATATATCCTTAAACCCCTTCCATAAATCATAACTCTTTTCATTTAATAAAATCAAGACTGGGGTTCTTTCTATTTCAAAAATACTCGTGTGGGAAATTGTCAAAAGTTTCATGGCGCCGTTGCCAGGGAGGATGCAGCGCCGTTTATTAAGAGAATTACACTCCTGATTTACTCATAGATAGTTTTTGTATATACTCTTGAAGCATTACTAACCTGAGGGTTGTGCAGGTGCTGTCAAGTTGAGATATAAACTGCTTATGCAACCGAGGAAGGATACATTGCCTGAGCTACCGTTCGATCTAGAAATAGAAAGGACTGCTCGACAACTGAGGGCACAAGTAAGACTGCGAAAGAAAGGGGAAGCACGGACTCGTACCTCACCCGAAACCACAAGCAGTGACTTATCAGACATGGCAGAAAACCTAGACATTCCCCCGATCTTACCCATAGACCAACCACCCATCCATAACCAACCACCAAATAACCCTGGCAATGGAGCTGATGGGGGTATAGTAGAACATCCAAATCGTGTCAACGTGGAGGAGAATCTACATAATCTCGATCAGCAACAGTACCAGCAATTCCACCAACAACCACCACCACCTCTAAACTAATATGACCAAAACCAAAACCAAAATATACCAAACCAGCAATACCAGAATCAACCCTTCAATCAAGACCAATTTCAGAACAACCCTCAAGAGCCAGACAACTTGTTCCAACAGAATCCCAATTACCACCAGCAATATCAAGATCAAGCAGAACAAGGAAATCAGCAACAGCAGGCAGCAACTGACTTCATGCAGCCTATTGTGGAGCCTTATCTGAACAGGCCCGGGAGAGCACAATTTGCCGCACGCAACTTCGAGCTTAAACCTGCACTAATCAACTTGGTGCAGAATAATCTATTTTGCGGTGCAAATCATGAGGACCCTCATGATCATCTCCAAACTTTCCTGGAGCTTTGTGATACGATCAAAAATCAGGGGGCGTCCCCTGATGCTATAAGACTGATGTTGTTTCCTTTCTCATTGTTTAGTGGAGCCAGGGATTGGTACAAGTCGTTGCCGATCAACCAGAGAAGCACATGGGCAGATCTGGTTAGGAGTTTTCTGTTGAAATACTTCCCTGAATCAAAAGTGGAGGAAGGACGAGCAAAAATTGGAGAATTCAAAATGAAGCCGGATGAGTCACTTTATGATGCCAAAGAGAGGTTCTTCAACCTCATGAGGAGATGCCCCTAACATGGATACCAACCATGGGAGCAGTTGAGAAAATTCTACGGAGGACTCACCCACTCATGGCGAATGATGCTAGATGCCGCTGGAGGAAGACACTTACTCCACTTGCCCATGGACCAAGCATGGGCAAAGATTGAGACCATGTATGTTAACAGATCTGTGCTGAACCGATGAGAGGAAGGCTGACTCCTCTAGAAAAGTTTTTGCTGTAAGTGAAGGTAAAACAGATTTTGAAAAATTACAGGAACAGGTAGCTACGATCCAGCTGGGTCAGGATAAAGGAAAGGGTACTGTACAGGCAGGAGCTTCTTCAAGCCAAGCACAACCACAACAATCGGAAGCTGTTTGAGGGCTGTGTCAGGGACCACATCCAACTGATACATGCCAACAGATAGCTACCGAAAGCTGTAACTATGCCGGAAAGTACCAGAACCGCCACCCCAAACTATCCTACTCAAATAACAATGCACTCAATGCGCATTTGTTATCCCAGCCAAATCAACCTACCCAGTTTGCCCACCAAAACCAACAGCAAAACTTCCGGCCACAAAATCAAGGATTTGTTCAACAGAGAATACAAAACTTCCAGAATCACAATCAGAATTTCCAGCCACTTATCCAACAAAGACCCAACCAAAACCAAGGCCAAAACTTCCAAAATTTCCAAACCCAACCTGATCAGAACCAGCAGTTCAATCAAAAGCCACCATCTCATCTGGAGAACATGATGACCGAGTTTATTTCCAATCAAAGGGAGATAAACCAGCAACTGCAGTCATCAATTAAGAATGTGGAAACACAAGTCACTCAGCTGGTGAAAGAACTGCAGAATAGGGGGAAAGGAACACTACCGAGCAATACTGAGACCAACCCACAATGTAAAGCAATCACATTGCGGGGAGGCAAGACTCTGAAGGGGAATGTTGGGTCCGGAAAGAAAAAGGCTGTAAAAGGAAAGAATTCAGTGGAGGTTGAGAAGGAGAAGGAAAAGATTGAAGGAGAAGAAAGTATTGAACTGGTGAAGGACAAATCAGATGCAGCTAATTCGCAGACTGAAGCTGCAGTTGAAGCTGATAAGGGTACGGGTGAAGGTACAACTTCCTTCCCTTTACCACAAAAAATTGATAATAATAAGTATATGCCAAGGGTGCCATACCCTGCACGTCTTAAAAATAAGGAACAAGATAAAAAATTTAAAAAGGTTTTAGAAAGATTGAAAGCTGTTGAGATCACTATTCCGCTGGTCGAAATGATTTCAGAAATGCCCGTCTATGCTAAATTTCTTAAAGAAATGATTTCAGGGAGAAGGAAATTTGAGCAGGATGAAGTGGTGGTTTTAAACAGCAGCTGCAGTGCCATAATCCAAAGAGTGCTACCGGAAAGAAGGAAGACCCAGGCTGTATCACACTGCCAGTCCACATTGGGAAAACCAATGTTGGAAAAGGGTTATGCGATTTGGGATCCAGCATCAACGTTATGCCACTCGCCATGGCAAAACGTCTTCACTTGGGAGTAATTGAACCAGTTACAATGAAACTGCAACTGGCGGACCGGTCAATTACCCACCCAGTCCGAATTCTGAAGGACGTGATCGTCAAGACGGGAGGGACACTCTTCCCAGTCGACTTCATCATTCTTGACATTGAGGAGGACTATGAAATGCCGCTGATCTTAGGCCGCCCCTTTCTTTCAACGGGTGGTGCACTGATAGACGCTCGATCAAGCCAAATCAAGCTCCGTGTCAGAGAAGAAGAGCTGAACTTCAACATGGGCAGACTGCAGAAGTTTCCATCTGAGGAAACTTGTTCCAAATTTGATGTAATAGATGATAGGAGTGAGGAAGAGAGCATAGACTCTATGACTATGATGTCGGACAAAGTTTCAAAGCAGGTACTGATGCCTGCTGGTGCCGAGCCAAGCTGCAATGCCGTGCACTTCGAGGACCCTATAACTGGGACCTTGAAGAGTTCGACGGTGTTGAATTCACTCCGGAGGAGGAGAAGAGCACCGTGGACGAGGAAGTGGACCCTGTACTGACACAGGGTCCTGAAGGTAAATCTGATCTTTCACGCTCATCTGTTTCTCGCAAATTATTGCCTTCCATTGAATGTCCGCCAGAGATTGAACTTAAAATACTTCCGGATCATCTTAAGTACGTTTTTCTCGCTGAACCTAAAAAGTTACCGGTAATTATGTCAGCTAAGCTGACACAAGAACAAGAAAAAGCTCTGGTAGACATTCTCAAGAAATATGTACATGCAATTGGATGGACCATTTCTGATATAAAAGGAATAAGCCCCTCTGTTTGCATGCACAGAATTTTAATGGAAGAGGAGTACAAGCCCTCAAGGCAACCCCAAAGGCGTTTGAACCCCCACATGCAAGAAGTGGTAAGGAAAGAAGTTATCAAGCTCTTAGATGCTGGTATCATCTATCCTATATCTGACAGCAAATGGGTTAGCCCAGTGCAGGTAGTACCTAAGCGTGGGGGGATGTGCATAACGACTAACGAACAAGGAGAAGAAGTGGCGACAAGACCAGTGACCGGTTGGAGAGTTTGCATCGACTACCGGAAGCTCAATACCGCTACGCGGAAGGATCACTTTCCTTTGCCGTTCATTGATCAAATGCTCGAGAGGTTGGCCGGGAGGGAGTACTACTGTTTTTTGGATGGTTATTCGGGCTATAATCAGATTGTAATATCTAGTGAAGATCATGACAAAACTACTTTCACTTGCCCGTATGGAACTTTTGCGTACAGGCGCATGCATTTTGGCCTTTGCAATGCGCCTGCAACTTTTCAGCGATGCATGATGTCTATATTCTCCGAATTTATCGAAAAATGCATTGAAGTTTTCATGGATGACTTCTCTGTATATGGAGATACTTTTGATGGATGTTTGACTAATCTTGCAAAATTTTTAAAAAGATGCGAGGACACTAACCTAGTTTTGAACTGGGAAAAGTGCCCTTTCATGGTCACCGAAGGAATTGTGTTGGGTCACCGCATCTCGCGCGCAGGCATCGAAGTCGATAGAGCCAAGGTCTTAGTCATCTCCAATCTTCCATTACCCAATTCAATAAAAGCAGTTAGGAGTTTCTTAGGGCATGCAGGTTTTTACCGGAGATTTATTAAAGATTTTTCTAAAATTGCCAAGCCGCTCACTAACTTGCTTTGTAAAGAAAATTCTTTCATAATAAATGAAGCGTGTGTTCAAGCCTTTGACAAGCTCAAAAAGATGTTGATTTTTGCTCCAATAGTGCAACCACCCGATTGGTCAATACCTTTCGAGGTAATGTGCGATGCAAGCGATCTCGCCGTAGGTGTTGTTCTTGGGCAACATAAGGAAGGGAAACATTGTGTAATTCATTACGCAAGTCACGTCCTGAATGAAGCTCAAATCAACTACACCACCACGGAGAAAGAGATGTATGTTGTGGTTTTCGCGTTTGATAAATTCAGACAGTATCTCATTGGTACGAAAACCATAGTGTACACAGATCACTCTGCACTGAGATACTTGTTCAGCAAACAAGATGCCAAACCTCGATTAATCAAGTGGGTACTTCTGTTGCAGGAATTCGATATCATAATAAAAGATAGAAAAGGCAAAGACAATGGTGCTGCTGACCATTTGTCTCGAATAGAAAATGATAAAAATGAGATAGCCGTCAATGAAAATTTTCCGGACGAGCAACTGTTTGCCTTACACCTTCATGATCAAGCTTGTCCATAGTTTTCTGACATTGCTAACTTTCTAGCATGTGGAATAACCCCACCATTCCAGCACAAGGGCCATAAAGCAAGGTTCAACTGAGATGTAGCCAACTACTTCTGGGAAGATCCTTATCTCTTCAAGCATTGTGCAGATTTGATTATTCGACGATGTGTAACTGAGCACGAGGCTTATCAAATTGCTAAAAAATGCCATGAATCGGAATATGGAGGTCACCATGGCCCCACTCGAACAGCTCATAAAGTGCTCGAGTGTGGTTCCTACTGGCCTACCATTTAAGAAGATTGCAGGGCCTTTTTTAAGGCTTGCGACAGATGCCAAAGACTAGGGAATATCTCCAAGAGGGATGAAATGCCTCAAAAAGGAATTCTCACTCTTGAGATTTTCGATGTATGGGGTATTGACTTCAGGGACCATTCTCGACATCTGATGGGAATCATTACATCTTGGTAGCTGTTGATTACGTGTCCAAGTGGGTTGAGGCGGTTGCGCTGCCAACCAATGATGGTCACCAAGTCATCAAATTCTTGAAAAATAACATTTTCAATAGATTTGGTGTACCCAGGGTAATCATATCTGATGGAGGAACCCATTTTGTTAACAAAGCCTTTGCAATTCTTATGAGCAAAACTGGGATTCTCCACAAGATAGGCACGCATTATCATCCTCAAACTAGTGACCAAGTCGAGGTATCAAACCGCGAAATCAAACATATACTCGAGGCTACTGTGGGGATAACCCGTAAAGATTGGTCACGTAAGCTCAATGATGCACTATGGGCATACCACACTGCATTCAAGACTCCTATTGGGATGTCCCCTTATAGGCTTGTCTTCGGAAAAGCCTGTCACTTGCCCGTAGAACTAGAGCATAAGGTTTACTGGGCCGTAAAAACGCTTAATTTTGATCCAAGAGTTGCTCAGGGCAAACGCAAGTTGGATGAAACTTTTGACAATTTCCGTCCCACGAGCATTTTCTAAAATATACCAGGTTAGATTTATTACATGAAAAGAGTTATGATTTACGGGAAGGGGTTTAGGGATATATATATTAAGCTTAATAGTCTTTTTATTACTCAAGTATGGTGCTTTGGTTTCGAATGGCGCTGTGGTCCTCTCTGTCATGAAATGTTGACAAATCTCATGGCACAGCCGGGATAAATTGACCTTCAGCCTGTCACACTGAGGATCCCCGGCAAATATGCCATGATACTTCTCATCAATCCTTGTCATAAGATTTCCTGCCCTGAAACTTTTGACTGATTCCCACTACATGAGTGTTTTCCGAAAAATCATGATCCTGGTTTAGATTTTATTTAATGAAATCAATTTATGATGGCGGGGTTGTGATTAGGGATATATTTATAAGTAGTCATGTTTTTATTGCTCGTGTTTAAGAAACTGTGCCCCCGAAAGCGCACGGTGTCAAAAATTGCAGTAATTTATAGTAAGACCGGATCGTTCACTGGAGGATGTGCGATAGAAGCAGGTCCCACGTCGTTTTACTAGATTTTCCATTCGTATTGCTCAATAGGTTTGAAAGATGATTAATATCTACTGACATGAATTTAAACTAGATCTTGAAGGCAGTTAAATTAATCTACAAAGCAAATAAATCTATTCTAGAAAGCGGATAAAAATTATTCTAAGAATGCAGTAAACATTATCTATGAAAGCAGGGAAAAGGTGCATTGTGCCAACCGTGAAGCTGAATCACAATGTAGACAGAAAGGACAGGAAGAAAAGAATGAAAATTGGACAAGATTGAGATACAGCAATATTAAACTTCCATTTTTATACGCAGATCTTTGTTTGGGATAATTCTATCAGATAGCTGATTCTCATGCTCTCAATAATGCTTTCCCTTTAACAGACAGGTACTTGCAATATGAGTTTACATGTTCTTAAGACCGCAAATTCTAAGATACCACAGATTTGTAACTGCCCTGGCCTGGGTGTGTTACTTCATCTGTGGTGGAAAAGCAACACCCGACACATCATTTATGGAAATGTCAAGTACCACTATCATTCTCCCATGTCACACCCAAAGATTTGAATTAAGCCCTAAACTATCCCTTAACTGTCAATCCTAGTAGCAGTTACACAACTCTCAATACAACCGAGTGACCTCTAATGAAAGCGGTTAAAAGAAAGCGGTAAAGAAAGCATTTAAAACCTATCACTCGGAGGTTTTGAAAATCTGACCCTGGTAGTAAAAGACAGCTCCCCATCAGGATGAAGGAGTATGGATCAAGAATCCCCGGCTCTCAGTGAACCACTAGTGTGTTCACTTCCTTCCGGGTGCACTCACTCAGGACTCAAAAGTAGGCTTTGGCAGAAGAGGATAGCAGTTGAAAGAAAACTCAACCCTATCTTGGAAAATAACCAAGGCCTGGATGATGTTCCTCTAAGATTATTTACTACACTGTATTTGAATCCAAGTGGACCCCATCTCGGTGTAGCACTTAATCTTACATTTTCATCAACCAGCAATTTTGGAAAATAATGGATTTGAAAATCATTCCCTGTCAGGTACTAGACTCTCAGTTAAAATACAGACCCTTTCAGTCTAGGCGAGACCTAATCGCTGAATCTGCTTCTAATTTCCCAAAATACAACCCTTGACAGGATATGAATTAGTCATAACTGAAGAATTTATCCCTTACTCAGATCCGGATTTTTTTAAGAGGTTTTTGTTGGAAATTTATAAAGCAATATCTGTTTAAGATCTAGACTTCTATTGTCCAAGGGAAGGATCCCAAAATAATTACAGACCACAATAGTATATAATATTATCATGCATAAAGATATATGGAAGTGTAAAATTAATTGACCCAAAATATAAATGCGGGTCTAGACAGAAGGTGAAACACAGACATGAAGTAGTCAAGGGACCAAAGTAATGGCAGAATAATCAGGTGGACTGTAAACATCTACTGTCCAATTTCCCAATTACTCGGATGGAGCGAATTTAGACAGCTTAGACCCTATAATGGTGGTGTCAACACCAGTTGGGCCTCCACTGTCTGTGAATTCGGATAAAAACCTACATGCTTCCCTTCTATAATGATCATCAGTTGGCATTGACTGATGCCAACTGACTCCCAGTACGGATTGGAATTTAGGTTTGGAAATTAAGATAATAATAAAAATAAAACTGTATCTGGATGGGAGTCAGCCGAGCAGCTATCATAACCCCGGATGGGCGAACCGCCAAGGCTTCCACTGACAATCGTCCAGACCATGCAAAATAACAATTAGTAACTAATACCCAGAATACGAGCTAGTTATCCATGAGGGAGTACCCGCCAACATTAGTCTGATGTATTCTTTACTAATGGTTCCACACAACACACAAAGACAAAATAAATAAGAAATAAAAGAAGATTCCTTGTATGAGAGACATTGGTTTCTCATGCAAGGTTGTGGATTGGGTCCACATGTGATGGTCTTAAATAATCCTTCCTACCATAATTTATTACAGTCCAGATTATCTGTTTAAGCCATCAAGATTTTGTTTATACAAGAGTGTTTTAATGGCAATTGAACAAAGGTCCTTTAATCATGATGATTGTCGATGTTTGATTATTACTAATCTCAATCCTTAATCATTAATGAGTCAAGGGTTCAATTAATTAAGTGATGCAAATGGAGAATCAAAATTTGGGCAGCATAACACCCTATATTGCAATTCCAGAATGTTACATCCTAACCCGTGGGGTTATGATGTGAGTGTTGCAATATAAAATAGGAAGAGAATGAAGGTTGTTTGAGATTAAATAGAGGGAGAGGAACCCTTGTCGCGATATCATAAATTTTTGTCGCGGACCGAGGTCCGCGACATGGACATCCCGACAAGTTTTTAGAATTTTTGGCAGCATAACGCCTCTTTGTCGCTATGCAAGATTTTGTTGCGGAACGTGGTTCCGCGACAAGAGTGACATCGCGACAAAGTGTTTTCAGAAAATTTCTAAAGCATTTGAACCTTTGTCGCTATGCATGGAAATTTTGTCGCGGAACGTGGTTCCGCGACAAGGTGTTCCGCGACAAAGTGTTCAAAGATCAAGGAACATGGCATAATTTTTCTGTCTCAGAATGGGATTTTGTCGCGGAACGTGGCTCCGCGACAAGATGATTCCGCGACAAAAAGCCATGAAGACAAAATGCAAGAGTTTGGCTCCTTTGTCGCTATGCATGGACAGTTTTGTCGCGGAACGTGGCTCCGCGACAAGGTATTCCGCGACAAAGGGTTTTAAATTATGGAGACAAGTGTCTTGAAACACCTTGGTCGCGGAACAGCCATTTTGTCGCGGAACGTGGTTCCGCGCCAGAAGGCGGTTGGCGCCCAAGGTGGTTCAGGACAAAAGTCAGAAAAAGCAGAAATGAACAGTGGCATGCAAACAGCGTGATCTCACCCTATTTCAGATCAAAAAGCTATTCTAAGCTAAAAATAAGCAAGAAACTGTAATACCCGTAAATTTTAGAATATAAAAATAGGAATTAATCCAATAGGAGAGAAGGTTTTGTTTCCGAGAACCCGTGGACGCGGAAATGCACGGAAGTCAAGGACGACGAATTAGAACCCGACGGACCAAAACCGACGGTCTTAGGATTTCAAGCACGTAATCGAATTGAGACGGAATAAATTTATGATGAGAAGCATAAATCCGAAAATGACCCGGAAAATCGAGCGCGAAAACCCGGAAGGATAGAAGTCCGGAAGAGGCGAGGAGAAGACCCGACGGATCGGATCGCACGGACCCGCCCGGACCGCAGTCCAGGCGGGAGCCGCGCGCTGGCCGGGCGGGGTTTGGCCAAAAGGCGCGCCAACCCCGCGTGGGATCCCAGAATTGCGCAACCAACGCGTTTTCGACGATTTCTTACCATAATTCGACCTCCCGAACTTGGAAAGTAGATTTTGGACGGGGGAAGGCGTATTAGGGCGTGGGAGGCTTGTCTTTCACTCCATTGGCAGCCTCCAATTTCCCCCATTCTCTCCCAAACTCTCCCCAAAGCCAAAACACCTTCCGACGAACTTCCGACGGACTTCCGGCGACATCCCGACCACCACCGACGGCCGTAGGAACGAATAGATCAAGGATCACAGTCCTTAGATCATTGGTAAGTCGTTCATATATTTCTATTTAAGTTTTTGAACCCAAAAACTCGATCTAACATTGGATTTCTTCGTCCGATTCGAAATCGTGGCCAAAGTCGGGAGCTTGACGGTGAGGAGATCCGTTCGTAGGATTTTGGACGAGCCAGAGACTTTAGGACGACCCAAAACTCTCTATCACTGTAAGTTGAGCCTTCCATATCAATACGGGTGATTTCGGGGCGTCCGGTATAGGCGTAATGTAACGAAACGTAAAAATCGAACTTAAAAACCCCATCTTGCGCAGTTTCTGTAATCGGCCTAAAACCCATATTTCGAGGATTCAATCCGAAAGACTCAAAACTAGACTTTTAATCCTAACACATAAATCTAGGTTGTGTAAAAATTTCAGCCATTTTCGTTAACGTTTGCTATTTTAAATCGCATCGAAAAGAGACTGCTTTGACAAAACGTGTGGAAAACAGTCTATGAATATGTTCGAACTTAGTGAATTTATTTCTATAATTTCTAGTCCGATTTGATCTTTACAATCTAAATGAAAGTTGTAGATAATCATGTCTAGTATGTGCATATTAAATTTCAGAATTTTTGGAGTCCATTTGATATGTTAAAAAGTCGAGATTTTGAACTGTGTCAAACCTGAGTTCGGACAGTTTTCTGATTGCATGATAAAATCGATTTTTGACATGTTTCCTCAACTTATTTCGAAAAAGTTAAAACACGAAAGTTGTTCGTTAGGGTGTTTTGCATAAAGTGTGAAGATTTCAGAATTTTCAGGCTTGAAACGGATTTTTAAATGAGAAAGGCGCAAACTGTGACGCCAAGATACTTTTAAATCGAAGAGTTTTGAAATTTCGAAACAAACGGTCAAAGATTTGAAACACGATACATCTACACTTTTGAAAAACCCCGATACATTAAATCTAAACGATACATGAGATACTTGGTGGAGGGTGAGTGCTCTGCAGGGTGCCCCTCTAGCCTTTTCTCTTCGGGCCTATAATGGACGAGAGAATTTGATGAAATATTACGCCAGTTGGCGGGAGATATATGGCCTACTCTCTCGGGTTGTCCGTATGGATTTCTCGAGGCTCCGGAGTGTTACTGGGTATGGCAGATATGGCTGCGGCCGCCGGATCACCGGCTATACAAGATACTTACGACACGGCTGCGGCCGCCGGATCACCGGCTATACAAAACACTGAGAAATGGTTACGTAACGGGGAAAATAAAAGATTTAATATTTTTAAGTATTTATTTATTTTTGCATGTCTTAAATTATGCATTTAAATTATGTCTTTAAATTTCATGGCATGACTAAATTATTATTGTGGATTAGATGCATGTTTAAATACACAATTAAAATTATTATTTCCTTTAAATTTTGTGAATGCATGTTAGGAGTGAAATTTTAAATTATCTAATTAAATCCCTTTATTGCTATGTTAGGATCGACTTACTCAGTATTTTATATACTGATAAAATTGTTGTTTTCTCTTTTCTTTCAGAGTACGGAGATAATGCATAGCATGTGCATTGGGGGATGGATTTATTAAACATTGTTTATTTGCTTTTTACGATACTTGCATAACGGGCATGTAAATCCCGAGTTTGGCCATGTCGGCCCATTTTACATTTTTCCGCTGCGATACATTATTACTACTATGTGTGTGGATGATACTTATTATTTTTACATAGATTCCGGACTTGTTTTGAAATCTTTTTGCAATACCTATAGCCTTGCATCTCTTTGGCAAGCTCGGAGAATCCGTGTCTTGCTAGAGAGATGTGGCGGTGACATCCCGGCCTGGGTTATCAAATCCGGGGTGTTACAAGTTGGTATCAGAGCCCGGAATATTTTGAAGCTACTACTATTTTTATTTTAAAATATTTTGAACTAAGTATTATTTTTAAATTTATTATTATCATTATTATTCTTAAGACTACTAGTACTATTATTTAAGCCCAAAATTTGAGCCCAAAAAAATTTTCTTACCCAAGTAGTATAATATTTTGAGCCCAAAAGGGGGTTAAATTATTTTGACCCAATATTTATAATTATTTATTTTAAGCCCAACCATTTCGACCCAATACCCATGTTTTTACTTTTTAAAGTCCAAACTATTATTTTGGCCCAATATAGGCCCAACTTTTTTTTCATGATTAAATTTAAAAATACACTAAGATTAATTTTTGGGGGGATTGCATGTGCATGTTCATGTAGATTTAAATTCCCGCATATCCTAACTTTTATTCGAAACCTACTCTAACTCTAACCTCCTTGTTGACATTAGATGGCCGAACCCAACGCGAACATGACTAATCTGATGATGAAACTGACCAACGCATACCTCGAATCCCAACAGCATGTCAATCACTTCAAGGCTCGAGTGGGGCACCTAGAGAATAACGTGGACTATTTGAGACATCTTAGGGAAGCTGACCATCAGGAAATAACCCAACTCAAAGCCCAAGTCGCCAAACTCCAAACCCAAGTGGTCACACTCCAAAACAAGGACAACGAACGGATGATGCAATTAGGACACTTAGCAGCTGAGCTGCTAGGCCTAGAGGCTGACATATTTCCTCCGAGCCCGAGCCCGGTGGGGACACCCATTGCTATTGACGTATCCAGCGACGAGGACGATCCCATCGAGGATGTACCTACCCATACCCTCTAGACTTGGAACCCATACTGATGCACTACTATCTATATTCTTTTTTTCAAATTAGTACCAGTACTACTATTTCATTCCTGTTACGAATGCTTGTAATCAGCTGAAAAATTTTCTCTTGAGTAATAAATCTACAAGCATTTATTTTATACAACTATATTTAAAGTATTCCTTACATTTTAATTAAATTATTTCTCTTCAAATACCCTACTAAAACCCGATCAACAAACGAACAAGTTAATAATAATCAATGACCTATAGATAACAACCAAAAAAAAAAAATAATAATAATAATAATAATAATAATAATAATAATAATAATAAACAAAACAAAAACAAAGCAGTAAGTAGAACCAACCCTGAATAACAACAAACAATACGCTAAACCCCAACAACCTATACTAACAGGTTACAACAGAACTGATACATGTTGATATCGCCATCTATTTAGTCAAATTATTTCCTAAGTATTACATAATACTTCAACAAAAGAATCTAAACTCTCTTGTTCTTGCAACAGCATGGCACCGAGAGGAAGAGCACGCGCTCAGCCCACTACTCCAAACACCAACGAAACCCCTATGCAACCAGATATGCCCATACCCGGCGAAGGGGTACACGCTTAAGAGGAGCCGGCAAACCCCATGCCAAACAACATGGACGCGCGCCTACGGACTCTAGAAGAGGTTCTCATCGCGATAGGGAACGCGCATGTGAACCAGGGTCAGGCCGCTGCGGTACCTCCACCCGAGGCCCGCATTAACTACCTAGCTATGGTGAACTCATATCGTCCGCCGAACTACGCCGGAGAAGAGGACCCGGCCAAACTTGAAGAATGGATCCGAACATTCGACAAGCTACTAAACGCGGTGAAGTGCCCAATTGGCGAGAAGGTGCCTGTGGCATCGTACTATCTCGGAGGGGAGGCGGATGACTGGTGGCGTGCCATGCAAGATAAGCTAGCTGAGGACGAAGAACCCTATTCTTGGGAAGAATTCATGAGCCTGATCAGGGATCGCTTTTATCCCATGAGCACAAAGTCCGCCATGTACGAGGAATTCTTATCCCTGAAGCAAGGAGGGCAAACAGTCCAAGAATATTACACCCGTTTCAAGGAGTTGGTGCGTTTCGCACCGAGACTCGTGCCGACAGACGTGGAGAAGGCACAGAAATTTGAAATGGGGCTAAACTTGGCTATACGAGAGGTGATCACTGGCGTCCCATACCCAGACCTGCAATCGGTGTATGATCGTGCGGTAGCTGTTGCAATGGTGCAACAACTAAAAAGGAAAGTGAGTGGAGAACCCAGCCGAGGATCTCAGGGTCAGGATAAGAGGGGTAGAGACAACCGTTCCGGAAGCAATGCTGTAGGGAACAACTTTCAGGGAGATCTGAACAGACCCCCTCAAAACAACAACAGAGGGTATGACGATAGAACCCTTTTCCGGGGTACCCGGTACCACCTTGCCCGAGATGCGGCAGGCCTCATTTGGCCAGAGGGTGCCCCCAACAGGGCGCCTGCTACAGGTGTGGTCGCAACGGCCACGTGGCGAATGAGTGCCGCACCCGACTGGAAAACATCACTAAGAGAGAGGATTTAGGCACGGGGCCAACTCAGCCTCGCAACCAGGATGGACGGAATGGAAACAACCAGGGGTATAGACCCCCTCAGAACCAGAATCTCAATCAGAATCAACGTCCCCCACAGAATCCAAATCAGCAACAGAATCAGAACCTGAACCGGGATCAGCAAGGCAACCCGGGACGTCCAATGGGGCGATTGAATGTCATCAATGAGGCAGATGTGCCTATGCAAGGGGACGTAATGGGAGGTACGTTCCATGTCTTGAGTACACCCCTTAGAGTTCTGTTTGACTCAGGAGCTAGTTGTTCGATAATATCATCTAGAGTCTTACCTGAACTAGATCTACCTAAGTGCGAACTGATTAACTTAGGGATTCAACTTCCATCGGGAGAGGTAGTATCATGCTCTAAGCGATATAACGGAATTCCGATAGTTATAAAGAACGTAGAGTTTTTCGCGAACTTAGTAGAATTCGAACTACAGCATTTTGACGTCATACTAGGAATGGATTGGCTAACCCAATATAAAGCCGTGATCGATTGCCAAAAACAAAAGATCACGTTGTCAAAGAGTCGGGGAAGGAGAGTCATCTTTTACTCCCAACCCCCTCAGAAGTCTACCAAGATAGTTAATGCCATGAAGCTATTTAGCTTAATGCGTAAGGGTTACGCGTTATATGCTTGCTACATTCATAACCTTGAGGCCGAAGAGGTCAAGGTGGATAATATTCCGGTGGTGAGAGAATACCCAGATGTATTCCCGGAAGACGTTCCCGGCATGCCGCCTGAGAGAGATCTGGAATTCACTATAGATCTTATTCCGGGAACGGAGCCTGTCTCGAAGGCTCCTTACCGCATGGCGCCGCTGGAAATGAAGGAACTAAAAGAACAACTCGAGGAGTTGCTAGAAAAGGGCTACATAAGGCCGAGCACGTCCCCATGGGGAGCCCCGGTCTTATTCGTGAAGAAGAAAGATGGAGGTCTACGACTATGCATCGATTACAGAGGACTTAACCAAGTCACGGTCAAGAACAAGTACCCGTTGCCAAGAATCGAGGATTTGTTCGACCAACTGAAGGGAGCCTCAGTATTTTCAAAGATCGACCTACGATCCGGATATCACCAGTTAAGGATTGCCGAAAAAGATATCCCAAAGACGGCATTCAGAACTCGCTACGGGCATTACGAATTCACGGTGCTGTCATTCGGGCTGACGAACGCCCCAGCGATGTTCATGAATCTCATGAATAACGTGTTTCGAGAACTATTAGATCAATGTGTGGTGGTGTTCATAGATGACATCCTGATCTACTCGAAAAGCGAAGAAGAACATTCCGAACACTTACACAAAGTGTTAGGGATCTTACGAGCCAATCAGCTGTATGGAAAGCTGTCCAAATGCGACTTCTGGCTAAAAGAAGTGGCATTTCTGGGACACATCGTATCCGCCAATGGAGTGGCAGTAGACCCAGCAAAGATTTCGGCAGTGACCGAATGGGTGCCACCGAAGAATCCAACCGAGATAAGAAGTTTTCTCGGATTGGCAGGGTACTACCGGAGGTTTGTAAAGGATTTCTCAAGGATCGCTCGCCCATTGACGCAGCTGTTAAAGAAAGGGGTGAAATACGACTGGACCAGTGAGTGTGATTCCGTATTCCAAGAATTGAAGAAACGGCTTACTACAGCACCGGTGTTGACATTACCATCGGAAGATGGAGACTTCGAGGTGTACAGCGACGCCTCGAAGGAAGGATTGGGATGCGTGCTAATGCAAGATCAAAGGGTTATAGCATATGCATCACGTCAACTAAAGCCACACGAAGAGAACTACCCGACGCACGACTTGGAGCTAGCCGCAGTCGTGTTCGCTCTAAAGATATGGAGGCATTACCTCTATGGGCGAAAGTGTCGGATGTTCACCGACCATAAGAGCCTCAAGTATATATTCACGCAAAAAGAGCTGAATTTGAGGCAAAGAAGGTGGTTGGAACTGATTAAGGATTACGACCTGGAAATCGCGTACCACGAAGGAAGGGCCAACGTCGTGGCCGATGCCTTGAGACGAAAGACTCAACACGTGGTGAACTCACTCGTGGTACCGGCCGAGTTGTACAGAGACTTGGCGAAATTAAGTCTGGAATTGGTACACTCCGGCGAAGTAAGTGAGGTCGTCAACACGATGGTAGTAGGATCTACCATACTTGATGAGATACGACTAGCACAACAGGGTGATGAAAAGTTGGAGGAAATTAGGAAGAGCATTGCTGAAGGAAAGGCAATGGATTTTAAAATCCATGAGGACGGAAGCATCCGCTTCAAAGGAAGGTGGTGCATACCACGAAAATGCGAGGACCTGAAGCTAAGAGTAATGGAGGAAGGCCATAATACCCCATATTCGGTCCACCCCGGAGGCGAGAAGCTATACAAGGACATAAAGAAGAACTATTGGTGGCCGAACATGAAGAGAGAAATAGCCGAGTTTGTGGCGAGATGCCTTACCTGCCAGAAGGTCAAGGCCGTACGGCAGAAACCCTTAGGATTAATGCAGCCATTGGAAATCCCAAGTTGGAAATGGGATAGCATTTCAATGGACTTCGTTTCGGGGTTACCACGTTCACCGAAGGGGATGAATAAAATCTGGGTGATCGTGGATAGGTTGACAAAAGCTGCCATATTTATCCCCATGAAGGATACCTGGTCCATGGACCAATTAGCAAGGGCATATGTCGACAACGTGGTACGACGACATGGAGTACCACATGACATCATCTCGGACAGAGACAGTAGATTCGTCTCACATTTTTGGACGAAACTACAAGAAGCCCTCGGTACGAAGATAAAGATGAGTACCGCGTTCCACCCCATGACGGATGGACAAACGGAAAGGACGATCCAAACTTTGGAAGACATGCTGAGGGCATGCGTACTAGAGTTTAAAGGAAGTTGGGAAAATCACTTACCCTTGATCGAATTTTCCTACAACAACAGCTACCATGCTAGCATTGGCATGGCACCTTTCGAGGCACTGTATGGACGCAAATGCCGAAGCCCATTGAGCTGGGAAGAGGGCGAGAGAACCATGGTAATTGGACCGCAACTTGTTGAGGATATGGCTCAACAAGTCAAAATAATCCAAGGGAAGATGAGAGCCGCGCAAGACCGGCAAAAGAGCTATGCCGACGTGAGACGGCAAGATTTGGAATTCCAAATAGGCGATAAGGTCATGTTAAAGGTATCACCGATGAAGGGTGTGATGCGCTTTGGCAAGCGGGGAAAATTAAGCCCACGCTACATAGGACCCTACGAGATCCTAGAAAGAGTGGGAAATCTTGCATACCGACTAGCATTACCGCCACAATTCGCTCGTGTCCACGACGTGTTCCACGTCTCGCAACTGAAGAAATACGTCCATGATCCGACCCACGTACTCCAACCGGAGGAAATTGAGTTGGACGATGACTTAAGCTACGAAGAAATTCCGGTGCGAATACTCGACAAGAAGGAGAGGGTAACAAGGAATAAGACCGTGAGTATGGTTAAGGTTCTTTGGTCTAACCACGAAGCCGAGACGGCAACGTGGGAGCTAGAAGCAGACATGAAGGATCGATACCCCACCCTATTCCAAGACAGTGCGACAACAGTTATGGGGACATAACTGTAATCTTAAGAGGGGGAGGATGTGACAACCCGAGTATTTCTGAAAATTTTGTACGAATACTTTATACCCCAAATAAACAAATTCAAATTGTTTTGAACTACGTAATGACTTGATCCCTTCACGGGGTACGTAGGCAACTCGGAAATTTCAATTCTGGGTTCAGTCAAATAATAACAAACAACGACACACAATAATACAATCGCTTAATCAAACAATTCCCGAACTCGCGAGAGGATGAAGTACAACTTCGAGGACGAAGTTGGTTCTTAAGGGGGGTAGACTGTAATACCCGTAAATTTTAGAATATAAAAATAGGAATTAATCCAATAGGAGAGAAGGTTTTGTTTCCGAGAACCCGTGGACGCGGAAATGCACGGAAGTCAAGGACGACGAATTAGAACCCGACGGACCAAAACCGACGGTCTTAGGATTTCAAGCACGTAATCGAATTGAGACGGAATAAATTTATGATGAGAAGCATAAATCCGAAAATGACCCGGAAAATCGAGCGCGAAAACCCGGAAGGATAGAAGTCCGGAAGAGGCGAGGAGAAGACCCGACGGATCGGATCGCACGGACCCGCCCGGACCGCAGTCCAGGCGGGAGCCGCGCGCTGGCCGGGCGGGGTTTGGCCAAAAGGCGCGCCAACCCCGCGTGGGATCCCAGAATTGCGCAACCAACGCGTTTTCGACGATTTCTTACCATAATTCGACCTCCCGAACTTGGAAAGTAGATTTTGGACGGGGGAAGGCGTATTAGGGCGTGGGAGGCTTGTCTTTCACTCCATTGGCAGCCTCCAATTTCCCCCATTCTCTCCCAAACTCTCCCCAAAGCCAAAACACCTTCCGACGAACTTCCGACGGACTTCCGGCGACATCCCGACCACCACCGACGGCCGTAGGAACGAATAGATCAAGGATCACAGTCCTTAGATCATTGGTAAGTCGTTCATATATTTCTATTTAAGTTTTTGAACCCAAAAACTCGATCTAACATTGGATTTCTTCGTCCGATTCGAAATCGTGGCCAAAGTCGGGAGCTTGACGGTGAGGAGATCCGTTCGTAGGATTTTGGACGAGCCAGAGACTTTAGGACGACCCAAAACTCTCTATCACTGTAAGTTGAGCCTTCCATATCAATACGGGTGATTTCGGGGCGTCCGGTATAGGCGTAATGTAACGAAACGTAAAAATCGAACTTAAAAACCCCATCTTGCGCAGTTTCTGTAATCGGCCTAAAACCCATATTTCGAGGATTCAATCCGAAAGACTCAAAATGAGACTTTTAATCCTAACACATAAATCTAGGTTGTGTAAAAATTTCAGCCATTTTCGTTAACGTTTGCTATTTTAAATCGCATCGAAAAGAGACTGCTTTGACAAAACGTGTGGAAATCTGTCTATGAATATGTTCGAACTTAGTGAATTTATTTCTATAATTTCTAGTCCGATTTGATCTTTACAATCTAAATGAAAGTTGTAGATAATCATGTCTAGTATGTGCATATTAAATTTCAGAATTTTTGGAGTCCATTTGATATGTTAAAAAGTCGAGATTTTGAACTGTGTCAAACCTGAGTTCGGACAGTTTTCTGATTGCATGATAAAATCGATTTTTGACATGTTTCCTCAACTTATTTCGAAAAAGTTAAAACACGAAAGTTGTTCGTTAGGGTGTTTTGCATAAAGTGTGAAGATTTCAGAATTTTCAGGCTTGAAACGGATTTTTAAATGAGAAAGGCGCAAACTATGACGCCAAGATACTTTTAAATCGAAGAGTTTTGAAATTTCGAAACAAACGGTCAAAGATTTGAAACACGATACATCTACACTTTTGAAAAACCCCGATACATTAAATCTAAACGATACATGAGATACTTGGTGGAGGGTGAGTGCTCTGCAGGGTGCCCCTCTAGCCTTTTCTCTTCGGGCCTATAATGGACGAGAGAATTTGATGAAATATTACGCCAGTTGGCGGGAGATATATGGCCTACTCTCTCGGGTTGTCCGTATGGATTTCTCGAGGCTCCGGAGTGTTACTGGGTATGGCAGATACGGCTGCGGCCGCCGGATCACCGGCTATACAAGATACTTACGACACGGCTGCGGCCGCCGGATCACCGGCTATACAAAACACTGAGAAATGGTTACGTAACGGGGAAAATAAAAGATTTAATATTTTTAAGTATTTATTTATTTTTGCATGTCTTAAATTATGCATTTAAATTATGTCTTTAAATTTCATGGCATGACTAAATTATTATTGTGGATTAGATGCATGTTTAAATACACAATTAAAATTATTATTTCCTTTAAATTTTGTGAATGCATGTTAGGAGTGAAATTTTAAATTATCTAATTAAATCCCTTTATTGCTATGTTAGGATCGACTTACTCAGTATTTTATATACTGATAAAATTGTTGTTTTCTCTTTTCTTTCAGAGTACGGAGGTAATGCATAGCATGTGCATTGGGGGATGGATTTATTAAACATTGTTTATTTGCTTTTTACGATACTTGCATAACGGGCATGTAAATCCCGAGTTTGGCCATGTCGGCCCATTTTACATTTTTCCGCTGCGATACATTATTACTACTATGTGTGTGGATGATACTTATTATTTTTACATAGATTCCGGACTTGTTTTGAAATCTTTTTGCAATACCTATAGCCTTGCATCTCTTTGGCAAGCTCGGAGAATCCGTGTCTTGCTAGAGAGATGTGGCGGTGACATCCCGGCCTGGGTTATCAAATCCGGGGTGTTACAGAAACATTCAAAATAAACAAGAACATGCCTAAACAAAAATAACAAGGATGGGCAGAATATTAAAATAAAGCAGGAGTCCTAATCTAGGGTTTGATCACTCATCCACACAACATTATCCATAAAATACTAACAGTAAACATAAATAGGCATAATGGGGGTCAAGAGACCCCAAAACGAAAAAGAAAGCATAAATCCATGGGGTGTGAGACCCATTTCATGATTTGGGACACAAATGATGAATGTTTTCCCATATTATTGAAGAGGTATTGTTAATACCCATGATTTGGGTATTACAAACCCTAAAACAAGAGTTTAGAAACCAAAACATGGTATAAGAATGGCTATCTAAGCAACTGTGAACAGTAAAAATACTAAACTAAGCTAAAATAAGAGCAAAAATTAAATAATACATGAAAATAAACCTAAACTACTCTACCTAAGGAAGAACTCCTAAGCTTGCCTTCAAGAGCTCTACAAAGATTTCAATCTCTCCAACTAGCCAACTCTTAGCTCATGGGAGGCACCTCATATTTATAGAAGTGTAACCCTAAGCCCATGGGCCTTGATTCTAGCCCATTGTGTCTTAAGACATCACACACATCACAGCTTTGTCTCGGAGCATCAAGTTGGTCGCGGAACACACTGCATGTGGCAAGGCTTCTCGACTGGGTCTTGTGTCTCTAATTGTGCATCTTGGTCGCGGAACATGCCTTTGTCGCGGAGCATGCCATCGCGACAAAGGTCATCGCGACAAAGGGCTTGGCTGGTCTCCTCTTCATCTGGGCCACTTGGTCGCGGAACCTCTCCTTTGTCGCGGAACACTGCATCGCGCCAAGGGGCTTCCGCGACAAAGGTCTTCCTGGGCCTACTGGATTGGGCCAGATGGGCCGAAAATATTCTTTTTGTGGGCTTTTCTATCTTTTTCCCATCTTTTTGTTTCCTTTTCTTTTTCTCATGTTTTTGGATTTTTCTAACATAAATATGTAATAAAATTACATATTTATGTCTTTTTCACACCAGCTTATTATTTTTACAATTATGCATAAATCAGTCCAATTCGACTGCTTTCTTACTTAATGTAAGACCGGAATGCGATCAAATGCCCGTTTAAGACACGGAAATGGATTGAAAATAATGGTCATTTCTGGCCATTATCATTGGACCTCAATGAAATTGAGGAAATACATGCGCAAGCTTATGAAAGCTCAAGGATTTACAAAGAGCAGACCCAGAGGTTACATGATCGTCGTATTAAATCTAAACACTTCTATGTTGGCCAAAATGTCTTATTGTTCAATACTAGGTTGAAGCTGTTCCCCGGAAAGCTTAGATCCAGATGGGAAGGGCCATACGAAGTGGTGCACGTGTTTGAAAGTGGAGCTGTCAGGATTCGAACTGACAAGGGAGAAATGGTGGTGAATGGACAGAGATTGAAGGAGTACCTCGGACAGTTCGACCCCGAAAAAGAAGTTCAAATGATATCAGAGCCGGCCTATGCTCAATAAAATAATATATATTTATATAACTATTTATTTATTATATAGCATATTCATTCTCTTGGGCAATAAGTATCCAAACATCAACTAAACATTTAGAGTACTAAAACTCTAAATGTGAGGATGTTGATATTTGGAGAAAATCTAATAATTTTTCTATATTTGCTTTGCAGGAATTCATGGAATCAACAAAAAGGAAAATAAAGCTTCAAAAACCAGGTTCCTGGTTGGATTAATATTGAAATTAATGGAAATTAATTTCGGAAATTAGAGAAATTTAAAGTTCGAAATAAATCCATAAAATAGCAGTGTTAATCCAACCTAATTTATGCAAGCAATAATATTTAGAGTAATTATTGTGTGTAAATATGCATGCTCAGTATTTTGGATTTATAGAAAATGCATAATTTTAGAAAATGTTAAAAATTGGGAAAATTTCAAAAATTCTTTTAAGTGTTGCCTTGTTAATTTCTCCAAATTCGGCCTCCAAGCCAATTCGGTTTAGACCGAATTGATCGAAGAGATCGAATTGATCCTCCAAGGCACACATTCGGTGTTAATTTTGCTAACTAGCAATTCGGTCTATACCGAATTGATTTTGAAAGACCGAATTGATCTACAAAGGCATTATTTTATTCTTAGTCTCATTTTTTGATTGCAAGTGATCAATTCGGTCTACAAGGCAATTTCGGTCTATACCGAATTGCCTGAATAGACCGAATTGCCTCACAAAAGCACCCTTTATTTGTCTAAGTGTCCAATTCGGTATACTCACTCCAATTCGGTCTTATGTCAATTCGGTCTTGACCGAATTGATTTTAAACACCGAATTAAAGTGAATTGTTTGTGCTTTTCTCCAGATTCGGTATACTAGCAAATTCGGTACATACCGAATTGGCCTGGAGACCGAATCCCTCACAAACAATTGGGGATTTCATCAATTCGGTCTAGACCGAATTGATGGTTCGGTCTCCATTAGACCGAATCAACCCCTGTCCCACTACCCTATATATATACCCTTTCCCTCTCTTCCCTCTCACTTTCATTTCCACACTTACAAAAATCCCCAACCCCCTCTCGCGACCCTTCGTCTTCCTCGCGAAACTAGAGCTCAAACCCGAACTTCACTCCATCCAAATCATTCCCAAGCTTTTTAAATGGCGTCTTCATCTTCTAATCCGAGTGGGAGCATGGGGTAAGTTCTCTATTTCCGATTTCGTACCCCATTGTCGCGATTCCAGTTTGTATTTTCGTGTGTTTTTGAGAAATCGGGGATGGGGAAGGGATTGTAGCCTGCTTTCATGTTGGGGAAGGTCGCATTGTGGTCAGAATATGTTCGGAATATGTTAGGCATTGTCGAAATAGCTTAAAACAGTGTTAGTAGAACCTAGGGCTTTTCTTGTTTCTGTTCGAACCTGCCATTGTTGATGTTTTGAAGCTTATTGTGTTCAAGAATGGTGTTTACTTTGAAAAATTTTGGGTTCCAAAACCCTCAAAAATTTTGTTTTTATCCATTGTGTAAATTTTGTGGTCATTTCATTTGTTGATGACTGTGACTACACTTAGAAAACTGTGAAGATGGTGATTACAGGGGTAGCTTTTCCATTTTTCCCATGTACTACTGTTTTGATATGTGTGATGATGATGATTGAATAAACATGATTGATTGGGTAAACATTGGGGTTATTTCCTTTTAACCACTGTGTTATTTTGATTATTAGATGTTTGATGATGATTGATTGAATAAGCATGAGTGTTTAAAATTTTTTGAAAAATATTGGCATGAATAAACTGTGTTATGTAGTTGTTTGCATGCTACTGTATTTGTGAATCTTGTTGATAAAAGTTTTGTGGGTACCCAGTTGACCACACCCTACAAACTCATCTGAAAAGTTGATGTTTGTAATAAACATGGAAACATGGGTTACAAACAAAACCATGCCAAAATTTTTCTTGACATGTGTTCTCAAACACTGTTGGTTTGGCATTTATGTATGAAAAAGACAAAAAGTTGGTAGGATTCTTTGTTTTGTTTCATTAAGTGTTTGACTTACACATGTGGGATATGTGGGGAATCAACAAAGTGTGTAGGAAGCTCAGAACTGCAGGAGACCTCCCCATTGTCTACAGAAGGTGTGAACTAGAAACCACCATCATAAAAATATGGGATCAAGGAATCAAAAGACAGAAGGAGGAACTCCTCCGTACATGCGAGGAGGCAGGAAACTTTAACCTCCAACTCATCCCAGCTCTACAGGCATTCGGAGCAGGGGATGAGGAAAGAGCGTGCGAGTTGCTGAGACCCGGGATAGAGGATAATCACAAGGCTTCAATCTTTGTAAGAGGATTCATGCTGCTAAGCAAGCTGGATAATGATCAGGTCCAACAAGGGATAACAATGATCGACAAAATGGCAACATGCGAATTGGTCCTGAAATATGTGGGCACCAACGTCCTCTCATGGCTGATAGAGAGCTTGGAGACCCCCGATTTGTTTGGTGACCAAGAGCTCAGGGTCTACTGTCCAAGGATTGAAGAGGACCTAGGAGAAATGGACGACTACAAATATTGCTTACCCTGCAGCCTAACAAACTTCGTCCACTGGAGCAGAGTCTTCTTTCAAGGGTAATAGAAGAAGGATGCGGAGGGAAGATTGGATCTGTATTGACAGTATTTTTGTCTAATCTAAACTTTAAACATCAATTAGGAGATCTTTTGATTTTTGATTTTGTGCAAACTCGATCCGAGAACACAACAATCTCCTGTATCTAATGTATTGATGTATTTACTGCTTTCTGCAAAGAGAATTTCGCCTTGAGTTCTCAAAATATTTTGAAAAAGATGTGTGGCAGTCCAAGATGAATAAGTGACTGCCATGCCAAAAACAAAGCTGTAACATGCTTGCATGTTCACAACGTCTTTTTACTGCTTTCAATTAAATAACCGGCATAAAACAAGCATAAATTTGTCACCTCAATTTACATGTTGAATTTAGGCTAATGATGAAATTTTCAAACTATTAAATTGGGATAAAATAATTAAAAATATGCATGATATAAATTCTCGAGGTTTTGAGCTATAAAAAATCTAATGATATGATCACTTGAAAAGAAAAATAAACTTTCATGTTGAGAATTTGATTGAATAAATTGCAAGAATTTTTCAAAGGTTAAGTTCAAGAATAAATGTATGACATGAATCGACCATACCATGCGAGATTTGAGCCGAGTCACTTTTACTCATTATTTCTTTGATTGTGTGAAAATCAATTAGATTAAAGGAAACCAGAACTTGCAATTGGGACCGATTCAAGACCATGCCATATTCCCGAAATCGAGCATATGATCGAGGCACTTAGAAAAACCCAAATTTTTGGCCTTCGTTTGAAATCCAAACCCAAAAATATTTTCCCTTTATGATTAACCAATCTGAGCCTTTAAGCCTAATTTTTCTTTGAAACCACTATATATTTTCCTAAATCAAACCCAAGTATGCACGAATCTATTCTACTAAGGTATTATAATTTATGATCATCAAAAAGAAAACATCAATCGGTATTTATAAACCGATCAAAAAAAAGAGAAGAAAAGAAAAGAAAAGAAAAGAAAAAGAAGAGGAAAATGCTGACATCAATTCAACAAGAATAAATTGCAATTGACAAAGCAAATTAGACATAGTCTAATGTCATGCAATAGAAAAGAAAAGCAAAAGAAAGAAAAAAATATTGATGATCATAAATCTTAAATAAAAACATGCCAAGTCAAGGTGGAATGGAGTCGTGCCACTTTTTAGCTCAATAATTCCCTTCCATACCGATGTTACAACCGTATGCCCCGTTATAACCCTTAATAAGAACTCGGGATCTCGATTTGAGGAAATGAGTAGGTGGCGAGTTGGTCTAATTGCAAGCCTATGGGAGAATTTAATTGAATTTGATTATGAGCGTTAATGTCTAAAATCCAATTTGAGAGTGAGTGAAATTTCCGTTTCTATTATATGTGAGGCTCTGCTTTGATTGATTAATGTTCATGTCATACTTGAATTCAAGAATTAAACCAATGAGATTCTCTATACATATATTCAAGAAGAATTAACAATAATGATTGGTATGTATATCTATTCAAGTGAAAAATATCATTTCATTAAACACTGCAATCAAGAGGGTTTAATACTTGTAATTTTGATTATCTTATCCCAATATAAAAAGAATGAAATTTTTGAAGCCACGCAAATGAATTGAATGTGTAGAGCCCTTGCTCTTAGGAGCACTGACTCTGACTTCTCGGGGACGATCAGTATTAAATGTGAGGATGTTGATAATGGCCAAAATTGTCCATTATTTCCAATCCATTTCCGTGTCTGAGACGGACATTTTGATCGTAATCCCATCTTATTTTAATAAGAAAGCAGTTGAATTCGACAAATTAATGCGAGTTTGTAAGAATAATAAGCTGGTAATGAAAAACACAAAAATATGCAATTTTAATTGCATTTGTGTTAGAAAAATCCAAAAACACGAAAAAAGGAAAAAGAAAAGAAAAAGGAATGAAAAGATGGGCAAAAGAATAAAATAGCCCACAAAAATCAAAAAGATGGGAAAAGAATGAAAATCCCACAAAAATGAATTTTTTGGCTAAGTGTTGAAAGGCAATTCGGTCTAGGCAATTCGGTCTACACCGAATTGCCCACATAGACCGAATTGCTGAAGAATAAAGAAGAACAATAGACAAAGTGTTGAGAGGAGAAGCAAGATGCCCGAATTCGGTCTACGCAATTCGGTCTACACCGAATTAATTGCATAGACCGAATTGATTCAAGACAAGGAAGCCAAGCAGGAAACCATGAGCAATTCGACACATTCAATTCGGTCTACACTATACCGAATTGATATTGAAGACTACATCCCAGCCAAAGATCAAGAAAGAAAGACTTCAAGCAATTCGATGCCCACCAATTCGGTCTATACCGAATTGCATGTGGAGACCGAATTAAGTTCAAAATACATTCAGATGAAGCTGAGGAGCACGTGGAAAAAGCATGCCATTGCTAATGGGCTCTGATGGGCTTAAGGTTTTAAAGAACAAGTATAAAAGCTAATGCTCACCAACACTGAAGATATCTCATAACACAGAATACAGTTCCAACCCTAATACTTGGAGAGGACAAGGAGTACCAAGTTCTTCACCCTTTAAGGGTTAGGTAGGTAGATTAGTTAGAATATTTTTATGCACTCTAGATTAGTTTTTAATGTTTTGATCTTAGTTAGTGTGTAAAGCTGTTACTACCTTTTAGAGTAGCCATTTTCCATACTTTTTACATGCTTTGTAGTTAGAATGAACCCTACCATCAATCTAATGATGGTTTTGGGTTATTTATTATGCTTTCAAGTGTTTAATACAAAGAAGATTTCCAGAAATGAATTTTGGCTCATGTGTTTTACACTCTTTAAATGCTTTCTTTAGCAATAAATATGGTAGAATGAATGTTTGTTCCAACTAGGTTACATTTAATATGTTTCTAGTTGGCTTTCATTCTTAATAAATGCATGTTTAAGTGGATTTTCGGTGTGGTTTTATGCCTTAGAGCTCAAATAAGTGTTCTTAGCTGTTTAGATAATTTAAGGCTTCTTAGAAATAGGTTTTAAATGCTTTATTTTAATATTCTTGCTTAGATATTTTGTTCAATGTTGCCTTAAATGATTTAAGTGTTCTTATTTTTTATGCATGATGTTCTTAGGTTATAAGTTGTTTTAGGTTATTTAATCTTTGAATTATTTGTTTGTAGCTTTAGGTTTTACTCCATGCTTTTATCCACTGAACATGCATAGTTATGGATAACCACAAAATATTTACAAGTATGGCTGCGAGATGACATTGATGTGAAATGAGTGATGGGGTCGGGTCAATCCCATATATCATAAACCACATCAACTTAGAAACCGCAGTGATATTTGTGAGTACAAAAAAAATACACTTATGTGAAAAATGTCATGCAATTCGATATAAGGTAATTCGGTCTACACCGAATTGCCAATGAAGACTGCATTGTATGACACAAAAATGTTTGTTTATTCCTTATTAGAAAATCACATGCAACCCTAAACCCTATACCGAATTGCCCATGAAGACCGAATCGCATGATAAAAATGTTGTTTGTTCACATCTTCATGTAGTTCCCATTCAATTCGGTCTATGCAATTCGGTATATATCGAATTGCACACATAGACCGAATTGACTTGGAAATCACATTGTATGCATTATCATCCCTTCACGCCTTAGTTTATTTTCCTTGTTAAACCAATTCGATTTACCAATTCGGTCTATACCGAATTACCCTTGTAAATCGAATTAAACACTCATTTTGAAGCAAATGCTTTAGCCAAATTTGAATAAGGGGATAACCCCATCAATTCGGTTTGTCCAATTCGGTCTATACCAAATTGCTTGACAAACCGAATTAGATGATGCTATTTCACAACCTTACTATGATTAATTGGGTAAAATAATACTTCATTTCTCATGCATAGTCAATTCGGTTTATCTTGCACCTAAACTAATAGACCGAATTGACCTTCTCTCTCTCTCTCTCTCTCTCTCTCTCTCTATATATATATATATATATATATATATATATATTTTAAAAATCCAAGAATATTTTATCTTCCTGAGTTGTGTAAGTTGCATGGATGTATTGGGCTTAGGCCCATTGCATCTAAGTTTACCCATTACACACCTCAACCCATTAGTGTCTAAATTATTGTGTGATTAATACTTACACATTACCCAAAAACATTCTTTTAATTTAATCTTTTCTCTTTAATTGTGTGTATGAATGGGTAATAAGGAATATCACAGATCAATGTTGGCAAAAAGGTCCATTCACCGGGATAACGATTAGCTCGTCTTCTGTGTATTAATTATTACTCGTATTTTGCATGGTCTGATTGGTGATTGGTGGAAGCTACGACAAAAAGGTCCCTTCAGGGGATAACGATTAGCCACTCAGCCAATTCATAATTAGATACAGTTTTCTTCTCTTTATCTTAATTTCAACCTGAATTTCGAACCATAGTAATGTTAAACAGTGTCGATCAACACTGTTATAATCGTACTATAGCAAGAAAACATGTGGGTTTACTCTCTCATGGATGGTAGGACTCTTGAAGATAGCGATCACTGTCATTAAGGGTTCCTTACTGTCTAGAAACCATTCCATCTGGAATAATTGAGAACTGGATAGCAGATGTTTGCAGTCCAGATTATCTGAGTTATTTCTGACACTCTTTTAGCCAATTCTTCTTATCTCAAGGCTAATCCATCTTTGTGTATCAAATTCTGTCTAACCCCACCATATATTTTGGGGCACTTTATTTTACTTCTCATATACATGTATGCATGCTATTATTATGTAGATATTGTGGTCTATAATATTTTGGAGATCCTTTTCCGTGGACATAGAAGTCTTGATTTAAAACAGATGCTGCATAATAAATTTCCACAAAAATCACTTTATAAAATCCGGATCTGAGTAAGGGATAAACTCACAGTTATGATTAACTCATCTTCTACTGGGGGTTGTTTTTGGGAAATTAGAAGCAGAGTCAGCGATTAGGTCTCATCTAGACTGAAAGGATCTGTGTTTTAAATGAGAGTCTAGTACCTGTGTAGGGAATGATTTTCAAATATCAATTGTTTTCTCAAAATTACTGTATTGGAAATCTTGTATTAGGTATTGCATTGAATCAGTGTCCACTTGGATTCAGATAAGATGGGATACATAATACTAGAGGAACAACATATAGGCCTTGGTTAATTTATAAGGTAGGGTTGAGTATTCTTTCAACTACTATCATCTCCCACCAAAGCCTAGCATTGAGTCTTGAGTGAGTACATTCGGAATAGACCTTCACAGGTCTGTTCCACTCAGTTTGTATCTCATAACTAACCGGATGTTATAAGCCCTGTGGCTTACTGATATTTGGGAAGTTCTAAATCTGCATCTGGTCACCAAGACCAGGGGCTCTTTTATACTAACGGAATGAGATAGATTTTGAGACTTCCGAGTGATAGGTTTTTAAATGCTTTCTTTACTGCTTTCTCAACCGCTTTCGTTTAAATGCTTTTATAGAGGTCACTCGGAAGAATTAGAGGTTGGCCGCCGGTTGTAAGGTTTAAGAGTTGTAGATGAGTTCGGGATTTTTAATCTAGACTATTCGGTGTGATAAGAGGGATGATAGGAGTACTTGGCATGCCAACTAATGATGTGTCAGGTGTTGCTTATCTACTATGGAGAAATAACATACCTCGGCAGGGGGAGTTATTAATCTTTGGTATCTTAGAAATTGAGGTTTTAAGTGCATGTAAATTCTGACTGTAAGTACATGTCTGTTAACGGGAACATAGTCTAGAAAGCATGAGAGTTAGCTGATTGATGAATTATCCCAGACAAAGATCTGTGTAATTAAAATGGAAGTTTAATTATGTTTCATCTGAATCTTTTCCAATTTTTATTTTCTCCCTGTCCCTCCTGTCACATTTTAAATCTGCTTTCATAGACTAATTTATCCGCTTTCTTAGCATAATTTTTATTGCTTTCTTAGAATAGATTTAATTGCTTTTTAGAATAATTTTATTGTGCTTTGTAGAAAAATTTTATTGCTTTCATAGTCTAGTTTAAATTATGTCAAGTAGGGATGACAATGGGTCCGGGTCAGAACCGAGAACCGAGAAGAACCCAAGCTTGGGTCGGTCTTGGGTCTTACAAAAATGGGCCCAGAACCGACCCGTTGCCATCCCTAAGGATGGCAATGGGTCCGGGTCAGACCCGGAACCGAACCGAACCCGAGCCCTGGGTCGGGTCTTGGGTCTTAGCGGAACCGACCCAGACCCGACCCATTGCCATCCCTAATGTCAAGTAGTTGCTAGAAACCAATGCAAAACTTGAAACGAGTAACCGAGTGGAAAATCTTAGTAAACGACGTGGACCCTGCTTCTATCGCACATCCTCCAGTGAACGATCCGGTCTCACTATAAATTACTGCAATTTTTGACACCGTGCGCTTTCGGGCCACAGTTTCTTAACACGAGTAGTAAAAACGTGACAACCTTAATATATCCTTAAACCCCTTCCATAAATCATAACTCTTTTCATTTAATAAAATCAAGACTGGGGTTCTTTCTATTTCAAAAATACTCGTGTGGGAGATTGTCAAAAGTTTCAAGAACCTATTATGGAATGCCCGTTCGAGGTCGGCCCAATTTTGAATTGAGTTAGGCCGCAAGGAAGCAAACCATGCGAAGGCAGGTCCGGTGAGGGATGAGCAGAATAGTCTTAATTTCAGCCAATCATTGGCCGCTGCTTCCCCGTGCTGAGCCGTGAACCTTCCAACATGCTCCCCGGTGGACTTGCCATCATCCCCTGTAAAGGTGGTGAACTCGGGCATCTTGAAGTCCCTTGGGTAGGGATGCATGGTGTCTACCCAGTCAGGATATGGCTTCCGGTACGTAGGCCGCTCCATCGGCTTTAGCTGAATCCCCAAGTGCTACTGCATCATATCTGCGAGCAATTCCGGTGAGATCACTGGTGCCTGCGTAGGGGGCATGGCGGCAGGTGTCGCGGGTGTTCCACATGGTTGTGGTGCCTGCCCTCCTATGGCAGCAGCTTGGGTAGGAATGGCGGCTGGTGCCATAGGAGCCGCCACCACTCCACCTGGCTATTTCTCCTGCCCCCCTAGGGTTGGTGGCATCCAACCAGGGTTTAGAGGCGGCGCCACATAGGGTGTAGTTGGAACGTTCGGCACATGCGGCGCCGCATATCGTGGCACCGCGTTAGGTCCGACCGCCATACAGCCCGGTGTAGCGCTGGTTGCCATCAATGGACTCGATGGAGCATAGATCGGCACGGGAGGTGCCGCGTAACCCAGATTCGGCATGCTGGGTGCTGCATAGGCATAAGCAGTCTAATAGGAGTATGGGAACATACTGGTCACTCCTCCAGACTCCTGGAGTGGCGGCTGGCCAGGTGTGGTTCCCCAAATCCGATGTTGGCCTCCTGACGACCCCGGGTATGGGGTGCTTGGCGGCACAGTAGTGCCGTTTGCTGGAACAACTCCGTCTTGCTGAACACGCAAGGAACCGAATATTCGGTCAGCTTGGTCGGCCATGGCAGGCCGCAACACATCCATCAGGTGCCTTGTAAATAAAGGCATAAACTCGGCCATCGATTCAGTTATCGATAGCCGTATTTGCTCGGACAATGTAGGGGTCTGCATAATCCCCTGTAGCGGTTGAGAGGTGCTCGCCATCTCAATGGCGTCCTCAAACGACGTTCGCACCGACGTCTTCTCTTGTAGAGACATATCCTCAAATTGTTCTGTCAAATCAACAACTTTTCCGGATCTGAGACGCATACACTATTCGGAGCGGATATGGTTTCCACTTCGTGTCCCACTGGGCGTGGCAATTTGTTAACAGTGAAATTTGGGAGAAAAGATTTCTCTTTTATTGATGAACTCGGGGGAAAGATTATAGGAAAAATAGAAGACAAATTACAGGAATTGAAAGAAAAGCTGTAAAGGAATTGGAAAAACACTAAAAGCAATAAAATGCAGAAAAGCTGTAAAGAAAGTAAAGTAAAATAAAAGAGGCTCTCTGAGGAATATTGGAGGTGTCCCGCATGTGGTGCCTCTTTGCACATATATAGTGGCGAGGCGTCCTCAAGCTATGAACGTTCCACCTTGATCTCGTCTCGATTTGTTTCCTTGTACCCTGATTTGTTTCCTTCGATACACCCTACGGTGATGCCTCATCCTGATTGTTGCACCTCATCCCGATTTGCTTTCCTTGTATGAGGATTTGCCGCACCACTGACTTGAAGACGCATCCTCTCTCCCGGATATGTCTTTACAGACTGGGTCTTGAAGATGTGTCTTCTATAATGGGCCTTGAAGATGCGTCATGTCTCCCGGATATATCTTCACAGACTGAGCCTTGAAGATACATCCTCTCTTCCGGATATATTTTCACAGGGCCTTGAAGATGCGTCCTCTCTTCCGGACTGAGCCCTGAAGATGCGTCCTCTCTTTCGGATATATCTTCCCAGGGCCTTGACATATTTTTCATTGGGCAATTTAGACAAGTGATTCTATTGGGCCTTAATATATTTTTTTGTTGGGTTAACAATACTAATATTCGAATTTATTATATATAAAGATAAATAAGTATATATGTGGATATATTTGAGGAATCACTACAAGAAAAATTGTTACCGAATTAAATCTAAATCCACGGTTTAACTATTGGATTCCATTGTTAATCATTTTTTCGTTATATCGAACGGGATTGCATCCATTACGAATGCTTGGGGAGAGGCGTCCCTTAACCTTAGAGTTCAGTAAGGTGGTTCACAGAATTCGTATAATTTTATATATACTTTGGAATTTTTATAATTACAAAATTTTATTTCTAACATTCTTTTTCATATTTAAATATTTTTATTATTTTTAGAAATTATTTTATAATTGGTTTATAATTTTTGAATTGGTCAATTAGTGAAATAATTAACGATATTGTTATTGATTATTTATGAGTTATATGTGTGGTGATATTTAAATATTGAATTGAAACATAAAATTTTGTGGTTATTACTCCCCTGTCTCATTTAACCTGTTTTGTTTCATTTCTTCACACAATCCAATGCACATTTTCAATCGTCAATATTTCATCTCAACATATTTATAACAAAAAGTTATATAAAATATTTATTCTAAAACTACATGATTTTATTATTATAACAAAACCAACTCGACTATTTTTTTTCAAATATATATTTGCAATAACGTTAAATCAAAGTTAAATAATAAACAGTATCAAAAAGTCAAACCAGACAATTAAAGTGGGATAGAGGGAGTATATACTATTTGACCCACTTTTTAAAATTGAAGTAATTAGTTAATTAAAGTGTTATTTGGTAAATGATTGAAATACTTGGGTTATTATTTAACCGCGGCAAGAGATTCACAAATCAAATAAGGAGAACACGCTGAGGGCCGGAAGAATGACAAATGAAAGAGTGGAAGAAAACTGAGGGAAACAAGGCTGATCATTCAACTGCCAGAATGGAAGAACACTCAACGTTGGAGGATTCAACAATCCAACATTTAGAAAAATTCAATACAGGTGACGTGCAGCGGGAGCCACCAGCACCTCCATACCATCATCACACGCCAACGCCATGATATTCTATGAAGAGAAGAAATTAATGAATAAAAGAGGAGTGACTAGCGTGAACTACCAGTGTGTCCTTAGGGACACGCCAACCACGCCATACACTGACATCCTTCCATGACCCATGCAACATCATTCCAAGTCCTCCACCCACATGTCCGACATCTCCATCAGCGTCTCCTAAATAGTGGCTGGTCTCTTTGTTTTTTGACAAGGTGGATGAGCATGTATTGAGCAAGGTAGATAAGGACACACTCATACATATATATACAACAACATGGTTCTGCCATTGGCCTTCACATTTTCTTTTATTTCAACTTATCAACATAGTCTAATGTATTCATATTCTTACGTTATCCAAAATATACTATTTTGTGGTAGTTTCTCATTTTCCCAGAAAAAGGTCTTCTACAGTAGTATTAATTTGTTAATTATATATATATATATATATATATTTTGGGGGGTTGGGGGTGGGGGTATAGGTGTTGTATTCTAATGGTGTGCAAATCATACATTCTTTCACCCTTGGTTTCCCTGTTGGTGTATATTCTCATCTCAAGCAGGAGAAGAAATCCTCACTATAAGTTGTCCATTCATCACGCTGCAAAAATGTAGACAAGCCATTAATATACTAAATTAAGGTTGTAAATGCCAGATTATGTAGAAGCAAAGCTAATCACATCGACTTGACTACTCCCACGACCAAACAAAGAAGGTGCTGCTAACTTAAAAGTTTACCTCTTGATGTAGTAGTAACAGAAGTCAGCCAAGATGAATGTCTGAACGAGTTCTGCAGCAATGAATGCCGGAAGCCAAAGGTACCCATCTCCAACCATTGTCCAGTACTCTTCAGCAGATTCAGTCACCTATTACAAATCGGATACAAATGTAGAGATGCATCAGATGATTATACTCCCAGTATGATTTGCTTATTACATCCTTAATTGGGGTTGTGGTAGTAGTTGCTTCATTTATTATTTGGTTGTGAGTGAATTCATACGATATATATATATATATATATATATATATATATATATATGGAATAAGAACCAGAAACGTCCTCTTATGTATCAATAATTAACAATTTCCTCATTTAATTTTGCAAATTACTAAAACAATCCCGTAACTATCCTATTGTGACCAATTTCGTCCAAGAAGTATTTCAGCAATATGATGGTTACATGACTGTTTTGGTAATTAGTAAAATTAAATCACGAAATTGGTAACTATCGATGCATAGACGGCGCTTCTGTTTTTATTCTACGCACACATATATAAGCTCTCATATTCTTAAAAGTACTCCCTTGTAGTATTACACATATAGACCATTTAAGAATATAAAATTTTAATCTCAATATAAGTATTTGTACACTGACTCTTGTTTGAGAATTAAAAGATTATGATGAGCATATAATATATTAGTAACTTTAGCATGTTTGACCACCCAATATGCTTGTTTGGTAAGTATCGTATTCACAAGTAGGTTCAGCTTTATTTGTGTTTGGATGGAGGGGATAGCATTTTACCAGATTTGACCACCCAATATACTCTTCTAAAATATTTGGTAAGTCGTATATTGGATGAGCAGATTGGGTTAATCTACTCAACTTTGAATGGTGAACATATCAACCAAATATCTAATTTCTGTCATTTTACCTTCTAAATATGCTATTTGGTAAGTGTAATATGCTAAACTATCAAATACATTGTATCGAATTTGCTATTATTCTCTTTTGGTGAAATTTACTATTAATATTCGTTAATTAAATATGTTATATATATATGCCATCGGCAGTCTCCCAAACAAGCCCAATATGCTCCTTTTAAAGCATTTTTATGAGCATATTGTTCATTGTTGATTTTATTCCATATGTTAATTGTTATCGGCTAATATAACTAACTCTTTTAAACACTTTTATTCAAATCTTCTATCTGGTGGAAAAATTTACTATTAATTTGGTATCTGATCTTATTCCATATGTTAATTGCTATATGCTATCTAGTGACTCCTAAACAAGCCCGATATTTTTGATCGATTTTCATAAAACATAATTAACCTATCCTTCAATGAATTGATCATCATTTGTGCAAGACATTTGTGACAAAACAACAGGATGTTTACCTGAATAATCCAATTTGCAAAGGTCAGAAATCTTGAAACACCAAGTGCAAACACATAGTGGGCTGTAAATGGTTCGATCATCTGTAATGAAAGAATTCGAAGGCCAAATGAAATAAAAGAAGGATCAGTTTAAGTGTTCAACAGTGGATATCAACTTGCTTGAATCCAATTCAATGTGTGTCCATGCACTGTAATCATAAGAATTATGAGTTTAAAATGGATGCACCGACCTTGGTGTTCTGCATCATCCTCAGCTGTGGAAATACCGAAATCGATTCCAAGTACAAAGAAAATGCCCAAATCATATAGATAAGTCTTCCATGGATTTCAAAGTTTGGATGAATTAGTATCCCA
This sequence comes from Hygrophila difformis, assembly GCA_030278955.1. NCBI lineage: Eukaryota > Viridiplantae > Streptophyta > Magnoliopsida > Lamiales > Acanthaceae > Hygrophila > Hygrophila difformis. The sequence goes on along the minus strand of JAOANR010000005.1, from coordinate 36,895,930 downwards.
AGAATCGCACATGGCACAATCTACACAAGACATATTCAAACCTTTACAGGACGTAGTATTACTGCAGATAGAAGTAGAAACAATAGCACTATAAACTTGTAAACCATACAACCTAGCATTGGCGGATCCAGAAAATTTTTTAACAGGTGTCCACAAAAATAGTGGAAGCTATATTGAAATTAGGGATAGTAGTTACAATACAAAATATAGAGAAAAACTTGGTTAAAATGAATAATTGTGGTGTCACTGTAAAAAATTAAGTGGAGTCACTAAGCCTAATATAGTTAAATGTAAAAAAATTCTAAATTAAAATAGCAGCCTCATCAATTTAAGTGGTGTCTCGTACCACCCCTATTCAATGAATAGATCCGCCCCTGCAACCTAGTGTCATTCATAAGAAGGATAGCACTAGGGGTGATAACGAGTCGAGTCGAGCTCGAGTAGTGGGGTACTCGAGCTTGACTTGATGGCATTTTTGAGCTACTCGAGCTCGAGCTCGAGTCGAGTTGTTGAGCTCAAGCTCGAGCTCGACTCGACTCGAGTTCGAGCTCGAGTAGCTCGATTATTTTTTTTAAAAATTTTTTTTCCTTCTCGAGCTCGAGCTCGAGTCGAGTACTCGAGCTTATCGAGTATTTTTTTAATTTTTTTTATTTTTCTTTTAAAATTTACAAAAAATTAAAAAAAAAATGGGTCGAGTACTCGATACTCGACTTGATACTCGACTTGACTCGAATACTCGACTCGAGTTCGAGTATCATATACACGGACTCGAGCTCGAGCTCGATACTCGAGTGCCCTACTCGACTACTCGACTCGACTCGAATTTTTCGAGTACGAGTCGAGTTTTTTCCGAGCCGAGTCCCGAGTCGAGTTCGAGTAGTACTACTCGTTAATCACCCATAGATAGCACCCTTGTACTAATTTAGAATTCCACAATTAGCTCAATGCTTGCAGATAAGTGGTTCGAGGTGTTGAGTGAAGTTAAATTCATGTCCAAATTTGGAAACATACCTCGTGAATGTATGAACCAAGTACTACGACGACTCAATACTATACATTGAGTACTATGACTATGCAAATACTATTATGCATCTTAATGTGAATGATGCCCGATTGCCTTTGCAACTATGGTGTCCGTTCACTAAGTTTTGTTGTGCATCTCAATTACTCGACCATTGACTAAATTGTAGGACAAGAAACATTCTCAACCAGACACTTGGTCACATATAGGTTCAGATGAAATGCACTTATTGGTGAAATGTGTTATGCCAACAAAATTATGACTTTGACAATATTTATGAAATTATTATGACGAAAGTAATACAAATCAAAAGCAACAAAAATAATTGTTGCCACCAGAGGATGCATTGCACCAGTAACTACTTTTCAATTTAATGAAGAGATATTTTATAACAACCTTAACTATCTAGCTCAAAACATCGATAATTCCAAACATTGAGAATATAATTGAACAATGGATAAAAGAAGAGGACATAAATTGTAATAGCTAAGTTATCTGACATAAATTGCAATATCCGCTATGACTTCATTGATGACTGATGCAGAACAGTATTAGATTAGACACTTGTATGTACAATACACAACAAGAAACACAAATATGTTCGGATATGAAATTAAAGAATTAAGCAAGAATGGGATGGCGATGGGATATATTACCACATAGTGCAAGGGTACAATGTCAAGTTCCTTAAAATAAGTGGACTTCAACTTGAAACGCATCATGTATATGACCCACAAAGTTGATCCGAGCGTCACAAAATAAAGTAGCGTATATGTATTGTGGTCTAGCCAGTAACTACACCCTAATCTCGCCACTGAAAATATGGCTGTAAGTTCTTGAGTCTTCAACGAAAGTCCTATCAACCATACACAAAGCAAACTAATAGTACATATTGTGAACAACAAAGCATGGTTAGAATAAAACTCGGATCCATTATGAATTTAACAAGGACACTTTAATTCTAGCTACCCACCCTCTACATATATAGTTGAAACATAGCTAAAGATGGATTGGCGCCCACATGAATGGTGAGGTGTTAAGGATAGTTGAAATTCCTCCAAAGCACTAAATGCATGTGTCTTTATGTGTAGTACAACATGTTGTTATACATACCCTAGTCCACATTCTAGGTGTTAATTCAAAAGTTGACATCATTGTATCTTATTGATATAGAGTAGCTTTGTTAATTATTGTCACATTAAAAAAAAAAATAAACAAATGGAAATCGATCATTATTTGAGCTATAATCGTGCTTCATTTCGATCGTGATAAGAGATTAAGAGGTAGCCATCAACTCAAAACTAATTCAATCTAAACTCCATGCTTAGTTAAGAATACACAATTTGAATTAAAAAATTGAATTAGAAAGTATATATAAGGCTTATTTTTGTTTAAAATTAAATTTAAATATAATAATCAGTATACCGCTACCAGCTAGTAATTATAGTACTTTATCAGAATTATACTCATATACCCCTATTTATCATAGTACATATTACTCTCTCTCTCTCTCTCTCTCTCTCTCTCTCTCTTTTTCTTTTTCCTTTCTTTTTCTTTAAAAATGAGATTAATTTTGTTTAAATTAAAAATGAGGCATTTACAGGATTTAAGCGATATCTTCTTTTCAGAGATAATAAAGTCAAATTTGTTTTGGAGATGTTTAATCTTGGACTGAGGTTTAAGAAATCTCTTTAATTTACTAAAAAGGTATTCATAAGTTTTAAATCTTCTGATTTAAGGGTTTGAATCCAATTCACTCATCAACCCAATATTCATCTCATCCCTATTGTCAAAGGAAGCAAAAGTGACAATAAAAGAAAAGGAAAAATGAGAGGATGAAAGAAAGTATTTTGAGATATATTGGACAAGCAAATATAAAGAGGAAAAATAGCGTAGTATTCCATGCTAGGATTTTCTAAAATCACATCCTTAATTGCCTTTTCTTTTATTAATAAGATTATAATATTATTAATTATTTTAATTCTAATTCTAAAGTGAGTAATGGATACCAAAAAAATTATAAAGTGAGTAACTCTACTGGATTTTCTAAATGCACCTCAAAAAAATCTAATAAATGTCAATCAAATACAGCCCCCCGTCAAAGTTGAATGTAACCCAACCATTTTCATATCTCCAGCGTCACCTCTCCAAAAATTGTCAAAATTGAATTGAACCCCATAAAAAATATTCGGTAAGTCAAAAAAGAGTAGAAAAAATAAAAGACCAGAAACATGGGAAAAAAAAAAAAGAAAGAAAGAAAGAAAGAAAATGGATGGAGAATTTAGTGCATCAAGTAAAACCAACCCAATTGCCAATTCGCCATGAACAAAAAATGAAAAAAAAATAATAAATAAAAAAATAAGCGTGATAAAAAAAAAAAAAAAAAGGGAAAGGCCAAAGAGCATAAAAAAGGGAAGGGATAGAGTAAAAGAGAGATCAATTAGCGTACCGGAGCAAGAATTGTGCTTGGTGAGTTTGTAAATCAAAACGAGAATCCCAAGACAGTGAACGCAGGTGGCGGCAAAGTAGATGATGATGGGCTCCCTTACCAGAAGCTTCACCGCCAGCAGCGCCACCACCGTGAACGCCAACATCACCAATATTTGCACTTTTCTCGGCTGCCGTCGCACCCATGTGAAGGCCTTCGTCACGGCACGCGCCACCGCTCCTCGCCGCTTCTCCATCACTATTATCAATTCAGAGAATAATATGGAGACTTGGAGATGAGTGACTGGCCGATTAGGGAGGTGAAGTGAAATCAATTCACGTATATAATATAATTATAAATAAATAGGGAGGCATTCATTTACTTTATATAATAGGAGTATATATAATATTCCTTTATCCCAAATTATTTTGGTCAGCTCTCTCACTTACCCTTTGTATTACAATGCAGCTAAACGAAATAGGTACTTGACTACTTGTCATATAGTAGTACATTGGCAAACACAAGCGGCAACCAATCGGGGCTGAGAGATGAGGCAAACTTGTAATAATATAATTAATTTTTAATAGATTAAAAATATACTTCAAAATATATACAAAATTGTATTAAAAAATCATAATAAATTTAATGGGATTTTTTATATTATTGAGATATCTATTTGTTTCAAAAAATATTTCTAAATAATTAATTTATTAAAATATTATGTTTATATCTAATTGTTAAAACTAAATTCATATATTTTTATCTAATTTTACTATTAAGTTATATGTTTTTCAAATTTCGCAGAAGACCGCTGGTTATTCACAAAAAAATCTCACGAAAGATCCATATACTAAATTAGATACAAGTTGATTCGATTGTTGCAGTGTTCCGCATGTGTTGCTGATTGTCTCACCAAACGTGGTGCCTCATTGAATGAGTTTTATACAACTTGGTCATTCCTTCAAGATTTTGTGGCGTCTCGGCGGTGGATGCTTCCGACATTTGGTTCCCTAGAGTTTAGTTTTCCCTTCCTTGTTTTGGTTTAGTTCCCTAGATTTTAGTTTCCCCTTCCTTGTTTCGGTTTAGTTCGTTTTTTGTTTCTTGTTTTCCTCTTTTCACAACCTTTCGGCTTCGCAAAAAAAGGGACCAAGTTTGGGCGTTGAATCCCATTTTTCAAAGATATAGGCAAAGCCGCAAAGGGGTGTGTAATATCAAAAAGTTTCTAAAGCCATTACCCAATATATCTGATCAAATCCAAATACCCCAATCTCATTACACGATGACACATTACTCAATTTCCCCCCGAAAATCCCGTCATTTCAAACCCTAAATCCCAATTTGCTTTCACCCCACATGTCCACTCCTTTTATCACTTTGCCCAGTTCGGGAAAGAATTTGACGGTTGGCGGATGTGGCATGGGGTCGCCAGAGGAAAGAATTCGGGAAGTCGATAGCGGAGGTTGCGACAAAGGTGACGAAAGTGGGATACAGCTCACAACATGGAGAAAGTGGCCGGATGACTGGTTCACACCAAAGAGGACAGGGCGACCGGCGGCGGAAATGGCATGGTGCATGGGGAGGTTGGCGAGGAAAAATGAAATTGTTCGACCATATTTAGATAACTCGGGTTTATAAAGTAGAAATTGCTCTAAATTATAAACGTATATGTATGTAGTTATCAGTAAATCCGCTAACGAATAGTGAATTGTAAAAAAAAAAAAGAGCAAATTCTCAGGTCATGAGTTCAAACAACCTTTATATATATTTGTTTTGTTAGGGGAAGTTTGATTAAATAAAGAAAGTCATTCACAATTGGATTAGATTGTATTTGTTTGGTAAACATTGACACTCAAGTGTCCACAAATGATATGAGAGGCCAAATCAACAAATTATAAAGAGAAAGGGATATAGGACATGGGTGGAAAATCCATCTCCAACTATAAGGTTGAAAGTGATGTGATTTAACCACTAAGTCAAGTTCTCATTCTCAGATTGGATTAGAAGTTCTTAACCTACCACATTATTAAAGTAAAAAGATATCAACTCTCATTATTCAAGTCATTATATATTAATCATTAATTAGATTCTAAATTCCAACATTAACTCAACAACAATTCAACATGCCCTCAGTTGCTAATGTGTAAGGCATTTTTAATATTGAAAGTTAAGAGCTTGATTCTTTCTTTTGATAACATGCATGAATATAGTGAACCGTAAATTGGATAAAGTTTGAAATTCATATTATAAAAATTGTTTTTACAATTAGCAGAATGCTGAAAAAAACAAAAATGATAGAATGCTATTGGTACAATATTGGGATGTTTTATTTAAGTTTAATGTATGCATACCATGCTCTCCATACATTCTTGCATCCATGGAGTCCCGCAGGTGTAATAACTTCTCTTCTCAAACAGGAGATCGAATGCTCATTATAAGCTTCCCATTCATCACACTGCAAAGAAAGGTAGACAAGCAATGAAAAAGGCTTTAGCTTTGTCAATGTTATGATATTACAAGGAATATTTCATACCATATTGGTGTAAAATCACGAGCCGAAATATAGCATCGCTAATTTGTGGATGAAATTAATGACGAAGCCATGAATTTCATTCAAAATTAGTGACTAATGAATGAAATGTATTTGACAAAGAAATTTGCCACATCACTAATTCTTTCGCATAAGTGATATGAAAAGTGATTATCTGCATTTCAAAACGCTAATAATCAATTTAACCGCTTCAAAATGGATTTGCATAACTAATTATTTTCATTTTGAAAATGGAATTATCAAATAATGTGATCCATATTGGTTATCCAAATACCCCTATTAATGAGATACATTGTCTCCAATTTCTCCGTCGTTGAATTGAAAAAAAAAAAAAAAAAAAGTAAAAAAGTTACTCGTCGTGAGATATTGTATACGGAAAGGAAAGCAAGCTCGATTACTGTAACAACCTAAAACCTAGCTAGGAGAGGTTAAATAAAGTTTACCTCTTGACATAATAATAACAAAAATCAGCCAAGATGAATGTCTGAACGATTTCTGCAAGAAGGAATGCTAGAATCCAAATGTGTCCAGCCCCAACCAAATACCAGTAATGTGAAGGAGATTGAATCACCTGCGATGAATTGAGTTCAAATGGAGAGACACGTATATCAGATGCTTATTGCCTACACAATATGCGTACTACACCCTTTTATCTGGATTCAAATTGCGACAAACTAGTGGAATACTCACATGAACAGCCCAATTTGCAAAGGAGAAAAGTCTTGAAACACCGAGTGCAAACACATAATGCGCTGTAAATGGTTCGACCATCTGGGATGAATGAATTCAGCAGCAGCAGCAACATGTAATGAAGTGTGTAGGATTAGTTGTGGGAGCATAGTTCAACTGATGTGTACTGTTTGCATTGTAATAAATGATTGAGTCAAGTAAAATGGATGTATATACCTTGGTGTTCTGCATCATCCTTAGTTGTGGGAGTACTGAAACGGATTCCAAGTACAAAGAAGATGCCCAAATGATGTAGACAAATCTTCCTTGGCCAGAGTAGTAGGGATGGATAAGGATGCCAAGAATCACGCAAGGCAAAATCTGGCCAAGACAAAGTTGGAGACATTTATATTGTTGATATGTGGTAATGATTGAGTTATTCTACTAAAGACTTGAAAGGTCGGGAAACAAACACTGCCACACTGGGCACCAGTCAGTTTTATACGTTACACTTTTCATCCATGAACCAGAGTAAGATCATGGTCCTATATAATGCTTGAGCTATAGGCATGGCGAAATCAGGATTAGGGATGGCAAAGCCCGGGCTTGGGTTGGATCTTGGGTCTTGCAGGACCCATACTCGACCCATTGTCATCCCACTAAAAAAGTTGTCATGAAAAAAGAGGACCGATTTCTACTAAAAAACCATTATTATGAAAAGGGTAGGGTCAATTTCTACTAAAAAAAAAATATCACGAAAATACCAATATTGTGTTACTAAATGAAATCTATTCTGATTTAAGAGACACAAAATATACAAATTTGAAAGAGTTCCACTGTCAAATTAGGCCAAATGGCTGGATATCTCCAAATTTCTATTTGGTGGGTGATGGCGTGTGCATGAATCATCCCAAACCCTCAACAATACAACTTATTTCAATCAATAACTTCAAAGTTATACATTGGTGTGTCCTAAATGTTTTTGTTATGGTCGGGCATGTTCACATACATTATCACAAATATAGACCAAATGTAGGTTGCAATGAATACGAAAACAAAGCAAGAACTAACAGAACATGCATGTATACATTATTACCACATAGAAGAGGGGCGTGGTGTCCAGTTCCTTAATATAGGTGGACTTCAATTTGGACCTCATCATGTAAATGACCCAAGACGTCGATGCCAGTGTCACAAAATACAGAAAGGTATACGAATCATGTTCTAGCCAAAATGTACACCCTAATCTTGCTACTAAATATATGCCTGTAAGTTCCTGAGTCTTCAATGAAAGACCTGTATTACACCATATCACCAAAACCAAAATAATTGTGAACAAATAGTGATAGTTGCAACATTTCCAAAGAATTGAACTCAATGTAAGTCAAGCAAGAGAAAAATATTTTATTTATTTATTTATTTTTTAACCAAGGATTTCTTAGGTTTAAATACATAAATAGGTGCACCTCTCCCAAATAAATAGCCTTTAATTATTATTATTACCAGGTCCAACACTTATTGTTGGCACTACATAATACTCTGTCTTTGACATTTATCGATCAGCCTACCTCCTAAACTTGTGGTCTTTATCTCTCTATTTTTTTGGAAGGAAACTTCCTCCCAAAATTGGAGGATTTTAAAAAAAACAAACAATTATGTAATTATATTATCATATTATCAGCCGTGTGTAAGAGTTCCACAAAGAAATAAACGTTAGAGGTAAGAATAAAGGTCAGAGGTAAGAGTATGGGAAAATGAACCCAAACCCAACAAACATGAGGTCCCATATTAGGTTATTATACTTATTAATTAAGTATGAATAAAATTATAAAATAGAGAACATTTTTAAAGGTGAATTAGGGTATGTGAGGCCTAATTGTCCAAATAGACTACTCGGCGGTATTTTTACACTGTTCATTATCTATATTAGGATTAAACTTTTGTTGCAATTATAGGAAAAAATATACTAGTAAATTGGGATATCATTGGATTAATATTTGCATAGTTTTATACTTCCTCCGTTTTTTTTTTGTTAGCTACGTTTGACAAATGTGTATTGTTCACTTATATACTTTGACTTAAAGTTTTATCATGGTTATACAAGTTAAAATATAGCCAAGTGTGATCTTGTTAAATTTGTCTCGTCTTGTAAATTTTAAATATCAAACTTTTAGAATTTTTACATGTACCGAATTTGAGTTATTAATGGTTTAAAATGTGCATTGGATTGCGTGCTGGGTGGGTCCGTAGCTATCTTTAAAAAACGGAGGGAGTAATATACTTCAAATTTTTTATAATTTTTATTTCTTTATATTTTAATATTTTAACAGTTAAATAAATATATTAGACGGCTTGTAAAAAAAGTTTTGAAATATTTCAAATATAAAAAATGGAGTATATTTTTTTATATTATCCTTTTTTTCCACTGAGAATATAATTTTCCATAATTTCTTTTATATCATTCCACCTCAATAAAATAACATACCTATTTACAATTTAAAAAAAGATAGCATACCTTTTTTTAAAAAATTTCTTTCCATAGCGTAAAAATCCACAGAAGGAAAAATGGAAAAAGAAAAGAACAGGAAGAAAGCCGAAAGGATGAAAGAAAGAAAAAAAGCAATTGAAGGGGTGAAAAATGGAAGTATGAAAGAAGAAAATTACCGGAGCAAGAGTTGTATCTGGTGAGTTTATAAATCAATACCAAAATTCCGACACAGTGAATCGAGACCGACGCCACGAAGAAATAGTCAGCTCTCCTCAACAGCAGCTTCAGCGCCACCATCGCCACCACCGTGCACGACAGCGCCACTAATATTTGCACTTTCCGCGGCTGTCGCCGTACCCACGCCAACGCCGCCGTGAATCCCCGCTGATTCCCCATTTCGTTTCTGGACAGGGGTGAAGTGAATTCGTCAATTCGAAATTCGGACAGGATGGAGATATTCGAGGGTAAAATTATTAATTAACAAATGCTTTAACAGTTGACTTACTTCGGTGCCCGTTAATATAGCTATGTAATCAAATCTTTATAGATTTGTAGAATTTATAAATATAGAATAATAAAAAATTGCAACAATTAGCACATTAATTTTTATTTATTAATATATACATTTGGGAATAAATTTTTATTCTTTAAAATATAAGAATTTTAAAAATTATAGCATATATATTTAAAACAAAAATTTATTTTAAAATATTTTTTGATTTCTAAAAATCAACTATTGCCTCAGTTCCACCAACAGCAGTTGGCTTGAGTGGATGAGGCTCTAGTTGCTTAAGCAAGGTCTCGAGTTCGAGCCTTGTGTATGCAAAAAACTGCTTTGGGAGAGACGCCCTTAATTGCCCTTGCAGATCCTCGAAGGATTAGTCTTGGGTCTAATGTGGCCTGGAGATACCCTGATATTCATTTAAAAAAACTATTGCCTCAGTTCCTTAATAATTAACAGTTAAAAAAAATTCCTTAATAATTATCTATTTCCTTTTAATTTTAATAAACAAGAATTATATGATCAATTCATAAATTTTAATGGGGTTGGGAGTTCGATCCCCACCCGGCCCTCTATCTCTCTCTCATTTATCCCCTTTTGTAATTTGTGTGGTTTGGACTCCCACACACCTTTGCCGATACACGAGTGTTACCGTTTACCAAAAAAAAAAATCATAAATTTTTATTTATAATAACTTTATTCATGATAACCCACCAGCTCCTTTATTAAATGGCTTAATAAAAGACTGTTACATATCCCTCCACATTAATACAGGAAAATTTACCCAAATTTTTTTCTTATTAATTCCCACACGGGGTTAACTTGGGGTTATAGGTTTTCCAAATCCATCTTTTATTTTAGCAATAGTTGAAATAGTCCTTTTAATTTTCATGTAAATTGCCAATTTAATCCAATAATAATATTTTAAAATATTAATTTTGGTTCCCCAAACTTTTAAATTGTTAGACATTTATTATAATAAGTTCTGACAATTTAGTTCTCATTGCAAATTTAGATTTCCTATACTATATTTGCTTGAAAATTAGTATGTTGACATGTTTTGTATTAAATATATATATATATATATATATTACTTTTAACATTTTAATTTTTAATGGAGAAGAGTGTGAATAATTTTATGGAATCAAATACTACTCATTTGAGAAGCCCGAGTTATTTCTAAACTCGAGAATTAAGAAAAAGGAATTCTGTATGAACATATTCTATTTCAGCCTCGACACTTTTAACGTGTATGAACAACATTCAAATGTATTATAAAATGCTCACCTAGCGCGGAAAATGGATTGAACAAAGTCCACGGGCGAGCCCTTTGTTGGAAATAAAGTAAGAAGAAAATGTTCAAGTGCCCGAAAGGGAAAAATATGGGGCATTTAGATTTGCCCCACCATAGTAAGTTTTTTAGAGTCAACCCCCTTCCCTTAAAACTTTTAAGGTCCCCCGCCCTCAAATTTTAGTCTAATAAATATTTAATTAACCAACTAATTAATCAACCCCCTCCAAATTACACTTCCGCGACTGTTCTGGCAGCGGCTCTAGTTCTGGCGTCCGCGGCAATGTTTCTAGAGACTATTCTAGCGACTTCGGTCGATTGTTCTGTGCGGCGGCTGGGTGCTCCGGCAACATTGATTAAAAGTCTGGTACACCTATCACTAACTAACAGTTCGGTGCATCTATGGTGTGATACTACTCTACTACTAGAAATGTGGTACTCATTTACTAAAGGGTATTCTATCACGATTTTGGCGGCATAGTTTATGAGGAATATGTGGTATATTCCAGGACCGTGCAATATCAATCGTCTAAAGTATGGTACATCTTACACAAAAATCAAAGTGTGGTTCATTACTTGAGGTGTGGTACCTTGTTACTAGAGGTGTGGTACTGAATTACTAGAGATTTGGTACTCTATCAAGTTTTAGTGGCACAATCCATGGGCATTGTGTGCTACATCATAGGACCGTGCAATGCGCCCGTAGCCATCTAAAAGTGTGATATACCTTACATTAAAGGTCTGATACTCCATTGCTTGAGGTATAATACTTAATTAGTACTTGAAATCTGGTACTCTCTATTACCAGAGGTGTCGTACTCAATTACTAGTGTTTTGGTACTCTATCACAGTTTTAGTGTCACTGTCCATATGGAACGTGTGGTACATACAGGACTATGCAATACCGATCGTTGGCACCATCTAAAGGCGTGGTACGCCTTATACTAAAATTATGGTATTTAGTTGCTTGAGATGTAACTCTATTATTGGAGGTGTGATACTCGATTACTTGTTGGAGCCTTCACCAAAATCGTGGATGAGTCTCTCTGAAGTGGCTCGAATCTCGCCGAAACAGTCGCTGGATTTCAATGTGAAGGGGGTTGATTAAGTAATAGCTATATTAATTATTTTCTTTTGGAAGAACTTAACTAATTATTTAAGAGTATGGAGTGCAAACTCTAATTTACCAAATTCTGAATGAATGTAAGAAAAGGTAAATATATTATATTCTTCGACACACCAAACTACATAGCATGTACCACTATTTATAAGACATAATGGTTTAACAAATCCATAACATCCTACAAGGCAATTTATGGGAGGATATAGGAATCCAAAGCTCGCACTAATTCATGCCGTAACAACACTATTGTAACATAAGAAACATGGGCTTGACCAATTAATTCAAGTTTAATATTCTAACAACCTTTGCATAGGAGATTTGACTCCTGCAGTCTGCAAAAGTTGTGTGGAGAGTGCAGGCCTTGATATCTTGTGTTGATCAGTCACTATAAGAAATTGCGGGATTCCCGACCGGAATTCCCGACCGACAGGATGCGGTCGGCCCATCACCGACCGCAATCTGCGGTCGGAAATTTTGCCGCGTTTTGCATTACGCGGTTCTTTGCCGACTGTATTACCGACCGCAACAATGTTGGTCGGTATTACCGACCGAATTACCGATCGCAATTGCGGTCGGAAATTTTTTCCAATTTTTTTTAATTTTTATTAGTTTTTTATGAAAAAATTCAATTTAGCGACCGACTTACCGACCAAAATTCTGTCGCCACAGTTACCGACCGAATTACCGACTGACATTTGGGGTCGCTAAAGTTTTTCCCCATTATTTTATTTTTGAATTTTCTATATTGTTTGTTTTATTGAATTTTTTTGAATATAATTTAATTTTTAATTTTTTTATCAAAATAATTAAGTAGCTTTTTATAATTAGTTATTTTAATTTTTAATTAAAATTTTCTTTTAATTTATTTATTTTATTTTTATTTTATGTTATAATTTAATTATTGAATTGTATTTTAATGTTATAAATTAATTTTAATTTAATAAATATCTATTTCAATTTTATTTTATTGGGGATTTTTATTATTTATAAAAATTTGTTTGATTTAATTTATGATTCTTTAAATTTTAATTAATATAATTTTAATTTTTTATTTTGTTTCAATTTAGTTAATTTACAAATTAATATTTGTATATGTATATATATAAATTTATATATGTTATATATAAAGAGTTACTCACAATGACATGAAATGTATTGTGTTCCAATGGTACATGCGCGCGGGAAGACCTTTCCCACCAGGGTTCGAGCCCTCTCTTCAGCATCTTCCAAAATATATTTGTGAGACCTGTAATATATGACACATGGAGTAATATCATTTGTGGATTGGGTAGCTAGCCAAGTTGGTGGGGTTGAGGGATTGGGTTCGAGCCCTCCTAAACACATTTTTTTTCATAAAAGAGAATTACCGACCGCAATTATTGCGGTCGGTAATTCGGTCGGTAACCGTATACGGGACCTTTTGGGACTAGATGGTACCGACCGCAACTGCGGTCGGTAATTCGGTCGGTAATTTTGCCGACCCACGTGTGGTCGGCAATGTGGTCGGCAGGGTCCCGACGGCAAGATTTTTTGGTCGGCAGAAAATTCCATACCAACATATTACCGACCGACTTTTGCGATCGGTAATTCGGTCGGTAACGGCCGAAACGACCCGTAAAATAGGGTTACCGACCGCATTTTTCGGTCGGTAATTCGTTTTTTTCTTGTAGTGAGTGTTGAAAAAAAAATGGCAACACGTGCCTTTACTATACAAATATCGTCTCCTTCTGTACATTTGTCTGCTGAAAATGGTGGGCTACATTTGGTTATAAATACTGGGCATGCTTTCATTTGCATCCTACACCCAGCAAAGAGAGCAAAGCAATAGCTAATTAAGGCAGTATATTGATTGTGCTGCAAACTCCAGAGAGAGAGAGAGAGAGAGAGAGAAAGAGAGAGAGAGAGAGAGAGAGAGAGAGAGAGTCTAATTTAAGTCTCCCTTGTCGAGTGGTTTTGTCTGTCAGGAAATTATTTCCCAAACCCTTTTCTAATATTTCTCCATCATAGTGAAATAATAATTCGGTGGGGCCCGGAGGATGTAGGCAAATTTGTGCCGAACCTCGTTAAATCTTGGTGTTCTCTTTGTTGTTTAATTAATAGCTCTATCATTCGGGTATAATTTTAGTGGAAACCAACCCGATTTTCACAACAATTGGTATCAGAGCTTTGGTTGCATAGTATGCTCTGTGGTCGCAGCTAAGCTGATCTTCCACATCAGAAACGCATCTCGGTTGAGCTACCGTTTGTTGGAGAAAGTTGTTGGAGAAAGTTCTGTGTATGTTGTCCAATGCTAATCTGGGCAAGCAGTTCTGGGCTGAAGCGGTGACATATGCGAGCCATCTAATCAATCGACTACCATCAACTTCACTTAAAGGCAAGACACCTTTGGAGGCATGGTTTGGCAAACCTGCAAATGATTATGATTCTTTACGTGTGTTCGGTTCCGCTGCTTATTATCACGTGAAAGAATCAAAGTTGGATCCGAGGGCGAGAAAAGTTGTTTTCGTAGGGATATCTTCTGGAGTAAAAGGATATCGCCTATGGTGCCCGGAGATGAAAAAGGTGATATTTAGCAGAGATGTTACCTTCAAAGAATCGATAATGTTGAATAAGGTAACCAAGCAGCAGCCGGATAGTACTCCCCAGCAGGTGGAGCATTATCCTCAACAAGTGGGTTTCACACATCTACAACCAGAGAGGTAGATGGTCAACCAATAGAAGACGATGGTCCAAGTACCGAAGAAGAGCCCAGAGAAAGTGAGGTTTTAACCCAAGAACCTCAGGAGCAACAAGACATACCAATTGCAATTAGGAGGCCAAGAAGAGAAACTCGCAGACCTGCTCGATTCGAAAACATGTTGGCCTATGCACTTCCTGTTATTGAAGAAGGTTAACCAAAAACTTTTCTTGATGCAAAAATTAGTCTGGAAAAAGAAAAGTGGAAGAAATCCATGGACGAGGAAATGCATTCCCTTGAAGCAAATCACACGTGGAAGCTAGCTAAACTCCCAGAGGGAAAGAAGGCAATTGGTTGCAAGTGGGTCTATGCTCAGAAAGAAGGATTTCCAGAAAAGAATGACGTTCGCTACAAGGCAAGATTGGTAGCTAAAAGCTATGCTCAAAAGTAGGGAATTGACTACAATGAGGTATTTTCCCCTGTTGTGAAACATTCCTCTATTCGTATTTTGTTGGCCTTGGTAGTGCAGCTTGATTTGGAACTAGTTCAAATAGATGTAAAGACGGCATTCTTACATGGTGATTTGGAGGAGGAAATCTACATGACCCAACCAGAATGATTTGAAGTTGCTGGAAAAGAAGATTGGGTTTGCAGGTTGAACAAATTGCTTTATGGATTGAAACAATCATCAAGACAATGGTATAAACGATTTGATTAATTTATGATTGGCCAGAAGTACACCAGGAGCAGTTTTGATCATTGCGTATATTTCCGTAAGCTACATGATGGATCCTTCATTTATCTTCTTCTATATGTAGATGACATGTTAATTGCTTCGAAACATAGAGAAGATATAAACAGGTTGAAGTCCCAACTCAGCAAGGAGTTTGAAATGAAGGATCTTAGTGAAACAAAGAAAATTCTCGGTATGGAAATAACGAGAGACAGGAAGAGGGGCACTCTGAGTTTGACTCAGAAGCAATATCTGAAGAAAATATTGCAGCGGTTTGGCATGACGAACAAAACCAAACCTGTAAGTACACCGTTTACTCCTCATTTCAAACTTAGTGCTTCACAATGCCCGAAGACGAAAGAGGAACGAGAATACATGTCAAAGGTTCCTTATTCAAATGCGGTGGGTAGCTTGATGTATGCAATGGTGTGTACAAGACCTGACATTTCACATGCAGTTGGAGTAGTAAGCAGGTACATGCATGATCCCGGTAAAGATCATTGGCAAGCTGTGAAATAGATTCTAAGGTATATCTTGAAAACCTTAGATATTGGGTTGATATTTGAGAAGACTAATGTTACTGGTCAACATATAGTTGGGTACTGTGATTCAGATTATGCAGGAGATCTAGATAAGCGTCGATCAACTACTGGATACATATTTACTCTTGCAAACGCACCAGTTAGTTGGAAGTCTACCTTACAGTCAACCGTTGCTTTGTCAACAACGGAGGCAGAATACATGGCCATTATAGAAGTTGTTAAGGAAGCCATTTGGTTACAGGGATTGCTGGATGACTTAGGAGTTGGTCAGAAACATGTAACAGTGTTCTGTGACAGTCAAAGTGCCATTCATCTAGCAAAGAACCAAGTGTATCATGCTAGAACAAAGCATATCGACGTGCGATACCATTTTGTGCGGGAAATAATTGAAGAAGGTGGAGTCAAGGTACAAAAGATCAAGACCACCGAGAATCCTGCAGACCTGTTGGCGAAGGCTGTAACAGGTATCAAGTTCGAACATTTATTGAACTTGATAAATGTCTCAAGAGGTTGAAGTTGGCACTGAAAAGCGCATTTGGAGGTCCTACCGAATTTCGTGATAAGAGAACCTCGATGGAGACACTATGATTGGAATTTGGGACGCACCAAGGTGGAGATTTGTAAAGTGGTGGTCCTCCCCCACATTTAATGTGGTAGGTGGGATTGTTGATTAGTGTTGAAAAAAAAAATGCCAACACATGCCTTTACTATACAAATATCGTCTCCTTCTGTACAGTTGTCCGCTGAAAATGGTGGGCTACATTTGGTTATAAATACTGGGCATGCTTTCATTTGCATCCTACACCCAGCAAAGAGAGCAAAGCAATAGCTAATTAAGGCAGTATATTGATTGTGCTGCAAACTCCAGAGAGAGAGAGAGAGAGAGAGAGAGAGAGAGAGAGAGAGAGAGAGAGAGAGAGAGAGAGAGAGAGAGAGAGAGAGAGAGAGAGAGAGAGAGAGAGAGAGGGAGAGAGAGAGAGAGAGAGAGAGAGAGAGAGAGTCTAATTTTAGGCTTTTGTAAGTCTCCCTTGTCGAGTGGTTTTGTCTGTCAGGAAATTATTTCCCAAACCCTTTTGTAATATTTCTCCATCATAGTGAAATAATAATTCGGTGGGTCCCGGAGGACGTAGACAAATTTGTGCCGAACCTCGTTAAATCTTGGTGTTCTCTTTGTTGTTTAATTAATAGCTCTACATTCGGGTATAATTTTAGTGGAAACCAACCCGATTTTCACAACATCTTGAAATGGTGTCAACCACAAGCAACAATCATATGGTAGGACACATCCCAAATCGAGTATTCTTATGCCTTCCTACAATATATATAGTTATGTTGAAAGATATACTGGCTTTAAGCGTCTGATCATGATGGATTTTGCAATGCTCTTAACAATTTCACAGCTTCCCTGACTAACATCTTCGGAAGCTCCGACCTCACGTATGCAACAGAAAAGATAAGTTACTCCACAAACGATACCATATACGAACTTGTGCAATGTACCACAGACATCTCACCAGGAGACATCCCACAAATTTTGTTTTGTTTTTTTTTTTTTTTTTATAGAATATTGATGAACCCCTCTACAAACAGAGGGAAATTAGTATAGAAAATTACTACGCGAGGGAAATGCTGCAGCTGATTATCTGGCGAAGCGCGTGGTTGAGGATGAACACTTCTTCACGACCTGGGCCTATCCTCCGGATGCTCTGAGACCTATTCTGGCGGCGGACGCAGCGGGCACTTGGTTCCCTAGGGTCCGCTGAGTCAGTCGCCGAGAGTATTTCGATTCAGTATTTTTAATTTTTCATTTGTATTTTTTCTCTAGCCTGCATTGGCTGTGTCGCAAAAAAAAAAAATTAGTATAGAAAATAGGAAATGGAAATTTTTTTGAGGCTTGCTCATGCAGTTTCCTCAAAGTAGCACTATAAAAAAAATTGGGAATAGCAACACAAATTAGCATTTACGCAGCTGCAAAATTACTTTTTGTTTTTAAGCATTGCAATGATGGTTGCAAAACTTAAAATAAATATTTTGCAATAACGGTATATGAATATTATTCTCCTAAATGTGCTAGAAAATGAATGAAGAACTGTCCCCTAAAAATTTTCACTGATTTTATGCAATACTATAAAATTGGTCGTGAATTGTGATACTACATCTTACACGAATGGATAAAAAATACTTAAAAGGGTACAGAGAAAAAAAAAATGTATTGGCATTTTCCTCTATCTGCTTGGTTGCTTGGTTTGATATATACCAACTTGAAATTCTATGGATCGTCTTATTCTCGTCTACAATTGATTGGCATGATTCGTCCTAATCACGCGAACTCAACACATAACACATCCAATTGATCATACGGAAGGAACATAGAGGTGAGAAGGGAGACGAGGGCTAATGAGCACCTCTAATGGATTCTCGCGGGGCATGGTTATTGCAATCCCTTCTTTCATGTCCACCGATTCCCCAACGGGTTTCATATCAAACCCCTGAATCAAATGACCCACAACTAATCCGGTCACGTGCATGGCGAATGTGGTTCCGGGGCATGATCTCCTGCCGGCCCCAAATGGGGCCAGCTCAAAGTGATTCCCCGAGACATCTATCTGAGCATGGCTTGTCAAGAATCTCTCTGGCATGAACCTCTCGGGCTCGGGCCAGTATTGTGGGTCACGATGCAGCTTGCGTAAGTTCACGAATAATAACGTGCCCTTGGCAATATCGTAGCCTTGGAGGCGACAGTCTTGAGTGGCCTGATGGGGTAAGGACAGAGGCAGGGGAGGATAGAGGCGGAGGGCTTCTTTGATGATAGCTTGGAGATAAGGTAAATTTTTCAGATCAGATTCTTGCACCCATCTTTGGTTCCCAACTTGTCCGTCTATTTCTTGTTGGGCTCTTTTCAGGACATGCTTATGGTTCACTAGGAGGGATAGGAGCCACGTCAGGTATACTGAAGTCGTATCGAAGCCTCCTAAGATGACATTCTGCGACAACAATACACAATTACGTCTACATATAAAAAGGGAAAAAAAAAGACAAATCGGTCCCTTTTCTTTTCCAAAAATCCAAATCAGTCATTTTTATATTTTATTATCAAAACAGTCCTCTACAAATGCTAATTATGTCCAAATCAGTCCCTTGTTCACTAATTATACTCTAATTGCTGATGTGGCAAGGGTTTTAATTTAAACCTGACACGTGTGCATAATATTAGTCATTTTCTTTTATCTTTTGTCAATTCAGTCCTAAACTTTTGTTTTGTTCCATTTAGTCCACTACCCCAATCACTCATTTTTATATTAATTGGCCTCCAACCTTTCAAATTATTTCATTTTAGGCCAAGAACCTTAAATTTTTTATTATTACTAATTCATTTATCAAATAAATGTCCAACATACTTCCATAAATAAAATTAAACGCTAAACCCCATACATTGGGTTTGACTGCTTTGTTATCGGGTCTTCCGATCCAAGTACCGGAATTTTACGGACTCTCTCTAACCACCCGACCGCAACAGATGGTTCATTGGTTTTGGTTTCCTTCCGCAACAATGAACACAATCTTACTTTGCGTCCTACCTTAGGATGTAGCAATGTTTGAGTAAATGATTTAACTTGAATTTTTAGAAGGTTATGGATACAGGAAGCCTTGGTTTTATTGAAAAAATATTATTAAAAATATTTAAAAAAATAGCCTGAATTTTATTGTCCACAAAGTATGATTATGCTGATTGTTGCTGAAGGAAACCAGAACCAATGAACCATCGGTTACGGTCGGGTGGTTAGAGAGAGTCTGTAAAATCCGGAACTTCGAAGACCCGGTAACAAGGCGGCCAAACCCAATGTATGAGGTTTGATATTTAATTTTATTTACGGAAGTATGTTGAGCATTTTTTTGATAAATGGATTAGAAATAATAAAAAATTTAAGGTTTTGGGCCTAAAATAAAAAAAATTGAAAGGTTGGAGACCAATTAATATAAAAATGAGTGATTGGGGTAGATGACTGAATAGAACAAAACAAAAGTTTAGGACTGAATTAGCAAAAGATAAAAGTAAAATGACTAATACGAAGTATTATGCACACGTGTCAGGTTTAAATTAAAACCATTGCCACGTCAGCAATTAGAGTATAATTAGTGAACAAGGGACTGATTTGAACATAATTAGCATTTGTAGAGGACTGTTTTAGTAATAAAATGGAAAAGGGACTGATTTGGATTTTTGGAAAAGAAAATGGACCTATTTGTCATTTTTTCCTATAAAAAGGCATACAATTGTAATATTAAGAAATTAATTCAATTGTAATAGATCCTCTGCCCACTCTTTTCTGTCCTAATGTTTAATGTAATGAGATATATATTTCCCGTTTGAGCTAGAAATTTAAGTGCCTTATTTAACAAACAATGTACTCCCTCCGTCCCATTAAAAGTGGTCACTATTCCTTTTTGGGTATCCCAATAAGGTTGGCCACTTTCCCTTTTAAGCAAATTAGATTAACATAAACACGATTAAAAACCCCACAATAATGACAATTGTACTTTCTGCACAAAGTCCCTATATATGTTTAAGCATTAATATCTCAAAATGAGTATAAATAAAAATTATATAAAGTATATATTCTAAAACTATACGATTAGACGATTCCAACAAGACCACAATTGACTATTTTTTTCTTTCTACATCATTACGATAACATTAAGTCAAAAGTAAATAATAAATATAGTTAAAAGTCAAATGTAACCATTATAAATTAGATGAATGGATTAGTCAAATTTACTCACACTACTTTAACTACTAAACACCGCAATCTAAATTCCCGTGCCCAAAAGAAAGTGGCCACTTTTAATGGGACGGAGGGAGTATCTAATAAGCTCAACCCCGGGATGGGGACTTGGCCTAAGTCTCGTGACTCTCAACCATTAAGTTGAGAGTTCAATTTCCCCACCTGACCCATGTTCCTCTCATTTGTCTTTTATAATTTGTATAGCATGGACTCCTACTATCCATTTCCTAATCTGTAAAAAAATAAAAAAATTCAACCCAAAATCTATTACTCACTCTGTTTTTTTTCTTTTCTTTTTTTTTTTTTCTTTTTTTTCTTTTTTTTTTTTTTTTAATGGCCACTTTTTAAGAAATCTATCTTCCTCTGCTTTGCCGAGGTATTAGCATCACTATGTATCGGAAAAAGAAATCTATCCCCCTCTCGGTTTTTAATTATCATACTTTACTCTCTCTCACTTTTCTATCTACTTTATTTTATGAATATAAAAATTAGAAACTTATTTTAAACAGTCAAAAAGAAAAAAAATAATAACAATTCAAAAAAATAAAGAAAAGAAAAAGAAAGACGGAGTGAGTAAGTAACTGCACAAGAAAGGTAGTAGTAAATTAAGGAATGGAGAAAGATGTGACTCACCACAACCGTAGCCTTAATTTGAATGCTTGGAGGGGGAGCTTTTATGGCACCATCTAAGAAATTTTCCTTGACGGTCTCAAGCATGACATCTATGAAATCTTGCTCCTCCTTCATAATTTCCCCCTTCTCCCTTTTCTTCACATGTTCATCGATCCACTTCTCGATAATCGCATCCAAATCCTTCGACACCCTTTTCATGGCACGAATGTGGCCTTGAGGATCCACCCATTTCAACAAACGAAACGGGATCACATCATACAACACGAACTCTCCCGCCAAAAACGTGAATTCCTTAATGAGCTTTCGGAATCTCCCCACTTCGCCGCCCTCCACGCTCCTCGCGCTATTCCCATACCTCTTCCCGGCTATCGTCTTAACAATAATATTAAGCGTCACACAATCGATCCATTGATTGAGATCCACTCTCGACGACAATGACCCCGTGCCAACATGATCGTGGTACAATTCTCCTATGCTCAACCCCACCTCGGACACACGGAGGTTCTTCATCACCTCGAGCCTACGAGATGACAAGACCTCCGTTGTCACAAACTTTCTCATCTCCCGCCAATACGGTCCGTTGCTAAATCCAAATGATGCGTAATTATACGCAAGATGTTCCGCCATGGACGACCTATGTGGCCTATCCATCAACAACTTGTCGTTGGTGGTAAAACACTCGGCGGCGGCCTCACGGCTGCTGACGATGACCACACGCTGCATGCCCATCCAAAGAGAGAAAACGGGACCATACTTTTCGGCGAGTTTGGCCAATACGTGCGCCAAATGGAGTTTGCCGCCGCCCAGCTGTGCAAGGTGGCCTATAATAGGCCAAGCACCAGATGGCTCTGGAGGATACCTGCAATTGTTTTTCCTAAAAATTTTGTATATCAAGAAAATGATAAATAGTGCAAATACTCCTGTGGCCAACATGTTTTGGGAATTAAGGACTGTTCGCTTTGGGTACTATGCCCGAGAGGGAAGTACAAGGCCCCTTTATATAATCGTACCACAAGTTGCTTTCTAACAGAGTACTACTATTAGGTCCCAACAACAATTTCTGTTGTACAATATGTCCAAAGCCTTACATTTATGAGTTATTGAATGTGGATGTGGTATAACAATTCAGTTACGGTACCTTTAAGTATGCATATGTAGACATCACAAATAGTATATCATTGTAATGAATTTAAATTATCTCATAAGTTGAAATAGAACATCCCACTGATTCTTTGACAGAAAATAAGGCTTTGTTTGGAATTAGTAAGGGTTCAAAGCGGTACGATAAGTATCCGACTGATCTGATGTCATATCCGATTATATATGAATCCGAATCCGAAACTTGTTATCCGGCCAGATATTTCAATATTTGTATCTAAATCGAATTCGAATTTAAAATCCGCATTCGTATTTGTATCCGAAAATATTCGACCGTATCCGGATTTGATGGAATATTGCTAGATATTATCTTATTTTTTTTAAAACCAGTATCATTTATCAATTGATAATTATCAATAATTATTAAAAAAATATCAAATTATTAAATTTTTTTTACAAAAAATTATAAAATTATCCGATTAAATTTGTATTCGTCGTATATCCATGTTGTAATCATATCCCAAAATATTCAAATTCACATTCGCATTTAATCCAAAATCGAGAAAAAAATGTGGGATAATATCAGTATCCAATACAAATCCGACCTTATCCGTACCGTTTTCATCCCTAGAATTAGTGGTTAGTTGTTAGTTGATTATATTAATTGTTAGAGTGTAACTTTTAGCTAATTAAGTAAACTGATTTGACCAGCTGTTTTGGTTGTGTATTTATTTATTAAAAAGTATTTGGTAAAAATTAGCTGATGATGAAAATTAGTTAATAAAAATATAAGAAACCAACACTTAAAAACCAAACGTTGGAAAAAAATGGCGTTTTCAAAATCAGCTTTTCGAAATCAGTCCTTTATTATTCCAAAACTCTATTTACCAAATACATTTATGAACTGTGTCTGTTTGACACTCAAACAACTAAAAGCTCCGAAATTAACTAAGAGCCTGTTTGGAATGGCTTTTTTTCAAGTGCTTTTGGCTTTTGCTTCTGCCAAAAGCACTTTTGAAGAAAAAAGAGTGTTTGTTTTGGCTTTTTAGAAAAAGCAAAAGCACATCGAAAAGCTGCAAAAGTGCTTCTGGGAGAAGCAGCCCAGGGGTGCTTCTCCGAAAAGCAGAAGCCAAAAGCACCTAGTAATGTGTGCAGAGTCATAAATGCCCCTATTAATTTATTTTAATTACACTATAAATATATAATATTATATATAAATAGCATATCCTTTTTGGTAATTTACACATTTCAAAAGCACTTTTTACTTTTACATATCCAAACACACTTTTGAAAAAAAGCTGCTTTTCAAACATTCCATCCAAACACAAAAGTTACCTGCTTCTGCTTTTGGCTTTCACTTCTGCTTCTGCTTTTGGCTTCTGCTTTTTTTAAAAGACAATCCAAACGGGCCCTAATAATGTAAATATACGCTAGTTACCAAATACTACTACAGGCTAAGTCACGGGAGAAAGCTTAAAGGTTTAAAGATATCATAACCATATGGTGTCCTCGCTATAAGGAGAGAATCGTCTATGTTCAATTATTTTTCATTTTAGGCTTGACAGAGAGGGCAGTGAAGGTTTGGTTGTTAAAAGCAGAACCGTAGGAATGTTAGGTGCGATGTGCGGTTGAGAGACCTGTATAGTGTATAGAGCTAAGAGGGGGAAATAATTAGGTTTAGTGTGCGGCCGAGAGACTTCATAGACAGAGGGTACAAACAATCAATAATGGCTATAATTCGGAAATAATTACAGTATAATTTAGAGTTTTAGCATTTAGGGTTTGAGTGAAAATAGTTTTAAATTGAGATAGTTTTGAGTGAAAATAGTTTTATATAATTTATTTAATTAATTTAATTTTTAATTTTTTATAGGCCTCCGTTACCGATGAGTAGGGTAGGTTCCACCGCCGCCCGACCATGGAAATTCGTCAAGACCGAATCTTTCTTCATTCAAGGAAGCCCTTAACAGCGGCATAGGGGACTCAGAGGACGTTCGCATGAAGCGCGATCTTATCGCGGAAAAACTGATCAGGAAAGAATATGTTGGAGGCGATAAGCGTATTCCGAGTTTCGTTGTTGATGATGCTTTGGAGGAAGAGGTTGGTCGCGAATGGGCGGAGGCGTTGATCGTCAAAACCATGGGCATGCAAGTTAGTTTCAGGGTGCTGAAGGAGAGGTTGGAAAAATTATGGAAGTGTGTCGGGGGTTTTGACCTAATCGACGTTGGATACGGCTATTACGTGGTAAAGTTTGCGTTGGCAGAGCACCGTGATCGGGTGATTAATGGGGGGCTGTGGATGCTCTTTGATCACTATCTTCCTATCATGAAGCGGCGAAAAGAGTTTGATCCGTCTACGGAGGTGGTAAGGAAAACCATGGTTTGGGCGCGTATGATGGGGATAGGGATCCATCACTTCAGTGAAGATTTTCTTCATGCCTTTGCGTCTGAGATTGGTGAGGTGGTGAGATTCGACAGGTTTACGTTGAATAAGGATAAGGGCCGCTTTGTTAGGGTTTGTGTGGAATTGGATTTAAACGAACCATTCCTGGGGAAGTTTTTGGTGAACGGGAAGTGGATTCACGTTGCATATGAGGGGTTGCATTTAATCTGCAACTCATGTGGACGGTATGGCCACTTTCTGAGAGATTGCACGGCCAAGAAGGGGGCTGGGGATGCTAAGGGTGGGACGTTGAATAGGGAGGACCTCGAGCGGGCTAGGAAAGGCAAAGGCAAGGTTGGCGAGGAGGATGGCCAGGGAATGGGGGTGGAGCCGCAGGCTCCTAAAGTCAGGCCGGGACCTTCGTCGTTAAACGAGGAGGAGACGGATGCCTTATTTGGTGATTGGATTACGGTGGAGAGACGCAAAAGGAGACCGCCGGCTAAGGGAAGGGAGAATAAGGGAGCTCCACAACACCGGGCTCCTAACCCTCCGGGGAAGGACGAGAATACGGAGACGCATCAGCATGAACAGGTTTCCACACAAAATGAGGGTAAACTCCGGCATGAACAGCCTCCCAAGCAGCCTGAGCAGGTTTCCAAACAAAACGAGGGTAAACACAGGCATGAACAGCCTCCCAAGCATAAGTCTGTACAGCAGGTACCTTCGGAAGGACAAGTGCTACACCAGGATGAGGGTGGTCAGCCGACTCGAGTGGGGGAGCAGGTTCAGGAGGTGCACCCGGGTTTTTTTAGCATCCTGGCACCGGCCAAGGGGACCAAGCGAAGTAGGATTGAGGAGGATGGGTCTAAGCGCAACCAAACGGTTGGCGGTATTCAACCAGCTGGCAAGGCCTCGGATCAGGTTTTAGCAATAGGTTGGAGGGACTCCCCCGGGGTCAGTGACTATGTGAGCGATACGGATTCAAGGGAAGAATGATGGGTGGATGCATTGGAGGATGAACAATAATCCTTGTGCGGATGGTTTTAGTTTGCATACTATATCCGATGGATTTTAAGGATTTTAAAATAATTTCTTGGAATGTTCAAGGTCTCATGGGTGATGATTCGCAGCAGTGGGTTGCAAACTGCCTGAGATCCAATATGCCAGATGTTCTTTGTATAATGAGTCGCAGGGTAAGTTTGATAGAGTGCGAATGTTATTTTGGCGATTGGGTTACGAACCTTTACATATCCAAGAAACTATTGGGAGAGCTGGGGGTTTGTGGGTGTTTAAGGCTCGGAGTTGTAGATGCCAATGCACGGTAGTGGATATTCGGCATAGGATGATTAGTGTGGAGCTTAGGGGCCGACTGTCGGCTTGGGTGGTGACGTTTCTTTACGGGAATCCAAACTACCAAAGGAGACGTTCAGATTGGCAAAATCTGTTACAGTTGGCGTCGATATTTCAGGGAGCATGGGCCATAATGGGCGATTGGAATGAAATAATATCGGATGAAGAGGTTAGTGGTGGTGTTTTTTTACCGGATAGGGCGCGAGAACTGCGTGATATGCTGGATGATTGTCACGTGTTCGGGCATCCCGTCATTTGGGACCATGTTTACATGGATGCGGCAGGTTGGGCCAGATCGAAGGATAAAAAAATGATTGGATCGGGGGGTGGCTAACTTGGCTTGGCAGAGGTCGCGTCCAACATTTGGCCAGGCTGGGCTCCGACCATTGTCCAATAATGATGCTCTGCAACAATCCTATCGATGCCAGGAGATGCAAACCGTTTCGCTGGGAAGTCGCGTGGGTTGAACATAAAGACTATGGCAAGGTGATTCAGAGTTGCTGTGAAGGCGAAATGCGGATTCCGCTTGATGAGCTCTTAGAGGCTGTCACCAGGGAGTCCAAGAAATTTAATGTTGAGGTGTTCGGCAATATTGTCGACAGGAAAAAGAGATTAGAGCCTCGGATCCGAGGTATTGAGAAGAGATTGGAGGTGTGGGATTCCGCATGGCTCTATAGGTTGGAAAAGGAGTTGAAGGCTGAATTGGAGAGGGTTTTGGTCCAGGAGGAAAGGATGTGGTATCAAAAGGCCAGAGATAAATGGGTTTCCTTGGGCGACCGGAATACGGCATATTTTCATGCACGTACGAAAGTCAGGCGGAAGCGGAATCGCATATATGGTTTGTGCGTGGAGGAAGGTGTATGGGAAACAAGACAGGACCAACTTCAGGCGCATGCATGTCAGTACTATGCCAATTTGTTTGCTGCCAGGCCGTCTGTCCGGGGTGAGAGGGAGCTGCCGCGGCTGCCGGCTCTGGAGGAGTCCTGGCGGTCTGAACTCGCTCGGCCACTGGTTAGGGAGGAGGTGGAGTTGGTAAAGCGACAGATGCAACCTTTTGCGGCCCCTGGGCCGGATGGCTTTGCGGCCGAATTCTATCGTGTATATTGGACAGAAATCGGAGACTGGATATTTGATATGGTCAAACAGGTATTGGAGACGAGGAAAATTCCACCGAAGCTGGCACAAGTGTTTCTTGTGCTTTTGCCGAAGGTGGAGGTGCCACAAACTATTGAACAGTTTCGACCTCTCACTTTATGCAATGTCACATTCAAGTTCGTTACTAAAATCATCACTAATAGACTGCGAACTGTGTTATGCGAGTATGTTGGACCTTATCAGTCGGCTTTTTTGCCGGGAAGAGGGACTCAGGATAATGGCGTGTTGGTGCAGGAGTTGGTGTACGCAGTCGGCAGGCGACCATGAAAGGGGTACTGTTGAAGATTGATCTAGCCAAGGCTTATGACTCCGTTGATTGGGATTTTTTGGAAGGGTGTTTACATGAGATGGCGATCCCGAATGAGTTGAGACAGACTATTATGTGATGTGTTAGATCGTCATCTTTTTCAATCTTGTGGAACGGTGAACCTTTGGAAAATATTCAGTCAGGCAGTGGGTTGCGGCAGGGGGATCCTTTGTCACCGTACTTGTTTGTGATTGTTATGGAGAAGTTGTCACGGATTATTTTGGAGGAAGTGGGGTTTGGGAGGTGGCAGCCTTTATGTAGTCATAATGGTGGAGTGGCCATTTCACATGTAATGTATGCTGACGATCTGATACTTTGTTCGGCAATGTAGGAAAATAGTATAATCTGCATGGGTAGGGTTCTGGCCGAATGAACAGTGCTAAGTCTACGGCTATGGTGAGTCCAAACACTAATGAGGTTGAGAGAGGCTGGATAACTACAGGGTTGGGAATTCCAATTTCTAACTCACTCGGGAAGTACTTGGGCTTTCCAATTGTGCATGGGCGGCTCAAGATGTCCCACTTTGATGATGTTCTTAGACGCATGGATGTGAGGCTAGCTGGGTGGACGACGTCTCTTCTTAATCGGGCGGCTAGGGTCACGCTTGCAAGGACGGTGTTAGCCGCCATTCCAACATATTGCATGCAAGTCCATCGGCTCCCGATTGCTACTTGTAATGCGATTGATAAGCGAATCCGCAAATGGATATGGAAGGGTACGGAGGGTAAGGGATTACATCTTGTTGCCTGGGACAAGGTGGCACGGCCGCGGCAGGAAGGTTGTTAGGGGATTCGGATGGCTCGACATATGAATTTGGCATTGTTAGGAAAACAACTTGGTGAGCTAATGATGAATACAAACAAACTTTGGGTTCGTTGGATGAGGGGTCGATACGGATGTCAAGCTGGTAATTTTCCCAAGCCGCACTACAGGTCGACTAGGATGTGGAGGTCTCTTGTCTTGTTAACTGACGAATTTCGGAGTGGATTTGGAGTCCGCCTGGGGAATGGAGAGAGTTCTATTTGGTTTACACCATGGTGGAAGGGGGTGTGTCTGGGCCCTCTTATGCCGTTTGTGCATGTGAATGATTTGGATATTCGGATTAAGGATGTGATCGAGGCCGGGCAGTGGAATTTAAATAAATTATATACTTGGATGCCGGCAACAATGAAGGCCGAGATTGAGGCGACGGCCTGCCCTCTCCTGGTGGAAGGTGTTCAGGACGTTTTTCATTGGAGATTGGAGGCAACGGGAGAATATAGTGTCAAGTCGGGCTATACTTTGCTTCGAAGGCAGGCTGGTCATGCTGGTGATTGGAGTTGGATGTGGAAAAAGAGTATCCCGGAAAAGATTGGGTTCCTCTTTTGGCTCATGGCGCACGGCTCATTGGCAACTAATTTGATTCGCTTTAGAAGGAATGTGGCTCGCTCACCTTTGTGTGTGATTTGTGGCGATGGAGAAGAGGATTGGAAACATGCTCTTTTTGAATGCCATTGGGCGAAAAATCTTTGGAGTGAGTTGACGGTTCGTGAGGCGCTGCATGTACCGGCCTTGGAACAGGAGGAGATCCGTCACTGGTTATGCTACATGGAACGGACTTGGAAAGCTGATTTTGTAGCAGGGGTGTGGGTGGTGTGGTTGGAGCGGAACAGACGGATTTTTAAAGGGGTGGACTCACCTTTGAGGAAGTTGGTTGGGGCGGTTAATACTGTTAAGGAGAGTCTTGTGAAGGCGGAGCAGGTCGGAGGGCGGGAGGCGAGGCCGCCGCGTGTGGTCAGATGGAGGGATGAGGTTGGAGAGGGCGTGGTGCTGCATTCCGATGGTAGTGTTAGCGAGGATGGTGAAAGAAGTGGCTTTGCAGCCGTATGCCGTGGCATGGATGGGCAGTGGCGGCAGGCGGTAGGCGGGCAACTTGGGAAGAGGGGGATCTTGGAGGTGGAATTGTTCGGGGTTAAGCAGGGTATGGAGCTGGCTATTTCCCTCGGAGAGAGGATGATCACTTGCTATACGGATTCGGAAGAGGCGACACGACTCATTGCTCGATTACATAACGCGAGGCACAGACTTTGGCTGCTGGTTAGACGTATTCGGATGCTACAGGGCTCCTTTATGAAGTGTGAAGTCCGTCACATATATAGAGAAGGAAACCGAGTGGCGGATGGTTTAGCCAAGATGGCGCGAAATGAGAATCAGTTCTTCACGACGTGGGCTTTCCCACCGGACAGTGTGCTTCAGCTACTTCATGAAGATTGCAGCGGACTTGGGGTTCTCCGGCCGTAGTTGTTTTAGTTTTCCTTGTTTGGTTGTTTTTTTTTCATTTTTTGTTTTTTCTCGTTTTTAGCCGCCATTGATTGGCATTGTTCACCAAAAAATTTAATTTTTAATTTTTGACTCATAGTATTTTTTATTAAAAATAAATTTATGTTATGATTTACATTTACTTTAATTTTTGACCACAATTTTATTATTTTATTTAATTCGTTGATTTTAATTTTTTATTTAATTAATTTTATTTTATATTTCATTTAATTAATAAAATTTTTATTATTTAATTAATAAATTTTAGTTTATATTTTATATTTTATATTTTAATTTAATTAACTATAGAAAAAAGTTAATTTAGCAACCAAAATTTACGATCGAACATTTTGGGTCGCTATTACCGATCGAATTAGTGACTGAAATTATTCATATTAATTATAGAATTTTATATTGCATATGTAATTTTTAATCTTTAATTATGGAATTTAATATTTTTATGAAGTTTTAAATTTAATTAATATTTAATCATATTAATTTCTGTTTTCTTAAATTTAATTAGTGTTTTAATTATTTTTACCCATTTAATTTAATTTTATATTTTATCTAATTAATGACTTATTCTATTATTTATTTAATTAATATCAATTTTTAAATTAATCATTAATTTACTAATTTACACATTTATATATAAAAATATTATATATATTTAACAAATTGCATATGATAACATGAAAAGTTGTGTGTCCGGATGGCACGCTCGCGGGTGAGAAATTCACTTCACCTGGGTTCGAATCCCCTCTTCAGCATTTGGGAAGGAATTAATATATATGAAACGTGGCGGCTTCTCATTGGTGGTGCAAAGGGGTTGCCCAGCTGGTTAGGGT
Source organism: Hygrophila difformis (assembly GCA_030278955.1). Taxonomy (NCBI): domain Eukaryota; kingdom Viridiplantae; phylum Streptophyta; class Magnoliopsida; order Lamiales; family Acanthaceae; genus Hygrophila; species Hygrophila difformis. The sequence goes on along the minus strand of JAOANR010000005.1, from coordinate 36,865,053 downwards.
GTGGCTAGGTGATGCTGAGGTTGTGGGTTCGAATTCTTCTGAGCACAATTTATTTCATATAAGAGATTTACCGACCCCAAACGGGGTCGGTAATGGGGTCGGTTGTAACATCCCGGATTTAATAACCCAGGCCGGGATGTCACCGCCACACCTCCCTAGCAAGACACGGATTCTCCGAGCTTGCTAAAGAGATGCAAGGCTATAGGTATTGCGAAGAGTTTTAAAATAAGTCCGGAATTTATTTAAAAATAATAATAATAATAAGTCTCATCCACACATAATAGTTATAACAATAAGTCGCAGCGGAAAATAATAAAATGGGCCGACATGGCCAAAACTCGGGTTTTACATGCCCGATATGCAAGTATCATAAGTAAGTCGATCCTAACATAACAATAAAGGGGTTTAATTAAATAATTAAATTTTACTCCTAGGCATGCATACAAAAATATTCCATTTACCAATTTAAAAATAAATAATTTAATTGTATACTTGAACATGCATTAAATTCATAAATAGTAATTTAACATGTTATAAAAATTAAGACATAAATTTAAATGCAAAATTTAAAGACAAGAATAAATAAATAAATACGTAAAAAGTATTAAGTCTTCTAATTTTTCCCGTTGCGTCACCATTTCTCAATATTTAGTGTAGCCGGTCATCCGGCGGCCGTAGCCGTTTTGTAAGTTTCTTGTGTAGCCGGTCATCCGGCGGCCGCAGCCGTATCTGCCATACCCAGTAACACTCCGGAACCTCGGGAAATCCATACGGATAATCCCGAGAGTGTAGGCTATGTATCTCATGCCGTTTTGGCGTAGTATTTCATTTGAATTCTCTCGTCCATTATAGGCCCGAAGAGAAAGGCTAGAGAGGCACCCTGCAGAGCACTCACCCTCCACCAAAGTATCTCATATCGTTTCGATTTAGTGTAACGGGATTTTTCAAAAGTATAGATTTATCTTATTTCAAGGTTTCGACCGTTTGTTTCGGAATTTCAAAATCTTTCCGGAATTTCAAAATCTCTTCGATTTAAAATCGTTTGGCGTCACAGTTTACGCCTTTTTAGTTTAAAAATTCATTCCAAGTCCGAAAAATCTGAAATTTTTACAGTATATCAAGAACACCCTAACAAAAAACTTTCGTGTTTTAACGATTTCGAAATAAGTTGAGGAAACATGTCAAAAATCGTGTTTATTGCACAATATATACACTGTCAGGTTTCAGTTTTACCACAGTTTAGAAATTTGACGTTTTGACATAACAAATGGACTCCAAAAATTCTGATATTTTATACACACATATTAGACATGATTATCTACAACTTTCATTTAGATTGCAAAGATCAATTCGGACTAGAAAATATAGAAACATGCTCATCAAGTTTGGACATGTACACTGTCAGTTTTCGAAAAAGTTTTAACATGGCAGTTTAGGTTCGGAGCAATTTGGGTAGTAAACGGTGATGAAAATCTCTGAAATGTTTACACAACATAGTTTAATGTGTTAGGATCAAAAATCTAGTTTTGCGTTTTTCGGTTTGACTTCTCGAAATAGGGTTTTTAATCGGATTTCAAAAATTGCGCATGTTGGGGTTTTTAAGTTTGCTTTTTACGTTTCGTTACAAAGACACTAAATCGGACGCCCCTAAGCCACCCGTATTGATATGAAAGGCATCAACTAACTGTGATTGAGTGTTTGGTCATCCTAGGGTCGCTCGGCTCGTCCAAAGTTACTACGAACGGATCCATGCACACGTTCTCCTTCTCCTTCGGCCACGAACGTGTTTGCAAGTCCAATAATCGAAAGTTGGATTGAGGATTGGGGATAAAAACGAGAAAAGGAATCTGAAATACTCCTTACCAATGATCTAAGGGCTGTGAACCTTGATCTACATGTTCCGACGCTCGTCGTTGGTCGCCAGAAAGTCGCCGGAAGTTCGTCGGAAAAGTGTTTGGCTTTGGGAGAGTAGGGAAGGGTTTGGAGACTGGTAAATGAGGTGAGAATCTGCTCTCCCTCGACCTAATACTCTTTTCCCCGTCCAAAATCCACTTTCCATAGTCGGGGGGTCGAATTATGGCAAGAAATCGCCGAAATCGCGTTATCTGCCGCATTCTGGGCAACCACGCGGGGTTGGCGCGGTGGAAGGGGAAACACCGCGCGGTCAGCGCGCGGCCTCCGCCTGGACCTCGGCCCGGGCGGGTCGTGCAATCCGTCGAGCATTTCCTCTTCTCTTTCGGACTTCTATCCCTCTATGTTTTTGGATTCCGATTTTTTTCCAGGTCATTCTCGGATTACGATTCCCATCCTAAATTTATTCCGATTTAATTTGATTTTGTGTTTGAAATCTTAAGTCCGTCGGTTTTGGGTTCGTCGGGTTCTAAATCGTCGTCTATTGACTTCCGTGCAATTCCGACTTTACGGGTCCTCGGAAATAAAACCTCTTTGCTCATCGGATTAAATTCTATTTTATATTCTAAAAATTACGGGTATTACAGTCTACCCTCCTTAAGAATCAACTTCGTCCTCGAAGTTGCGCTTTATCATCTCGCGAGTTCGGGAATTGTTTGATTAAGCGATTAAGCGATTGTATTATTTTGTGTTGTTGTTTGTTATTATTTGACTGAACCCAGAATTGAAATTTCCAAGTTGCCTACGTACCCCGTGAATGGATCAAGTTATTACGTAGTTCAAAACAATTCGAAGTTGTTTATTTGGGGTACAAAATATTCGGGCCGTTACATCCTCCCCCTCTTAAGACTACAGTTATGTCCCCATAATTGTGGTTGCATTATCTTGGAATAGGGTCGGGTAACGTTCCTTCATATCCGCCTCTAATTCCCACGTTGCCGTCTCGGCTTCGTGGTTAGACCAAAGAACCTTGACCATTCTTACGGTCTTGTTTCTTGTTACTCTCTCCTTCACGTCAAGTATTCGTACCGGAATTTCCTCGTAGCTCAAGTCATCGTCCAATTCAATCTCCTCCGGTTGGAGTACATGGGTCGGATCGTGTACATACTTTTTCAATTGTGAGACATGGAACACATCATGAACACGAGCAAATTGTGGCGGCAATGCTAGCCGATATGCTAGATTTCCCACTCTTTCTAGGATCTCATACGGTCCTATGTATCGTGGACTCAATTTTCCTCGCTTGCCAAAGCGCATCACCCCCTTCATCGGTGATACCTTCAGCATGACCTTATCGCCGACTCGGAATTCCAAGTCTTGCCGTCTCACGTCTGCATAACTCTTTTGCCGGTCTTGAGCGGCTCTCATCTTTCCTTGAATTATCTTGATTTGTTGAGCCATGTCCTCAACAAGTTGCGGTCCAACTTCCATAGTCCTATTGTTCTCTTCCCAGCTCAATGGGCTTCGGCACTTGCGTCCATACAGTGCCTCGAAAGGTGCCACGCCGATGCTAGCATGGTAACTATTATTGTAGGAAAACTCGATCAAAGGTAAATGGTTTTCCCAACTTCCCTTAAACTCTAGGACACATGCCCTTAGCATGTCCTCCAATGTTTGGATCGTTCTTTCTGTTTGTCCATCCGTCATGGGGTGGAACGCGGTACTCATCTTTATTTTTGTACCGAGGGCTTCTTGCAGTTTTGTCCAAAATGAGAGACAAACCTAATGTCTCTATCCGAGATGATGTCATGTGGTACTCCATGCCGGCGTACCACATTGTCGACATACGCCTTTGCCAATTGGTCCATTGACCAAGTGTCATTCATTGGTATGAATATGGCAACTTTCGTCAACCTATCCACGATCACCCAGATTTTATTCATCCCTTTCGGTGACCGCGGTAATCCCGAAACGAAATCCATCGAAATGCTATCCCATTTCCAACTCGGGATTTCCAATGGTTGCATTAGTCCTAGGGGTTTTTGACGTACTGCCTTGATCTTTTGGCTGGTGAAGCATCTTGCCACAAACTCGGCTACCTGTCTTTTCATGTTCGGCCACCAATAGTTCTTCTTTAAGTCCTTGTACAGTTTATCGCCTCCAGGATGAACCGAGTATGGAGTATTATGGCCTTTCTCCATTACTTTTTGCTTCAGGTCGTCGCATTTTTGTGGTATACACCATCTTCCCTTGAAGCGGATGCTTCCGTCCTCATGAATTTTAAAATCCATTTCCTTTCCTTCGGCAATGCTTTTCCTAATTTCCTCCAACTTCTCATCACCCGGTTGGGCGAGTCGTATTTCATCGAATATGGTAGGTCCCACTACCATCGCGTTGACGACTTCGTTTATTGTGCCTGAATGCACCAACTCTAGACTCAATTTCGCCAAGTCTCTGTATAACTCGGCCGGTATCACGAGTGAATTCGCCACGTGTTGAGTCTTTCCACTCAAGGTGTCGGCTACTACGTTAAGCGATCTCCAGATCATAATCCTTGATTAATTCCAACCATCTTCTTTGCCTCAAATTCAGCTCTTTTTGCGTGAATATGTATTTGAGGCTTTTATGGTCGGTGAACATCCGACACTTTCGACCATAGAGATAATGTCTCCATATCTTTAAGGCGAACACGACTGCAGCTAGTTCTAAGTCATGCGTCGGGTAGTTTTCTTCGTGTGGTTTTAGTTGACGCGATGCGTTTGCTATAACCCTTTGATCTTGCATTAGCACGCATCCCAATCCCTCTTTCGAGGCGTCGCTGTACACCTCGAAGTCTCCATCCTCTGATGGTAACGCCAATACTGGCGCTGTGGTAAGTCGTTTCTTCAAATCTTGGAACGTTGACTCGTACTCACTGGTCCAGTCGTATTTCACCTCTTTCTTCAACAGCTGGGTCAACGGGTGTGCGATTTTTGAGAAATCCTTTACAAATCGCCTATAGTAACCCGCCAATCCAAGAAAAATTCTTATCTCTATTGGATTCTTTGGTGGCACCCACTCGGTCACTGCCGAGATCTTTTCCGGATCTACTGCCACTCCGTTGGCGGATACTATATGCCCAAGAAATGCTACTTCTTTTAGCCAAAAGTCGCATTTGGACAATTTACCATACAGTTGATTTACTCGTAAGATTCCTAACACTTTGTGTAAGTGTTCGGAATGTTCTTCTTCGCTTTTCGAGTAAATCAGGATGTCATCTATGAACACCACCACACATTGATCTAATAGTTCTCGAAATACATTGTTCATGAGATTCATAAACATCGTGGGGGCGTTTGTTAGCCCGAATGATAGCACCGTGAACTTGTAGTGTCGTAACGAGTTCTGAACGCCGTCTTTGGAATGTCCTTTTCGCCGATCCTTAACTGGTGATACCCAGATCGCAGGTCGATCTTTGAGAATACTGAAGCTCCCTTCAGTTGGTCGAATAAGTTTTCGATCCTGGGCAACGGGTACTTGTTCTTGACGGTGACTTGATTAAGACCTCTATAATCAATGCATAGTCGTAGACCTCTGTCCTTCTTCTTAATGAATAAGACCGGGGCTCCCCATGGAGACGTGCTCGGCCTTATGTATCCCTTCTCCAACAACTCCTCGAGTTTTTCACTTAGCTCCTTCATTTCCAGTGGCGCCATGCGGTAAGGAGCTTTCGAGACAGGTTCCTTTCCCGGAATGAGATCTATGGTGAATTCAAGATCTCTCTCTGGTGGCATACCGGGAACGTCTTCAGGAAATACATCCGGGTATTCTTTCACCACCAGAATGTTATCTACCTTGACTCCTTCGGCCTCAAGGTTATGAATGTAGCATGCATATAACGCGTAACCCTTACGCATTAAGCTACATAATTTGAGGGCGTTAACTATCTTGTTAGACTTCTTAGGGCGCTGGGAGTAAAAGATGACTCTTCTCCCCCTAGTCTTTGACAGCGTGATCTTTTGCTTTTGGCATTCGATCACGGCTTTATATCGGGTTAACCAATCCATCCCTAGTATGACGTCAAAATCCCTTAAATCGAATTCTACCAAGTTCGCGAAAAACTCTACGTTCTTTATAACTATCGGAATTCCGTTATAGCGCTTAGAGCATGATACTATTTTTTCTGACGGAAGTTGAATTCCTAAGTTAATCAGTTCGCACTTAGGTAGATCTAGTTCAGGTAAGACTCTTGATGATATTATTGAACAACTAGCTCCTGAGTCAAACAGAACTTTAAGGGGTGTACTTAAAACATGGAACGTACCTCCCATTACGTCACCTTGCACAGGCACATTCTCCTGGTTGATAACATTCAACCGCCCCATTGGCCGTCCCTGATTGCCTTGTTGATCCCGGTTCGGGTTCTGATTCTGTTGCTGGTTTGGGTTTTGTGGAGGGCGTTGATTTTGGTTGAAGTTCTGGTTTTGAGGGGGTCTATACCCCTGGTTGTTCCCATTCCGCCCATCCTGATTGCAAGGCTGCGCTGGCCCCGTGCCTAAGTCTTCCCTCTTGGTGATGTTTTCCATTCGAGTGCGGCACTCGTTCACCCAGTGGCCATTGCGACCACACCGGTAGCATGCGCCTTGTTGGGGGCATCCCCTAGCCAAGTGGGGCTTGCCACATCTCGGGCATGGTGGCACCGGGTTACCCTGGAAAAAGATTCTCCCATCATTTCCCTCATTGTTGTTCGGAGGGGGTCTGTTCAGGCTTCCTCGGAAGTTGTCTCCCCCAGAATGTTACCGGATCGGTTATCCCTATTCCTCTTTTCTTGTCCCTGAGATACCCGACTGGGCTCTCCACTCACTTTCCTCTTCATTTGTTGTACCCTTGCGACAGCTATCGCACGATCACACACCGCCTGGAAGTCTGGGTAATGGACGCCAGTGATCACTTCTCGTATGGTCAAGTTCAGCCCCATTTCAAATTTTTGTGCCTTTTCCACGTCTGTCGGCACGAGTCTTGGTGCGAAACGCACCAACTCCTTGAAACGGGCGTAGTATTCCTGTACCGTTTGTCCTCCTTGCTTCAACGAGAGGAACTCCTCGTACATCGCCGCCTTTGTGCTCATGGGATAAAATCGATCCCTGAGCAGTCCCATGAACTCCTCCCACGAGTAGGGTTCTTCGTCCTCAGTTAACTTGTCTTGCATGGCACGCCACCACTCGTCCGCCTCAGCTCCGAGGTAGTATGATGCCACGTGCACCTTCTCGCCAATCGGGCACCTTACAACATTTAGTAACTTATCGAATGTTCGGATCCATTCATCGAGTTTAGCCGGGTCCTCTTCGCCGGCGTAGCGCGGAGGGTGATACGAGTTTACCATAGCTAGGTAGTTAATGCGGGCCTCGGGTGGAGGTATCGCAGCTGCTTGTCCCTGGTTCACATGTGCGTTCCCTATCGCAATGAGAACCTCTTCTAAAGTGCGTAGGCGAGCGTCCGTGTTGTTTGACATAGGGTTTGTTGGCTCCCCTTGAGCGTGCACCCCCTCGTTGGGTATCGGCATATCTTGCTGCCCAGGTGTTTCGTTGGTATTGGGAGTAAAGGGCTGGGCGCGTAGTCTTCCTCTCGGTGCCATGCTGTTGCAAGAACAAGAGATTTTAGATTTTCTTGTTGAAGTATCATATAATGCTTGTGAAGTGATTTATTAAATAATGGATGGTATTAACAGGTATCAATCCACTAGACCATGTTAGTAGAGGTTGTTTAGAGTTCTAGTGTATTATTTGTTGTTGTTGGAAGTTGCTTAATACTTGTTTTGTTTTTGTTTTGTTTGTCTTGTTTTGTTTGTTTTGTTTTGTTTTTTTTTTTCGTGAACAGTAACCTGTTCAGGGTTTTTTTTCGAAAATCTAGGGTCTAGGGTTTAGGGTTATCAGGGTTTCAGGGTTTTCAGGGTCTGGGTTGGAGGTACCCTTGTTTAATTATTGTCTTTATATAATATATATATATGTCGTTTATTTATTAATACTTGTATTTTTATTTAGTTGTTATCTCATTATTATATATACATATGTTATTTATTTATTATTACCTTGTTCCTTCATTTGATCAAGGTAATTAAAGAATGATAATTTAATAAAATCTAAGGAATAATTTAAATATACTTGTATATAAAATAAATGCTTGTATATTTATTACTCAAGAGAAAACTTTTATTTGGGTTACAAGCATTCGAAACAGAAATCTAATGGGAAATATAAATAATAGTGCATCGGTATGGATCTCTAAGTCGAGTGAATAAGTAGGTGCATCCTCGATGGGATCGTCCTCGTCGCTGGATACATCAATCGGGGTGGGTGTTCCAACAAGCTCGGGGCTCTGAGGAAATACATCATCAGCTAGGTTCGTCAGTTCCATTCCTAGGTGCCCTACTTGCATCATCAGTTCGTTATCTTGTTTTGAAGTGCAACCACTTGGGTTTGAAGTTCGGCGACTTGGGCCTTGAGTTGAGTTATATCGTGATGGTCAGCTTCCCTAAGATGTCCCAATGGGCCACGTTACCCTCTAGTTGTTGTACCCGAGTCTTGAAGTATTTGACATGTTGTTGTGACTCTAGATAGGCATTCATTAGTTTCATCATCAGATTGATCATGTTTGCGTTGGGTTCGGCCTTCTAATGTCAACAAGGAGGTTAGAGTTAGAACATGTTTCGAGCAAGGTCAAGATATGCAGGAATTTAAATCTACATATACATATGTAATCCCCCCAATAAAAATTAATTTAATGTGTCTTTAATTTAAATTTAATCATGGATTTAAGTAATTAAAAAGTTGGGCCTCTATATTGGGCAAAATTAATAAGGGCTAAAGTAACAAAAACATGAGTATTTGGGCCAAAATGATTGGGCCTATCATAAAAAATTTTTTGGGTCAAAATAATTAATCTTTGGGCTCAAAATATTATTCCAACTACATAAAAAATTTTGGGCTCAAATTCTGGGCTAAAAATAATACTAGTAGTCTTAAAAATAATAAATTTAAAAATAATATTAGGTTTAAAATAATGGTTTAAAAATAATAATAATAGTAGCTTTAAAATATTCCGGGCTTTGATACCAACTTGTAACACCCCGGATTTGATAACCCAGGCCGGGATGTCACCGCCACACCTCCCTAGCAAGACACGGATTCTACGAGCTTGCTAAAGAGATGCAAGACTATAGGTATTGCAAAGGGTTTTAAAACAAGTCCGGAATTTATTTAAAAATAATAATAATAATAAGTCTCATCCACACATAATAGTGATAACAATAAGTTGCGGCGGAAAATAATAAAATGGGCCGACATGGCCAAAACTCGGGTTTTACATGCCCGATATGCAAGTATCATAAAAAGCGATAAAACAATGTTTAAATTTTTCCATCCCCCAAATGCATATGCTCATGCATTTTCTCCATACTCTGAAAAAGAGAAAAACAACAATTTTATCAGTATATAAAATACTGAGTAAGTCGATCCTAACATAACAATAAAGGGGTTTAATTAAATAATTAAATTTTACTCCTAGGCATGCATACAAAAATATTCCATTTACCAATTTAAAAATAAATAATTTAATTGTATACTTGAACATGCATTAAATTCATAAATAGTAATTTAACATGTTATAAAAATTAAGACATAAATTTAAATGCAAAATTTAAAGACAAGAATAAATAAATAAATACGTAAAAAGTATTATGTCTTTTAATTTTTCCCGTTGCGTCACCATTTCTCAATATTTAGTGTAGCCGGTCATCCGGCGGCCGCAGCCGTTTTGTAAGTTTCTTGTGTAGCCGGTCATCCGGCGGCCGCAGCCGTATCTGCCATATCTAGTAACACTCCGGAGCCTCGGGAAATCCATACAGATAATCCCGATAGTGTAGGCCATGTATCTCATGCCGTTTTGGCGTAGTATTTCATTTGAATTCTCTCGTCCATTATAGGCCCGAAGAGAAAGGCTAGAGGGGCACCCTGCAGAGCACTCACCCTCCACCAAAGTATCTCATATCGTTTCGATTTAGTGTAACGGGATTTTTCAAAAGTATAGATTTATCGTATTTCAAGGTTTCGACCGTTTGTTTCGGAATTTCAAAATCTCTTCGATTTAAAATCGTTTGGCGTCACAGTTTACGCCTTTTTGGTTTAAAAATTCATTCCAAGTCCAAAAAATCTGAAATTTTTACAGTATATCAATAACACCCTAACGAATTTCGAAATAAGTTGAGGAAACATGTCAAAAATCGAGTTTATTGCACAACATATACACTGTCAGGTTTCAGTTTTACCACAGTTCAAAAATTCGACGTTTTGACATACCAAATGGACACAAAAAATTCTATAATTTTATACACACATACTAGACATGATTATCTACAACTTTTATTTAGATTGCAAAGATCAATTCGGAATAGAAAATATAGAAACATGCTCATCAAGTTCGGACATGTACACTGTCAGTTTTCGAAAAAGTTTTAACAAGGCAGTTTATGTTCGGAGCAATTTGTGGTAGTAAACATTGATGAAAATCTATGAAATATTTACACAAAATATTTTAATGTGTTAGGATCAAAAGTCTAGTTTTGAGTTTTTCGGTTTGACTTCTCGAAATAGGGTTTTTAATCGGATTTAAAAAATTGCGCATGTTGGGGGTTTTAAGTTCGATTTTTACGTTTCGTTACAAAGACACTAAATCGGACGCCCCTAAGCCATCCGTATTGATATGAAAGGCATCAACTTAATGTGATTGAGTGTTTGGTCGTCCTAGGGTCGCTCGGCTCGTCCAAAGTTACTACGAACGGATCCACGCACACGTTCTCCTTCTCCTTCGGCCACGAACGTGTTTGCAAGTCCAATAATCGAAAGTTAGATTGAGGATTGGTGATAAAAACGAGAAAAGGAATCTGAAATACTCCTTACCAATTATCTAAGGGCTGTAAACCTTGATCAACACGTTCCCACGCTCGTCGTTGGTCGCCGGGAAGTCGCCGGAAGTTCGTCGGAAAAGTGTTTGGCTTTGGGAGAGTTTTGGGAGAGTAGGGAAGGGTATGGAGACTGGTAAATGATGTGAGAATCTGCTCTCCCTCGACCTAATGCTCTTTCCCCCGTCCAAAATCCACTTTCCATAGTCCGGGGGGTCGAATTATGGCAAGAAATCGCCGAAATCGCGTGATCTGCCGCATTCTGGGCAACCACGCGGGGTTGGCGCGGTGGAAGGGGAAACACCGCGCGGTCAGCGAGCGGCCTCCGCCGGGACCTCTGTCCGGGCGGGTCGTGCGATCCGTCGAGCCTTTCCTCTTCTCTTTCGGACGTCTATCCCTCTATGTGTTCGGATTCCGATTTTTTTCCGGGTCATTCTCGGATTACGATTCCCATTCTAAATTTATTCCGACTTAATTTGATTTCGTGTTTGAAATCTTAAGTCCGTCGGTTTTGGGTTCGTCGGGTTCTAAATCGTCGTCTATTGACTTCCGTGCAATTCCGACTTTACGGGTCCTCGGAAATAAAACCTCTTTGCTCATCGGATTAAATTCTATTTTATATTCTAAAAATTACGGGTATTACATCGGTAACTTCGGGTCCCCGAGGTCCCTAGACCTCGCTTACCGACCCCAACGTTGGTCAGTAATGGGGTCGGTAAAGTTACCGACCCACATGGGCTCGGTAATGGGGTCGGTAATCTACCGACCCCCAGAATTTTTGGTCGGCGCCAGATTACCTACCATCAAATTACCGACCCGCGATTGGGGTCTGTATACCCCTGGACGACCCGTAAAACCTAGTTACCGACCCCATTTTGGGGTCGGTAAAATGAAATTTTCTTGTAGTGTTCATTCATATATCAAGAAGTCAGAAGTAATGTTGCTCAAACTGCTAACTCATTACACCACTGAGGTTTGAATAATAATAATTGCAATTGCAATACCCATCTTCGTCGCAGAAAAATTAGCATTGTTTCCCAAATATAAAAAATCACGGATTTGACAACAATTGAACATCAGATTTGAGCGTGTACATAGTCACTTCATATGGATTTGATTCGTACACTTTCAAGGCAAAATGAACATGGTTGAAATATATAGCAACCATTGTCATGAATGAGCAAACCACATGAAAATTTAGAAACCCAACAATAATAATGCCATTATTTTTATCGCTAAAAAAACAAAGGAATAAGAAATTATCAAAACAAAGGAGATGTCGAAAAATTAAACACACAAAAAAAAATTAATAGAACACAACACAATGTTTCAAATAGGTTACACTTATACCAATTGCATTCCTACACTTTTTCATTCTTCAAATAATTAACAACTAATGGTCGTTCAAACCTCCAAATTTCTCCATCTCCTCCGTTTACCCCAAATATGAAATTTCTTGTTCACTAGATGTTGGAAGATATAAGAAGTGAAATATTCCTCCCACATACAGATAAAAATGTTAATTCATGTAACATTCAATTGAATAATTAAATAAATAAAAAAGTGAAACAATTATTATAGATCTATAATAACTTAGTCATCTCTTTGTACAACCCAAATGCACTCTTCCCAAACAAATTTTTAGCTTCTGTATCCCAAATGAGCAAAGAATATGAAGTTGTACATCCACAACATGAACATGAACAATGTCCAGACATTCCCTTGAGTATTGGTTTAACTTACAAAGAATTCAAATGCTTAAAGAGAAAGATATTGTACATGAAGGAATGTGAGTAGTATCTCCATGAACAACGTAATTGAATTTCTAGTTTTTGGCAGTGAATTTAAATCATATTTAGAGTTGGTACCGTGAAATTTTATGTTTCCAAGTTTTAGATGAATGAAATCCGATTTGATATTATCTTATAAAAGCATATAATTGTATAAATTAATTAGAGATATTATAATATTTTATTAAGATATGATGATCTCTCTAAATTCAATTAATAAAACCTAAATCCCCAAAAAATTTCAAGTTTTGACTAAATCCAAATTCGAAATTTTCAGACTAAGAAATTAAATATTAGATTTTATATTTTAGTAAAAATATATCGAACCATGTTCCAGTAATACTCATCATCAATAAAATATTAAAAGATTTAATTAACCAAAATTTCTATATATTGGAATTGGAATCGGATTTGATATAATTGTATAAATTAGTTACAGATATTATAATATTTTATTAAGATATGACTCCAAATTCAATTGAGTAAAACCTAAATCCCTAAAAAAAAGTTATTAAGATTTTATTATTATAGAGTTTTTATATATATTATAGATTATAAATTTTAGACTAAGAAATTTAATATGATATTTAAATTCAAATTCCAAAATTTTAGATATAAATATAGAAAATATATTTATATGTGATCTCAATGAGTAAGAAGGAAAATCAGAAATTGTTTATGCTAATTAAATATATTATAGGTAATTCAAATATATATTAGGATAATATGAATTATCTTCTATTTAGCCTAATAAATTAAATATTATATTTTTTATTTAGATTTTTATTTTAATTATTTCCATATGTGAGTGAGGTTGTTGAAATTGGGGGAGAAGAGTTGGAGGGGTGTTGAAATAAGGGGGTGAGGAAGTGAGGGGATTTAGAATATATAGTTTTTTTTTAATAAGGAAATCCCCTATAAAGTTACAAATTTAGACTAAATCCAAATTCTAAAGTTTTAGACTAATAAATTGAATATTAGATTTATATCCAAATTCTAAAATTTTAGACTAAGAAATTGAATATTAGATTTATATCCATAGTCCAAAATTTTAGATATAAATATTGAAAATATATTTAAATGTGATCTCAATGAGTCATTAAGAAGGAAAAACCGTAATTGTTATACTAATTAAAGATATTATAGGTATTTCAAATATATATTAGGATAATATACATTTTTTTTGATAACCAATATATATTATTTTTTTTGTTTAGAGTAAATAGTTTTGTAATACTATGGTTCAAACAAACAAATCGCTAAATATGGTAATACTCTATAATACAGTAATTAATAATTCTATAAATTACCATATACTTCAGTCAATTATACAATGGCTATTTTTCTCCCTCTTTATATCGAAATCAGTAATCTCCTAAAATAGAAAAATTAGAATATAGTAATAACATCTATCACCTCATATCATGACTAAAAGAGACGAAACATTAAGAAGATTCATTGCAAATGTTGCAAGAGTTCAAGTTAATCATTCAATAATTTCTCTTGAGTAGAAATATATTCTGCACTTCCATTTGAATTTTCCTGCTTCCTTGAATTGTCCCAATGACTTTATATGAAGAGAATCTTTGACAAACCTACATGTGCTGCACGGAAGAGATATTTTTCCTTAAAAAGTGGTGAAAGAAGCTTGTTAGATTATTAAAATCACCCATTATAAAACATAAAGTATCATGAGATGATATCACAAAATCGGGGAAAAAATACAAAATACAAATAGGAAAAAAAAGTATTCGTAAGACATGCTACAAACATATACATACCAATTCACATGAGTCAATCATGTGCATGCAACAAAAAACAAAAGATGAATAAACATTAGATTAGAGAAAATGACTAAAAATTATCTAAAGCAATAAAAAAAAGATAGAATATTAGATTTGGAATAGAGATGAATGTAACCATTAAGGATGATGGGATGTATTTATAGGCAATTCAAATAGGTGTATTTGATGGAAATAATTTAAAATTTTAAGAGTATTATAGTTCTAGATTTAGGGAGTATATATGATATGATTGAGTTTGTTGAAATTAAATAATATATTTATATATATATATATTATAGATTTAGGGAGTATATATGATTTGGGTAGTTGAATTATACTCCCTCCGTCCCATTCCAAATGTCCTACTTACTATTTTTGGATGTCCCATTACAAATGTCTTCTTTCTATAAATAGAAATAATTTTCCCCTCCAACAACTATGTGGACCCCACCATATACTCACAAACCAACTCCACCTTAATTCTCGTGCCCAACAGTAACAAGACACTTGGGGTGGGACGGAGGGAGTATTTTTTTTATATATATTATAGATTTAGTAAATATATGATTGTTGAAATTGAGGAAGAAAAGTTGAAGGAGGTGTTGAAAAAAGGGGTGGAGAAGTGGGGGAATGTAAACTATATTGTTTTTATATATATAGATATAGATAAATATTTAGATATATACTCCCTCCATTTTTAAAAAATGGTAACATTTCTGCATTTTAAGTTATCTAATACATATTTTTAATGCTTAATATCTCAAATTGTATAAAAGTAAAAATTATAAAAATTTGATATTCTAAAAGTACGCGATTAGACGAATCTAACAATATCTCATGTGATTATGTTTATCTTGTATAACTGTGTTAAAAAATTGAATCAATGTTACTCAATAAATAGTAACAATGTAACACCCCGGATTTGATAACCCAGGCCGGGATGCCACCGCCACACCCCCCCTAGCAAGATACGACTTCTTCGAGCTTGCCAAAGAGATGCAAGGTTATGAGTTTTCAAAAATGATTTAAAATAAGTCCGGAAATAATTAACTTTAAGAGAATGTTATAACATTCATGTGCGATGATTAAATTGCAACGGAAAATAACCATAGGCCGACATGGCCAATACGCAGTAATATCTAAAGTCTAGACTAGAATGCAACATATATAGTTTGAAAAATTCCGAGCCCCGAATGCGTGCATATGATCATGCCATGTCTTCATACTCTGTAAACGAAAAAAAATGAACGGGTTTTATCAGTATATAAAATACTGAGTAAGTTAATCCCTAACAAAACAATTAAGGGGTTACATGCTGTTTAATTAAAAGTTAGACTTTTTATGTATATTAAAATTAATTCAAAATTTATAGGTTACTTGCAGCGGAAAGACATGATTATTATATAAGATTAGGATATGAAATTTTAAAGCATAACTTAAAAGGTATAATTTAAAAGCATAATTTAAAAGCATGATAAATAAATACAATTTAATTAAATACACACTCACAAGTCTTTTAGTATTATCCCGATGACTAAGAAGAGGACACCACACAAGGGAGATCACTAACGAGGCAATCTCAATAATCATAATCAGTTAGCCGGTGAACCGGCGGCCGCATCCATATTAGTATTGACTGTCGTTTTGGCTAGCCATGTATCTCGATTGCCATTTTGGCAAGCCGTGTGTATCGATTGCTATTTTGGCAAGCCGTGTGTATCTACTGTCAATATGACAGGCGTGTATATCAACTGTCATTTGACAGGCTTTTCAAGCGGTTTCACTGCCACTCGGGCAGGCCGTGTATTTCTCACTGCCGTTTTGGCAGACCATGTGCACAACTGCCGTTTTGGCATAATAAGGAGTCACTAACGAGGCGATCTCAGATAGTAGGGAGACCACTAACGAGGCAGTCTCAAAATAATGATAGCATGAAGATCGGCTCAACCTAGTGAACGGGATTTTTCGAAAGTTCATATTTCAATGTTTACAAAATATTCGATATCGCATTTCGTAGTTCGAGTTTTCTCAAGTTCGAAAAATTCGATTCGTCACAGTTTACGCCTTTTTAAATTAAAAATTCATCTTTTAACCAAAAATTCTGAAATTTACACAGTAGCTCAAGTACACACATACGAACAACTTTCATGTTTTAAGTTTTCGGAAATAAGATTTCGAAGTGAGTCAAATTTCGAGTTCTTTACAGAAGGGGATTTCTGTCCAAAGGACTGATTCCGACACAGTTACGTGCGACACCAATTAAAAATTCATTTTAAAACCAATTGATCCGAAACTTTTACAGGATGTACATAACATGTTAATGAACAACTTTCATGTTTTAAGATTTTGGAAATAATGAATTTTAGATGTTCAAAAATCGACACCAAAACGCTGCTTACGCGCGGATTCAAAAATCGGGTTAGAACAGGTTCTGTAATCGTCCGCTTTGACATATCAAATGAACTCAAAAATTCATGAAATTTTGTATGCATAATCTAGACACAATTATCTATAACTTTTGTTCAGAAATGCAAAGTTGAATCGATCTAAAAACGGGTGAAAAATATGCATAAATTCGAGTCAATAAATCTGTCCAGATTTCAAACGTTCGGTTTTATTTCAGAAAATTTATGGCACGATTTGGGATATCAAATCTTTATGTCATTGGCTGAAATTTAGACACAAGGTAGATTAGAGTCTTATGAACAAAATCTATGTTGAAAAGTTTTCGGTCTGAATTCCCGAAGGTCGGGTTTTAGGCGAGTTTCTAAAATTGGTCGAAAATAGGGTTTTTGAAAACTGATTTTAGTTACGTGTCTAGATCTTAAGTTTTAAACTAAAATAAACCACAAAAATTGAAGAGTAAGGTCTTAACTTACATAGTTAGAGACTAGGATTGTTGTCGGGGCTTTTGGGACGTCCTAGGGTCGCGACGAACGGCCAACTTCTCCGGTCTCTTTTTGTTCGTCCCCCGACGTGAAATTGTAGCAGGGAATAGAGTGTTAGATTTCGAGTTTTTGGGATCTATGGACGAATTAAAAACTATAATACAACTTACCCAATCCTAGAAGGCAGAGTCTTCATCCGATCTTCCCGTCTTCGCCGTAATCCTTGCCGAAAAGTGAACTCGAAGGGTTTTTGGCTTGGAGAGGAAGAATGAGGGAGGAGAACTTTGTGTTTTTTGTAAAAATGGGGATGGGGGCGTCCCAATCCCGGTCTTAAGCCTTTCCTAAGGCTGTGATCGGCTTGCCACCGATAGGGTTCGAATTTTTGGCAAGAAAATCTCCATGGAAGGAAAGTTTACACCTCCTGCACCTCTGGCGCGGTGGTGACACGCTCGTATTGCTTTGGCCGCGCGACGTGCGCGCGGGCTCAACCTTGGATGCGTCGTCCTTCTCCCACACGGTGGCCGCGCGTGGCCGCGCGGAGTGCGCGCGGCGCCCGGTCCGACCGGTTCGAGCGGTTCGCATGGTTCGTCGGGTCTTTTCTTCTTTTCTCGATCGGGTTTCTATCCTCTACGTTTTCGGTTCGACTTTTCCGGTCATTTCTGGGGTTACAATTCCTTTCTTAAATTTATTTCGACTCCAACGAATTTCATATTCGAAATCTTGAATCCGTCAAGTTTGAATCCGTCGGCTTGAGTTCGTCGTCTTTTGGCTCCCGTGCAATAATTTATCTAATTAAATTATTTCCGACTTCACGGGTTCTCGGAATTAAAATTCTTTTCCTTCTTGAATTTAATTCCAATTCTTTTGGGATTAATCCATGGAATATCTTCGGGCTTCCTTTCCCTCTTTCATCCCATTTCGACTTGACCAAAATTTGGGTTCGAATTCTTTGAATTTATCGGTCACGCCATTTCCGAGCAATAATTTATTGTAATAAATTATTTTCTTCTCGGAAATAAATTTTATTTCGTTTCTTTGGGCGTTGTAAAAACCCCGGATATTACAAACAACTATTCAAATGTTACATCTATTTCAAAACGGAGGGAGTATATATTTACAAATATATATATTTAGGACTTTTTTACAAGTCCCTATATTGAATTGTTGAAACCTGAGCAAAGTTGCCCAAGTTTATAAAGACGGATATGAGGTTTCAATATAAAAACAATTGAATAGATAGGGTAGGCCATTCTATGTAAGCAAGGGGGAGTCCCAACATAAAGACGATGTAGGATTACTTAACACCTCTTTATGAAGATAATATTCATCTTGAATTCTAACATCCACATGAAGTCAACTTTTCCGAAAGAAGAAACTCGAAGCTCCTCAAACTAAAAATTAAAACCCAACCATGTAGACATGACCTCAGAGGCTCAGACCACTGATCATGTATACGAGCGACGCCGAACACCAAACTCGAAAACCAATATACTACACCATCCACTCAATAAAAATTAATTTTTGTGACGAAACTTTTCTTGCAGAACCGTCACAACAACAATCGTGCATGGAAAACTTTTTTCTACAAGAAAAACTGATTTTTAAAAATCGACCAAATGTTTGATTGTGGAGCTTGTATCCATCGCAGATTCCTTCACAATAATAGCCATATCTAGTAGTATATTTTGTAAATAAATTTTAATGATTTGTGATGGAATTTTTCCGTCGCAAAAATTAAATGATCAACACCAATCAACAATGGAATTGGAAGCTCAACACCAATCAACACATCTACTCAAATTCTTTGAACCCTTTCTTGCAAGAGTATATCTGCGAGGGAATTGGCCTTCGGAAAACATGAGGACAGACCAAACCATTCGCATTTTCAAAACGTTAAAAACCTTTCTGAACATATTACCGAATCTGCACGGGGGCAATTCAAGCTTATTTACCCACCGAACGATGACACATCTCTTACGTAAGAGATGTATAATGCATCATCCAACTCCCTTGGTACTCGAAAGATACCAATGCTATTCTCGTTAAAACTCAAAGATACACACCATAAATAAATATATACTCCCTCCGTCCCATTTATTATGTCACAAAACTTTTGGGTACGATATTTTATGTGGGGATAATTAGTATTTAATGTAAAGGTAAATTAGTGTTAACCGAGAAATTTTGCAGAAGGAAGAAAGAACAAAAATTAAACTGAAGAAACTTGAAGGATTACGGAAGTAGACTGGAATTGAATTACAATGCTGGAATTTAGAAAAAGCGGTAAAGAATTTAAGACAGAAAGCAGTAAAGGACTGAAAATTGCGGAAAGCTAGAAAAGAAAGTGATGGTCCCAGATTACTGAAATCTTGTATTAAGCGCGTGGTCGAGTGGTCGTCTAAACTACCGAATAACGAGTGGTGTGTGCACAGAGTGTTTAGCGGAAAGTAAAAACACAAGAATTTGATGACCCATTTCGATCCAACGGATCTACGTCTGGGGGATACCAATCCAGGTGACTTATACTAATACTCAAGAAAAGCCTAGACCTAGAAGACTAAAAAACAACCAATTCAAACTCCAATGCAACAGTTCCCTGTTTGTAGACAGACTGCAGTCGCGACTCCCCCACAACTCAGTCTCCGGACGATCCTATCCAATTTGAATTCTCTGGCTGTTCAGGCTTCAAGAACCATGGCATCTCGGCATAGAAGTCCTCCTGAATCCATCTTCTTCAATCTTTGAGCGCTTCCACAAAAGCCTCTTCAATCGGGTGATGTAGAGAAGATTTGTCCAACAAGAACACTTGTTGAATCAATGTAGCGCAGACCTTGTGTGTATGAAATGATCTTCAATTTGCAGAATGAACACAAGGAATTTTTTAACTCTCTCAAAGAATAGAACGATCAAGTCTTGGAGAGAATAACCGACTCAAGTGTGTGTAAAAATGTGTAAAAGTGTGAAATACAACTCGATAATGCTTCTACCAATTACAGGGAACCTAATCGCAAGTATATAGACTCAGAGATACTGATTAGATACGCCTAGGTCGGTTAAAACACACGTACAAGTCAAATAACTGTCGCACATGTCTGTCAGTAACTGCTTTCGTAGTTCTGGCGTAATTTCAACAACCATAAAACTACATCATCTGCACAGGAGCAAGTTAGTGATAACAACAATCTCCCCCACTCTTGTGGAGCTGATAATTCCATAACCAAATGGTGTTGAAACTATCTAAGTCCAAAGAGTATAAGAGATTATATCAGAGCAAAACAATATGATTCACAAATAGGATGTTAAAGAGTAATCAAAACAAATAAAAAACAACATCCATCAAGCATTCAGATCATAATCATGGTGCAGATAGAATCATCAGAGCAAATAAAAACTAAGTAGTTCAGCAGTCATCAGAATTACCTAACAACTATTACAAACCAATAATAGTTCAAATTCAAAAGTAATCCAGTTCAGAAATCATCCAGTCAGAGCAGTCAAAAACCAAAACAGTCATAAAAAACAATCATCCACAAATATTGTCCAGCAATAACCAATACCAAAATAACCAAAGTTTAGAAATATCGTTACCAAGTTGTCATGACTACCAGAAAACATTAGTCAGATTTCAGCAAATTTCAGCATCAACACCAAATCTCCCCCATGATGGATTATCACTCTTCATCATCAAGAGCAATGTCCTCATCCTCATCCTGCAAATCAGCTGCATCAAAAGAGAAAGGAAGCATATGAAGGATCTTGATATTCTCCCTTTTTATAGCCATTGCTTCCTGGCTCCAGGTGGTTAACTTCTCGTTCTGATGAAGTATCCTTTGCTTCAGCTTGTGTACAAGGACAGTTCCAGTCAAAGGAGGGCCATTCTTAAGATCATTATGCATATCCATCATCTTCGGAGGTGGTTTTTACTCCCTCAGAGCAACCATATGCCGATCTTTGACTTTTACACCAATGGATAGGAGAAATTCGGTGATAAGTGCAGGATAGGGTAAATTGGCTGTCTTCTTGATTCTCCCAGAGGTATATCCTAGCATTTGCTTGAGAAGAAAATAGCCAAAATTGATTAAACATATATGTTTATCAACACAGAGAACGAGTTTACCCATTGTAGTGCTGATTTGAGACTGGTTCATCGTCGGAAGGACGTTGGCACCACAGAACTGGTAAAGACAGTAATACTTGAGTGTGAGTTGAGTAACATTGAATTTGTTACGGCCAAAGGTCTTCACTCGCTCATTTGAAATAGCCAGTGCAGTAGTGAGGGTGTCCTCCGGCATTATATCCAAACAGTCAATCATGTCATCGTTTGGGGGTAGCTTCAATAACTTGAGAATCACACCAGGGGTGGTTTTGACAGCAGTATTGATTTCGCGAACGATTTCATCAACAAGCGAAAGGTTAATGGTGATTTCAGGGTTAGGGTTAGGAGAATTTTGGTTTCTGGTTCAGTATCAGTGGGTAGTTGTTCGGAAGTTGCAGCGGCAGGGCCAGTGAGATAAAGAACTGGGGGTAAGACTGAAATAGGTTGGGCATTTATGGGTGATTTCGACGGCGAGCTTGTGGAGGAGGAGGTGGCGGAATGAGGAGCATCGGGGTCGGAAGGAGAAGCCATTTTTGAGGTTTCTACTAAAATTCAAATTCGAGAAATGTGAGGGGGAAGTTTGAATTGAAATGGAGAGAAATTGGACCTTAAATGGAGAGAGTGGCCGGAAGTTGAAGGGTTGTGCGCCGGTTGTGGGACGTGCGACGTGACTTGATGGGCTGCAGCGGTTACAGGCGCTGCTGTGACGTCATTTCGACTACCGTGCATAATGATGACTTTCCGGATAAAGTTTCTTCATTTTGGTTAGAATTGGGCCTGTAAAAGATTCTCAACAAGTAAATAGTCAGGCCCGAGTCTATGAGTAATTAATTGTGGTAAGAGAGACCCAATGTGCTTCTTAGGCCTTCAAATCTTTCTCCTACTAAAGCTTTTATTAGGATGTCGGCTCGTTGTTCCAACGACGCTATATGCTCAATCCTGCAAATATTATCCTCAACAAGATCTCGAATAAAAGGATAACGAATATCAATATGCTTACTCCTACTATGTAAAACATGATTTTTAGAGATATTTATCGCACTAGTATTATCACAAAAAACTAAAAAATTATCCTTATGAATACCGTAGTCCTCGAGTAGTTGCTTCATCCACAGAAGTTGTGAGCAGCAGCATGTGGAAGCAATATACTCTGCCTCGGCTGTTGATAGAGCTACGATATTTTGCCTTCTAGAATACCAGCTTACGAGATTGTTTCCTAAGTAGAAGCAGCCTCCAGTGGTAGATCTCCTGTCGTCGCAACAACCTGCCCAGTCAGAATCTGTAAACCCAATTAAATCAAGTTATGACCTTTTTGAGAACCAGAGTCCAATATTTAAAGTCCCCTTAATATATCTCATGATCCGCTTCACTGCCTTCATATGAGACTCCTTAGGATCGGATTGAAACCTTGCACATACACCTACATTAAATGAAATATCTGGTCTTGATGCAGTGAGGTACAGTATGTAGTGGCCCGACTTATTTAAATTGGACTGTATAATTATTCCGGTAATTGGTAAATTTCACCCAAGTCCGGATGGGGTCCAATTGAGTCAAAGGTAAGTGATAAGGGCTATTTGTAAATATCTAGGAATTGGAATTAAAAGGGGGACAGTTATAATTTGGCCAACATTGTGAAGAAACGGGAGAATGAAAGAGAGGAGACCGACGTGTTGGAGGATTTGGGAGTGATCTTGGACTCGCTCAAATCATCGCGTTTCTTGAGCGATTGTTCGATTGGATGGTGGTAAGTTTTTCTCCTCGTCTTCTATCGTATTGATTTTTATTCCGCTCGTTTTGGTGGTGATTTGGTGATGTTTTGAAATGGTAGGATTTGGGGATTTTGGTTTGATCGATCGAGTGCGAATCGGACATCCCGGAAATGTTTTTGATCGCCAAAACACCAAGGCAAGGGTCTTATGGCTTAAATTACGTGTTTGGGGGGTATTGGAGGGTGAATTCCGGCAAAATTGCCGGACATGGCGTGACCGCGCCGGACAGCCGCAGACGGCGCGCCCGCGGTGCGGTCTGGACAGGAACCGCACCACCACCGCGCGTTCCAGGCAGGGCGACAACCCTGCTTCCGTCTCGCGCGTGCGACATCTTCGTGCTTTGATTTTTGCTCTAATGTTGGTTTAGACTTCTCCTAGAATTATTCGAGGATTATGGATTGTATAATTAACCCGTGGTAATCGCTGAATGGCTTGATGGAATTGTTGAAACATGTTATGATGATTAGTTTTCGTATTTGATAAATTGTGAAGTTGTGCTTAAGCCTAGGGGGCTTTGTCTAGATATCTAATGCGTTGAAGGGCATGCGAACCTAGAGTTAGGTGTTAAATCATCTTGTTATACTTATATATGCATGACATTGCATTGGTATTGATAAATATAGATCCGATGGGTTGTTATGATGATGTGATTTGATCGGGCAGCCTTCACCAGTGTTGTTGAGTCCCGATGGCACTGCGGGGTGGATATTGGCTGTTATGCCTGGATATTGGCTGTGATGCTTGTGATTTGGATGTTATGCATGTGATCCCTGCGGGGATGGTGTATGTTACCCTGGAACGGGTTGGAGTTGATGATATCCTCACCCGTGGGTTCATACCGCCCGGGTTTTTAGGTGCCGGCTAGGCATGTTCATTGCATTTGCATATAGGGTAGATAGGTGTATGTTAGGTCATGCATCACGTGCATAAATTGTATGATTATGGTTGAAGCACCGGTATGGGACGGTGTGATGTTTATTTGCTTTATTTATATTCTGCCATGTTATTCATGTTATTATTATGTATTATTCATTATTATTATTTACTGTTGCACTGATTTCCCTTACTCCCCGGCACGTAGTCTTGCTCAATACGTTGTACTAACTCCCTTTGCTTTTGTCTGTTTTATAGATCCTGCTGGAGGCGCTGGAGCATGATTGGGTATGGGGATGAGAGATCACATAGATGGGATTTGCCTATTCATCTTTTATATGCGTTTATGTGTTACTCTATTGTTGTTTTATCTGTGGCACTTAGATCATTGCTAGTTGAGGCCTGTGAGCTTAGGATTTATTTTATCTCGGTATGTGGCCTTGTTTTGAGTATGTGCTTTACTGCTTTGGGCTGGTAGCCCTCTTTGATATATTGGCAGGTTGCCTGATGTTGAATGTGAGGCTGGTAGCCTAGATGATTTTATTGGAATTATCATTTAGTTGTTATGTGAGAATTTTTATGTGCCTATGTGTCATTAGTTTATTTTAGCTTCTGCATTAAACTGGACTAATCAGATGATCACTTTAGGTTTACTCAGCCTTGTACTAGCTGTTTTAAATTAGGTGGCCACTAGTTTAGGATAGTTAGTACGGCGGTAATGCTTGCGAAAATCAGGTTTGAATTTTCGGGGCGTTACAGAGTGGTATCAGAGCCTGTATGCTCTTTTATTATATTAAAATTGGTGTAGACATAGGTGGTGAAATGTGTGTGGGATACATATAGTATAGAATTGCATTCTTCTTATTCATTTTTGTTGATGTTTTGCGCATACGAGGTTGAGACACAGTTGGGGAACTGTGGAAGAACAATGGTACTCCAATCAGGATCCTTGTGATTTCACAGTCATTGAGGACTGTGA
The DNA here is from genome assembly GCA_030278955.1 of Hygrophila difformis. Taxonomy (NCBI): domain Eukaryota; kingdom Viridiplantae; phylum Streptophyta; class Magnoliopsida; order Lamiales; family Acanthaceae; genus Hygrophila; species Hygrophila difformis. Next base: position 36,840,085 of record JAOANR010000005.1, on the reverse strand, counting down.
ATACATTTATTTATTTATTATATTCTGTTCTTTATTATATTCATTATTCTACTCTCGGTTACTATGTTGTGGATGTTGGTGATTTCTGCTAACATTGTTTGTTGATGTTGCAATCGAAGTCACTCAAGAGTTTGGAAAAGCCGCATGGGAGTCTGGGCTCTTTGAATGGCGATCCAAGCGTGATCAATGTGCTGGATAGGGTTCAAATGGGTTTGATATACCCTCGAGAGTGAGATAGGGTACTGAGAAAGTTTCCCTGGTGCGATGACCACCTGGGGTGGTAAAGACATTTGCAGTCCGTCTGCATGCGAATGATAGTAGAAACCTATTTCGAGGCTATGCTAGTGATGGTATGGTTGGGCTAGAGAGAATAACGATGCATCGGGGCATAGAATTGATAATGGGCCAGTCAAAAGGATATGAGATCTGTTCTTCGAGACGTTAGATGCCTGTCGCGTGAGTTGAGGCAGGGCGACTGTCCAGCATGTCGAGATCAGTGACGAGAGGGAACCGACTTCGCTTACGATGAGCGGCCGACTTAGGAAGGCTTGTCGAGCGTGTTGTCTCTATGTTATGGAAACGTTATGTTGGTTGATAACGTTTTGGCGTGGGTGTAATTCTTGTATCGTGGGTGTTTCCTCTTAACTCTCAGTTTGAGAGACAAACTCATTTTTCCCGTTATGGGAATTATTCGTGTCGCATTTTGTGTTGCGGTTCTTGTGTTTGACTCTGGAGTCTCATGTTCATTCGGGACTCTGAATTCATTCGTAAGAATGGAGTAGGTGCTACTACTGTTGCGAATCCTTCTGCCTTAGTACTGTGCGATGCGGAAGTCTCGTGTTCTTTCATGGCTTTTCGATTTGTGCAGGAGCACCGAGTAGGACTGTTGGTGCCCTACAGATGTCAGTTTCTTTACCTTCGGGTAATATTATTCGAGTGATCATTTATGCAAAGATGCTGCGTTAAGCATCGAAAGTCGTGAATTCAGGGCTGACCTGGTGGTCTTTAGCCTGGCTGATTTTGACGTACTATTGAGCATGGATTGGTTGTTTTTCCATCATGCTGTGATTGATTGTGGTGTTCCACGAATATTCTTTTAGGATTCTTTGGGTAAGTGTGTTTCTTACCGACATTCTTTGATTCCACCTGCTATTGGTGTGGTTTCTGTTGCTTTGTTGTTTGACTTTATGCGCAGGGGTTGTTTTCTTTCCCTGTGGCTAATTAGGGATCCTTGAGCAGAGGTTCCAATTGCCTCGAGCATTCCGATTATATCTGAGTTCGGGGATGTATTTACCGATGAATTTCCTGGTCTCCCACCTGCTCGGGAGATTGATTTTATCATTGAGTTGATGCCTGTTACAGCTCATATTTCTAATGCTCCTTACAGTATGGCTCCTGCTGAACTGAAGGAGTTGAAGAATCAGTTGAATGAGCTTGCCGATAAGGGGTATATTCAACCAAGTAGCTCGCCTTGGGGAGTTCCCGTATTGTTTGTTAAGAAGAAAGATGGATCGATGAGGATGTGCATCGACTACAGGGGGTTTGAACCGAATCACGGTAAAGAATAAGTATCCTCTACTTGGTTGAGGATCTGTTTGATCAGTTGAGAGGGGCCGTGTATTCAGTAAGAGTGATTTGATATCAGGCTACCATCAGATAAGGGTGGCGGCGGCGGATAGGCCTAAGATAGCTTTCAGAACTCATTATGGACACTTTGAATTCACGGTCATGCCTTTTGGTTTGACTAATGCACCAACGATCTTCATAGATCATATGCATAGGGTATTACGTCCCCTGCTGGATGTGTGCGTGGTTGTGTTCATAGACGATATTCTAGTCTATTCGCCGACTCGTGAGGTACATGCGGGTCAACTGAGGACTGCGCTGAATACATTGCGAGAGCATAATTTGTATGCTAAAGTCTCTAAATGTGAATTCTGGTTAGAGAAGATGTCTTTGCTGGGACACATCGTTTTTGGTGAGGATATTGCAGTTGACCTTGCCAAAGTGGAAGCGGCATTGAAATGGCAAGCCTCGAAGAATGTGTGGGAAATCCAAAGTTTCCTGGGTCTTGTTGGCTACTACGCAGATTCATTGAGGGCCTTTCTAGTATTGCTAGACCTCTGATAAGATTGTTGAGAAAAGATGTCAGATTTAGATGGGATGATGATTGTGAGCAGGCGTTTGAACTGTTGAAGAAGAAAGTGACAAAGGCACCTGTTTTGGTACTACCTGACGATTCAGGTGTGTATGAGGTTTATACGGATGCATCTCTTAAAGGTTTAGGTTGTGTGTTGATGCAAAATGGGAAGGTGATTGCTTATGTATCTCGACAACTTAAGCCACATGAGCAGAACTACCCGACTCATGATTTGGAGATGGCAGGGGTAATGCATGCTCTGAAAATCTGAAGACACTCTGTATGGGGCGAAGTGTAGGATTTATTCGGATCATAAGAATCTGAAGTTTTTGTACACCTCAGACCACATGAGTGGCAGACAACGGAGGTGGATGGAGTTGTTGCAGGACTATGACACGGATATTCAGTACATTGAGGGAAATTGTTGCAGGACTATGACCGGGTGACAGATGCTTTGAGCAGGAAGGAGCATCATTCAGTGGCATGTTTGGGGAGTGATGCCTAAATGGCGCAGGGAACTACTCAGACTTGAGGTTCAGGTAGTTTTTGTTGGCTCTGTTCAACACACTTTAAACATGCTAGTTACTACATTATCTTTGATTGATGAGATATTCGATAGTCAGAATGATAGCGGGGATATGGCAGTATTGAGACAGAAGATTCAGGATGGTAAGGCTCCGGGTTTCAGAATTGATGATAAGGGCATGATGAGATATGGTGATAGATGGTGCATTCCGGGGTGTTGTGACGACCTGAAGAGAAAGGTCATGGATGAGGCTCACACGACTCCTTATTCTGTTTACCCAGGGGTCACAAAGATGTATAAAGACATCAGACAGACTTATTGGTGGAACAACATGAAGAGGGAGATAGTTGATTGAAACTTTTGACCAATTTCTACACACGAGTATTTTCTAAAAATATAAATAGGAATTAATCCCGGTTTAGATTTTTATTTAATGAAAATCGATTTATGAACATGGAGTTGAGATTAGGGATATATTTATAGGTTGTCATGTTTTTATTTACTCGTGTTAAGAAATTGTGCCCCCGAAAGTGCACGGAGTCAAAAATTGCAGTATTTATAGTAAGTACCGGATCGTTCACTAGAGGATGTGCGATAGAAGCAGGGCCCACGTCATTTTATAAGATTTTCCACTCGTATTACTCGATTCAAGTTTAGGTTTTAATTAAAATCTACTTGACATAATTTAAACTAAATTATGAAAGCACTAAAATTATTCTACAAAGCATATTAAAATTATTCTAGAATGCAATTAAAATTATTCTAAGAAAGCAATAAAATTATTCTAAGAAAGCAATAAAATTTATTCTACGAAAGCGGTAAAAATAATACTAAGCTATCAATCATTAATCTAGAAAAGCATATTTAAATTGTGACAGAAGGGACATGAAGAAAAGAATAAAGATTTGACAAGATTCGGATGAAACACAATTAAACTTCATTTTAATACACAGATCTTTGTTTGGGATAATCCTATCAGATAGCTAATTCTCATGCTCTCCATACTGTGTTCCCTTTAACAAACAGGTACTTACAGTAAGATTTTACATGTTCTTAAGACCACAAATTCTAAGATATCACAGACTCATAACTGCTCCCGTCAGAGCGTGTAATTTATCTGTGGTGGACAAACAACACCTGACAAATCATTAATTGAAGTGCCAAGTACTGCTATCATTCACCCATGTCACGCCCAAAGATTCTAATTAAGCCTGAACTGTCCCATAACTCTCGAACCTAGAAACAGTTTCGCTACTCTCAACACATCCGAGTGACCTCTAAAGAAAGCGTTTAAAAGAAAGCGGTAAAGAAAGCATTTAAAATCCTATCACTCGGAGGTTTCAAAAGAGTTACCCTGGTAGTATAAGAAGAGCCCCCAGTCACGATGACTGGATGTGGATCAAGAATTCCCTGATCTCGGTGAACCGCTAGCAGTGTTCACTTCCTTCCGGGTGGTTATGAGATACAAACTAATGTTCCGGATGCACTCACTCAGGACTCAAAAATAGGCTTTAGCAGAAGAGGATAGCAATTGAAAGGAACTCAACCATACCTTAGAAAATAACCAAGGCCCGAGTGCTGTTCCTCTAAAATTATTCATCACACTGTATTTGAATCCAAGTGGATCCTATCTCGGTGTAATATTTAGTACCAGATTTCCAACACACAACAATTTTGGAAAATAATAAATTTGAAAACCATTTCCTAAACAGGTACTAGACTCTCAATAAGAACACAGACCCTTTCAGTCTAGATGAGACCTAATCGATGACTCTGCTTCTAATTTCCCAAAATCAACCCCCAGTCGAATATGAATTAGTCATAACTGTGGAATTTATCCCTTACTTAGATCCGGATTTTATAGATGTGTTTTTGTTGGAAATTTATTATGAGACATCTGATTAAAAATCAAGACTTCTATGTCCAAGGGAAGGATCCCAAAATAATTAGACCACAATATTTACATAATATTATCATGCATAAATTTATAAAGAAGTGTAAAATTAAATTAACCCAAAATATACGGTGGGTTTAGACAAAATGTGATACACAGAGATGAAATAGCCGAGATGAGAAAAAATTATTTTTGGCTAAAAAGATGGCAAAACGATTGGGTGGACTGCAAGCATCTGCTGTCCAATTTCTCTCTCATTTGGGTGGGATGATTTTTAGACAGTGGAATGCCTTAAATGACAGTTGCCGCCGTCATCTTAGACTCCACTATCTGCAAGTTTGGATAAAAGCCCACATGTTCTATTACTGCAATAATTATTAGACAACATTGACATATGTCATCGAACATTACTACAACTCTAGATTCAGGTTTGAAATTTAGATAAAGAAAATAAAACTGTATCCAGACAGGAGTTGGCTGGATAGCTATTTCACTTCCTGGTGAAGGGACCATTCGTCAGAGCTTCCACCAACCACTGTCTGGACCATGCAAAATAATGAGTGATAGTTAACACCCAAACTACGAGCTATTTAACTTCCCGATGAAGGGACCATTTGCAAACATTAGTTTGAGATATCTCATATCACTCATTTCACACAACACGAGAAAGACCAAAATAAATAAAAGAAAATATTTTGGGTTTTTTATAAAAGAAAAATAATCTTGTATGAGAGACATTGGTTTCTCATGCAAGTTATGGAAATTATTCCATAATTACTCTTACGGTCTAAATAATTTCTCATTTTATAATTAATTAATTACAGTCCGAATTATATACTTAGATCATTAGAATTTAATTTTATAGAAACATATTTTAATGAAATTGAACAAAGTTCTTTATATCAAATTAATCATGGGTTGAGATCATTGGATTTCAACCTCAAAATATTAATACAAATGTTCAATTAATTAATGAGATGAGATGGAGAATAAAAATTTGGAAAAAAGGGTGCCAAACATGTCGTGAGACAGAAATTGCGCCGTGAACCGTGGGTTCACGACGGGAGGATCACGACATGAGGGGTGGGGAATAAGATAAATTAAATTTTTGGAAATTTAGGGTTTCCATGTTGCTAGACAAAAAGTTAGAATTTTGTGATTCAAAAGGGATGAGGACCCAGTCGTGAGACCATAAATTGTGTCGTAAGCCTAGGCTTGCGACATGGGTCTCACGACAGGTTCATTTTAGAAATTTTTGCCAAGGCATGGATCTCCAGTCGCTAGACAAAAAATGTGTCGTGAGACATGGTCTCACGACAGGAGTCTAGCGACTAGAATGCTTTTATAAAATATTTTAAGTATATGGGTGTAACACCCGGCCCGCTATGGAGCCGGAGATGCCTTCGAGCTTCTTTCGAGATTGAAGTCTGGCCCCACAGGTCAACAGAACTCTTTCCAGTGCGCTTTGGCCTCACTCGCGCACACCCTGGGAGACTTCCCAGGAGGTCACCCATCCTTAAGACTACTCCACAGCAAGCACGCTTAACTGTGGAGTTCTTATGGGATGGTCACCAGAAAAGAAAGGTGCACCTTGTTGACATGAGTAGATTTTTCAATCCTTTTAAGCTCTTCTTCCATACACTCTCTCGGGGTATTACAATCTCCCCCACTTGAGAACGCAACGTCCTCGTTGCGCCTCGATCGCCTAATCAAAGTCCCTCAGGATCTTTGCCCCGCTAGACGCCTGACTGGTACTCCTAGCACAGCGCGCGGTCGCAGGTTGGCTCTGATACCATTCTGTAACACCCGGCCCGCTATGGAGCCGGAGATGCCTTCGAGCTTCTTTCGAGATTGAAGTCTGGCCCCACAGGTCAACAGAACTCTTTCCAGTGCGCTTTGGCCTCACTCGCGCACACCCTGGGAGACTTCCCAGGAGGTCACCCATCCTTAAGACTACTCCACAGCAAGCACGCTTAACTGTGGAGTTCTTATGGGATGGTCACCAGAAAAGAAAGGTGCACCTTGTTGACATGAGTAGATTTTTCAATCCTTTTAAGCTCTTCTTCCATACACTCTCTCGGGGTATTACAATGGGCTCCCAGTCGCTAGACTGAAAATGTATCATGAGACATGGTCTCACGACAGGAATGTCTTGCGACTGGGAGTTTTATAAAATTTTATAAAAATTTTGGCATACTCCCGTCGTGAGATAGGAAAAAAATTACGTCACGGATCACGACGTGAGTCTCACGACATGAGTATTTTTTAAATAAAAATTTGAAGCAATTTGGGTCTTACATTACACTGCATAAAATTACGTTGTGATCCATGGGATCACAACGGGAATATTACGTTGCAACCCGTGGGGTTACAACGTGATGCATTACAAAGTAGGAAATGGGATTTTTTCAAATATGCACAAACACTCTCATATCATCCCCTTTTAGATCTAGTGGACTAGGAATAAAAATAAAAATCAAAAAAATAAAAAAAATACTACCTAAAAAAAAGAAAACAAGAATAGAATACTAAACAATACAAAAATTTAACAAAACTAGAATTAGTAGCAAAAACAAATACAACTATGCTAATACACTCAAATTAAAATAAAACCTACACTAAATCTATCAAGGGATAAATATCAAATGTTTATGCATTTATTAAAACTAAGAAAGCATTAATTAACTCTAACTAAAAATAATAAAAATGGTCAAGTGACCAAAATATAAAAATAAAGCAATAAATGTTATGGAAGTGATCCATAATAGATTTTTGGAACATTTTCTTCTATTAATAACAAAATCCAAAACATGGTTTAATTACACCCATTGATTAAGTGTTTTCAACCCAAAATACAAAAAAAATATAAACTGAAAAATATGAACACTAGCTACACTAATTTATTACAAAACAAGAATTAAAACTAAGCTAAAGTCTATTCCTACATTACATAAAAATAAACTAAACTATCTATTCTAAACTATTTTGAAGAGCACAGTGGTGCCTCCAAGAATAAGAAAAAAAATTAAAGTGTAGCTAGGTTACTGTTCAAGGGGTGGGAGGATATATTTATAGATGAGTAGGAATAAGTCATAGGCCCATTTAAGGCCCACCCTGTCGCAAGACATAATACCATGTCGTGAAACAATTTTGCTGTGTCGTGAAACAAATCTGTCTTGCGACACAACATATAATTGCATTTTTAATTCAGGGTTGTGTGAACAAAGGGTCGGGAGCTCGAGGTCCGGGGGAAGAGACGAAAATTATTGCTCTGGGGGACTTGAAGTCCCGGGACTTTCCAAGTTGATTGAGCATGTGGGGAATTTTGAATGTGGGTGTGTCCTGTGACTTGCTCGTGACTGCTACTTTAATTCTCTCTCCGTGTCTATCGTGAGACTGATCTTCCAGTCGCGAGACTCCAATTGCTGTCGTGAGACACCCTTTCACGACTCTCTCACAGTCGCGAGACTCTCCTTCCAGTCGTGATACTCCCAGTCGTGAGACTATGTTTCACGACTGGCTTCTTTCCTCTAGTGACTGGGGTCCCGGGGTCCGGAATTTCCCTGTCCCTAAACAATTTCTCCCCCAGTCGTGATACTCCTCTCCCAGTCCCTAGACTATGTTTCACGACTGGCTTCTCCTCTAGCGACTGAGGTCCCGAATGGTCCGGATAATATTTCTTCTCTTTCCTCTCTTCCTCTCCCATTTTCTCTTTCCTCTTCCATTTTCTTTCTTTCAATTCTTCTCCCGTTTTTCTTTTTCGTCTCTCAATTTTAATTTGAGAGTTTTGGGGTTCCCTTGCCGGAGTGGAGGGCTGCCGGAGTTGAGAACGGAATGGGGATGGCAGCGGCGATGGGAGCTGCGGTTGCTGCTGTTTGTGAGACGGGATGGATTCCACCAGCAGGTGCTGGAGACGGCAACGGGCGGCGGAGGTGGTGATGGTGGCTGTGTTGACGGAAATGGAGAGCGGAGGAGATGAGGATGGCCGAGGAGCAAGAAGCGGCGACGGAGAGACAGGCGGTGAACGATGGATCTGGAGCCGCGGCGATGGGGTCGGAATTGGTTGGAGAAGGGCGTCCGGCGATGGTGAGAGGGTGGTGGTCGGCTGCTGTTTGAAATTGATGGTGGTGGTCTCGGTTGAGGCAGCAGGGGCTGCCGGATCATGATGGAGCTTCTTGGGATGGCAACGCTGGTTTGAGGTGGTGGCGGCAAGAGGTTGATGGTGGCTGAGATGCGATGGTGGCCGGATTTGGAAAATGGACAGTGGTGGCCAGCGGACTGGCCGGAGATGAAGGTGCATGGTTGGCCGGAAGTGGTGGCCGGCGGCGGTGGCGGCGCCGGAAAGTGGTAGGGTGTTAGGGTTAGGGTTAGGGTTAGGGTTTCTGTGGTTGGGCTAGCTTGAGGATGGGCCTGAAAGTGTTGGGTCGAGTCCTTGCTGCTCCTGGGCCAGATCAAATTGGATTGGACTGTTAAATTTCTTGGGCGACCTGCAATTCCATTTTCCAATTAATTGATTAATTTACAAATTGCTTTTAATTATAAAAGGAAATAAAAATAAACATAAAAAAATATAAATATAAATATATATATCAAAATATAAAAATAATATAAATATGGATATTTATTCCACTTGATTATTTGGCTTGTGTTTCGTTTAATGGAATCGTGTTCCACCGAACAACTACCACCAAACCATAAATTATCAAGTGTGGGATTTTTAATATTTTATTCTTGTTTTTGGATTTTTTAACACAAATTTAATAAAATAACAATATTTTTGTGTTTTTCAATACCAGCTTATAGTTTATACAAACTTGCATATATCTGTCAAATTCAACTGCTTCCTTATTTAAATAAGACCGGAATGCGATCAAATGCCCATGTTTAGACACGGAAATAGATTGAAAATAATGGTCAATTTTGGCCATTAGCAACATCCTCACATTTAATAATGATCGTCCCCGAGCAGTCAGAGTCAGTGTTCCTAAGAACATAGACTCTGCATATTCAATTTATTTGCGTGGCTTCAAAAATTCCATTATTTTTATATTGGGATAAGACAATAAAAAACTACAAGTATAAAATTCTCTTGATTGCAGTGTTTAATAATATGATACTTCTCACTTAATCAGGCATACAAATTAGTCATTATTGTTAATTCTTCATGAATATCATGTTTAGAAAGAATGATTGATTTAATTCTAGAATTAAAGCATGACATGAACATAATTTAGAAACAGAGCCTCATATATGCTGGTAGAAACAGAAATTTCACTCACTCTCAAATTGGGTTTCAATCACGAACGCTCATAATCAAATTTAATTAAATTATCCCATAAGCTTGCTGATAATGGCCAAAATTGTCCATTATTTCCAATCCATTTCCGTGTCTGAGACGGACATTTTGATCGTGATTCCATCTTATTTCAATAAGAAAGCAGTTGAATTTGACAGATTATTGCGAGTTTGTAAAAACATCAAGCCGGTAACAAAAAGACACAAAATATGCAATTTTACTTGCATTTGTGTTAGAAAAATCCAAAAACATGAAAAAAAGGAAAAAGAAAAGAAAAAGGATTGAAAAGATGGGCAAAAGAATAAAAGAGCCCACAAAAATCCAAAAAGATGGGAAAAAGATTGAAAATCCCACAACTGAAAATTTGGTTAAGTGTTGAAGCACAACTCGAATTGTAGGCAATTCGAATTAATTCGAATTGCACAACAATTCGAATTGCTAAAGAGCAAAGAAATGGTTGTGTTGGAAGGGATGCAGAAGGCTAGTTCGAATTATTCAAGTTCGAATTAATTCGAATTAGAGAATGAAGAGAGAAGAAACCCAAAGGCAAGAAGAAGATGCAATTCGAATTGTCCAAGTTCGAATAAATTCGAATTGGCACAAACAATTCGAATTAATTCGAATTGGCACAAACAATTCGAATTGCCAACAAAGTGCAAGGAAGCCAAGCAGAAACCCTCATCCAATTCGAGAAAGGATCAATTCGAATTATTCACAACAATTCGAATTGACTACTGAAGGCTACAATCCCAGCTCAAGGAAGAGATCTCACAATTCGAATTAATTGAATTGGTTGAGATAATTCGAACTTCACTCAACAATTCATTCAAATGAAGCTGTGGAGCATGGACACAACACTGGTGGGCCTAAAGTTTTGAAGATTGTCTATAAAAGCAGGCCTTCCACAACAGAATCAAGGAGATCAAGAATTTTAACCAAAAGGCAGCTTGGGACAAAAAGAACAGCAGGAGGTTCCACACCCCTTAAGGGTTAGGTAGGTAGTTTAGTTTAGTTGAGTTTATTTTTTCTTGCAAGTAGTATAATCTTTACATGCTTTAATCTTAGTTTAGTGTAGAAGCAGTTTGTGTAACCCTTAGCGTAGCCATTTTCCATATTTTTTACATGCTTTCTAGTTAGAATAAACCCTACCTTCAAGCTAATGATGGTTTTGGGTTCTTTATTTTACTTTCAAGTGTCAATACAAGGAAAATTTCCAGAAATGGTTTTATCCATTTGTTTTGGCACTCTTTAATGCTTTCCCTAGAAATAAATGCTTAGTATGTTTGTTTGTTTCAACTAGGTTACATTTATTATGTCCTAGTTGACATTCAAACTTAATAAATGCATGTTTGTTGGGTTTTTGGCTTGATTTAGTGCCTTAGAGCTTCAAATAAGTGTTCTTAGGTTTTAGATGTTTTTAATGTCTGTGTTAATTTGTATTTAAGTTTTATTCTTCCTGCCTTAATCTTATTTCATGCTACCTTAGATAACTTGAGTGTTCTTAGTTTACTCATGTAGTTCTTAGATAACTAGATGTTTTAGGTTCCTTGATCTTTGATCTCTTGTTTGTAGAAATAGGGTTTGAATCTGGCCAATACCCACTAGACATGTATTTGTTTATTTCTTGAAAATTTCACTAGGGTGGCTGTGAAATGACACTGATGTGAGATGAGGGATTTAGTAAATCTAAACCCATCATTACAGTACAGTGTTCACCTAACCCATACTTGTGAGAACAAAAATTGTTGTTGTCTGAAAATATGTGATTCGAATTGAGGCAATTCGAATTAACTCGAATTGCTAGAGAAATTCGAATTGCATAGCCAAACTATTCTCTTCATGTGGTTTCCAACCAATTCGAATTAATTCGAACTGCTCAAAAATTCGAATTGGGTTGAAAACCACATTGTATCCATTGCCACCCATTCATGCCTTAGTTTATTTTCCACCCTTTACCAATTCGAATTGTTGCAATTCGAATTAATTCGAATTGCTGGACAATTCGAACTCACCCTCCCCTTGAGGTAAATGCCTTAGTCAATTTGAGCAAGAAAGGGACTTCGCCAATTCGAGTTGTCCAATTCGAATTAATTCGAATTGGCCAATAATTCGAATTAGATGATGCTCCAATTTCTAGCAATGATCAATTGAGTAAGTAATACTTCATCCTTCATGCATTCTCAATTCGAATTACCCCAATAATTCGAATTGAACTATCCCCTCTATTTTGAAAACTCCAAAAACATTTTCTTCCATGATTTGTGTAAGCTGCATGGATGTATTGGGCCTAGGCCCAATTTATCTGATTTCTATCCATTACACATTTCAACCCATTTAGTGTCCACTTATTGTGTGCTTAACACCCACACAGTACCAAAAATATTTTCTTACTTTCTTGTTTCCTCTTTCATTGTGTGTATGAACGGATAATGAGAAACACATAGATTAATGTTGGTGAAAGGTCCCTTCACAGGGATATCGACTAACCCGTCTTCTGTGTGTCAATCATTATCTGTTATTTTGCATGATCTGGTTAGTGGTTGGTGGAAGCTTCGGCGAGCGTTCTCTTCACTAAGAGTTTCGATTAGTCACTCAGCCAATTCCTAATCAGATACAGTTTTATTTTTCCTTATCTTAATTTCTCAACCTGAATTCAAGTTGCAATAGTATCAACTGATGTCGACCAACATCAGTTGAGAAATATTACAGCAAGAAATATGTGGGTTATTTTTCCACTCACAGACAAAAGAAAACTGAATGACGGCGGTCACCGTCGTTTGGGATTCTTTCTGTCTACAACCATTCATCTGGGATAATTGGGAACCGGACAGCAGATGTTTGCATTCCGGAAAACCCCAACTATCTCTGGCACTCCTTTTAGCCGATTTCTTCTCATCTCAGGCTAATCCATCTTTGTGTATCACATTCTGTCTAACCCCACCATATATTTTGGGGTGTTCTATTTTCCTTTTCATATACATGTATGCATGATACTATTATGTAGATGTTCTGGTCTTATTGCTATTTTGGGGATCCTTCCCCTTGGACACAGGAGTCTTGATGTAAATCTGATGCCGCATAATAAACTTCCAACAAAAACTCCTTTATAAAATCCGGATCTGAGTAAGGGATAAATTCGACAGTTATGACTAATTCATCTTCCACTGGGGATTGATTTTGAGAGCTTAGAAGCAGAGTCAGCGATTAGGTCTCATCTAGACTGAAAGGATCTGTGTTTTAATTGAGAGTTTAGTACCTGTCTAGGGAATGATTTTCAAATACTCATTTGCTTCTCAAAATTGCTGTGTGTTGGAAATCTGATATTAGATATCGCATTAAGTCAATATCCACTTGGGTGTAGATGAGATGTACTACCTCCGTTCCTTTTTAATTGACACGGACCCACATTTCACGCAATCTAATACACATTTTTAATCGTTAATAACTCAAATTTCATACAAGTAAAAATTATGAAAATTTGATCTTCTAAATCTATGCGATTAGACGAATCCAACAAGATCCCACTTGACTATATTTTATCTTATATAATTGTACTAAAAAGTCGAATCAAAGTTAATCAATGAACAGTGTCAAAATCCCAACTGTGGCAATAAATAAGGAACGGAGGAAGTAATAAATAATAATAGAAGAACAACCTATAGGCCTTGGTGAATTTATAAGGTAAGGTCGAGTATTCCTTCGACTACTATCTTCTTCTGCCAAAGTCTAGAATTGAGTCTTGAGTGAATACATCCGGAATAGGTTCATTTATGGATCTGTTTCATTTAGTTTGTATCTCATAACTACCCAGATGTTGTAAGCCCTGTGGCTTATTGATATCTCGGGGGTTCTTGATCTGCATCTGGTCACCAAGACCAGGGGCTCTTTTATACTAACGGAAAGAGACGTTTTTAACAATTCCGAGTGATAGATTTAAATGCTTTCTTTACAGCTTTCTTTATTGCTTTCCTTTAAATGCTTTCATAGAGGTCACTCGGAAGAATTAGGGGCTGTCCATCTGTTAAAAGGTTTGAGAGTTATGGAATGGTTTGGGTCTTGATTTGAAACTTTGGGTGTGACATGGGGGATTGATAGCAGTACTTGGCATGTCAACTAATGATTTGACAGGTGTTGCTCGTCCACCGTAAACGATTAACATACTTTTGCAAGGCATTGCAAGGGGAGTTAAGAGTTTATGGTATCTTAGAAATTGTTGTCTTAAGAGCATGTAAATTCTCACCATAAGTACCTGTCTGTCAAAGGGAACATGGTGTAGAAAGCATGAGAGTTAGCTAACTAAAGGATTATCCCAAGCTAAGATCTGTGTATTAAAAATGGAAGTTTAATTGTGTTTCATCTGAATCTTGTCCAATCTTTATTATTTCCTCCCTGTCCCTTCTGTCATATTTAAACTTGCTTTCTAGATAATGTACATAATTTTATATTGCTTTCGTAGTATAGATTTAATTGCTTTCTTCGATCTAGTTTACCATGCTTTGTAGAATAATTTTTACTGCTTTCATGATCTGATTTAATTTATGTCGAGTAGTTGTTAGAAACCCCTTGCAAAACTTGAAACGAGTAACCGAGTGGAAAATCTTAGTAAACGACGTGGACCCTGCTTCCATCGCACATCCTCCAGTGAACGATCCGGTACTTACTATAAATTACTGCAATTTTTGACCCGTGCGCTTTCGGGAGCACAGTTTCGTGACACGAGTAAATAAAAATAACATTTTGAGAAAATACTCATGTAGTGGGAAGAAGTTCAAAAGTTTCATGGCGCTATTGCCGGGGATCATAACTTGGGAGCGCCATGAAATGGGAAATTGTATTTAGACGATTCTTCACTCCCCGGCGGCGTAATGAAACTCGTCAAAAGTTTCATGGCGCCGTTGCCGGGGAGGATGCAGCGTAGTTACAATAAACATTACTCTAATAAGTATACTGGTATCTGGTAAGGTTGAATCGTTTATCCCGCGCAGGTATCTTCTTGACATGAAATTAAGAGAAGCATTATGGTGCTGATACCTAGGACTTTCAGGGTGACAGACTGAAGGTCCATCCCGGTTGCACCATGATACTTGTCAAAAGTTTCATGACTGGAAGGACCACAGCGCTATTTGAACCCCACGGGAGTAATAAAAAGGGAAATCTTAATATATCCTTAAACCCCTTCCCTACATCATAACTCTTATCATTTAATAAATCCACACCTGATATTTTAGAAAATTACTCGTGTTGGCGAAGCTCGTCAAAAGTTTCATGGCGCCGTTGCCGGGGAGTCTTGAAGTTACATTCCGTGGCGCCGTTGCCGGGGAGTCTTTATAGCATCGCCGTTTACTAGGAGAATTACATTCCTGATTTACTCATAGATAGTTCTTGTATATATTCTTGAATTGTTACTAACCTGGGGGTTGTACAGGTACTGTCAAAAGTTTGATACCAACTGCTTATGCAACGGAGAAGGAGCACATTACCGGAGCTACCGTTCGATCTAGAAATAGAAAGGACCGCTCGCCAACTGAGGGCAGAAGCCAGAAGACGGAAGGAGCAGGAGCGTCGGAGCCGCACTTCACCAGAAACATCAAGCATCGATTTATCAGATGTGGCAGAAAACCAAAACATTCCCCCGATCTTACCCATAGACCAACCACCACATAACCCTGGTAATGGAGCTGACGGAGGAGTGGTAGAGCATCCTAATCGTGCCAACGAAGAGGAGAATCTACCAAATCCTAATCAGCAGCAATACCAGCAATTCTACCAAAAACCACCACCACCCGTAAACCAATTTCACCAAAACCAAAACATACCAAACCAACAATACCAAAACCAAGCTTTCAATCTTGATCAATTTCAGAACAACCCACAAGATCCACATAACTTCCAGCAATTTCCAAATTATCACCAACAGTACCAGAACCAAGCTGAACAAGGAAATCAACAACAGCAGCAAGCAGCAGCAGACTTCATGCAACCAATTGTAGAGCCCTATCTGGATGGACCTGGGAGAGCACATTTTCCCGCACGCAATTTCGAGCTCAAACCGGCACTCATTAATTTGGTGCAAAACAATCAGTTCTGCGGTGCAAATCATGAGGACCCTCATGATCATCTCCAGACCTTCCTGGAGCTCTGCGACACGATCAAAAATCAGGGAGTCTCTCCTGATGCTATAAGGCTAATGTTGTTTCCATTTTCTTTGTATAGTGGTGCCAGGGACTGGTATAAGTCATTGCCTATTAATCTGCGGAGCACTTGGGCAGACTTGGTGAGGAGCTTTTTGCTGAAGTATTTTCCAGAATCAAAGATTGAGGAAGGACGAGCTAAGATTGGAGATTTTAAAATGAAGCCAGATGAGTCATTATATGATGCGAAGGAAAGATTCTTGGGCCTCATTAGGCGATGCCCCCAACATGGGTACGCATCATGGGAGCAATTGAGGAAATTCTACGGAGGACTCACCCATCCATGGAGAACAATGTTAGACGCCGCTGGCGGACGACATTTACTCCACTTGCCTATGGACCAAGCTTGGGAGAAGATTGAGACAATGTCTGTCAAAAGATCCATCCTAAACACAGACGATAGGAAGGAGAATCCTCCTAGAAAAGTCTTTGCTGTAAGTGAAGGGAAAACAGATTTTGAAAAACTGCAAGAACAGGTAGCTGCGATACAGCTGAGTCAGGATAAAGGGAAAGGAACAGACGCTTCTCAGGCAGGAACCTCATCAGACCAAGTTCAAACACAGCAATCGGGAGTTGTCTGTGGACTGTGTCAGGGACCTCATCCAACTGACACATGCCAACAGATAGCTACCGAAAGCTGTAATTATGCCGGGAACTACCAAAATCGCCATCCCAACCTCTCTTATTCCAACAACAATGCACTTAACACGCATTTGTTGCAGCCAAACCAGCCCAACCAGTTCCAAAACCCACAGCAAAACTTCAGACCTCAGAACCAAGGATTCGTCCAGCAAAGAGTGCAGAACTTTCAAAATCAGAATCAGAATTTCCAACCTCAAATTCAACAAAGGCCCAATCAGAATCAAGGCCAGAATTTCCAGAATTTCCAGTCCCAACCTGATCAGAATCAGCAATATAACCAAAGGTCACCATCTCGTTTGGAGAACTTGATGACTGAATTTATAGCCAACCAGAAGGATATAAATCAGCAACTGCAGTCATCAATCAAGAATGTGGAGACGCAAGTCACCCAATTGGCCAAGGAACTACAGAACAGGGGGAAAGGAACACTTCCAAGCAGTACTGAAGCTAACCCGCAGTGTAAAGCAATCACATTGCGGGGAGGCAAGACTCTGAAAGGAATTGTTGGACATGGAAAAGAGACGGCCGAGGAGGAAAAGGATCTAGTGGAGGGTGAAAAAGGAAGTGAAAGGATCGAAGGAGGAGATGGTATTGGACTGGACGAGGACAAACCAGAAACAGCTAGTCCGCAGGTTGAAGCTGCAAAGGGAGCTGAAAAGGGTAGGGTTGAAGGTACAATTTCCTTCTCTTTACCACCAAAAACAAATAATAATAAGTACATGCCAAGGGTGCCATACCCGGCACGTCTTAAAAATAAGGAGCAAGATGAAAAATTTAAAAAGTTTTTAGAAAGATTGAAAGCTGTCGAGATCACTATTCCATTGGTCGAAATGATTTCAGAAATGCCCGTCTATGCTAAATTTCTTAAAGAAATGATTTCAGGGAGGAGAAAAGTTGAGCAGGAGGAAGTAGTGATTTTGAACAGCAGCTGCAGTGCCATTATCCAGAGAGTGCTACCGGAGAAGAAGGAAGATCCAGGATGCATTACATTGCCGATCCACATTGGGAAAACTAATGTTGGAAAAGGGTTGTGCGATCTAGGATCGAGCATCAACGTTATGACACTTGCCATGGTGAAACGTCTTCACTTGGGAACAATTGAACCGGTTACAATGAAGTTACAGCTGGCAGACCGATCAATTACCCATCCAATCGGAATCCTGAAGGACGTAATTGTCAAGACGGGAGGGACTCTCTTCCCCGTCAACTTCATTATTTTGGATATAGAAGAGGACTATGAGATGCAACTGATCTTAGGCCGCCCCTTTCTCTCAACCGGCGGTGCACTTATAGACGCTCGATCAAATCAAATCAAGCTCCGAGTCGGAGAAGAAGAATTGGATTTCAACATGGGAAAGCTGCAGAAGTTCCCGTCTGAGGGATCTTGTTCCATTTTTGATGTAATAGATAGTAGGGGTGAGGATGAGAGCATAGACTCTGTGACTGATGAGCCAAGCAAAGTTTCAAAACAGGTACTGAAGCCTGAAGGTGCGGAGCAACCAAGGAGCTGCAACGCTGTCCATTTCGAGGATCCTATCTCTGGGGACCTTGAAGAATTTGATGGAGTTGAGTTCATCCCGGAGGAAGAGGAAAGCACTGCTGAGGTGGAAGTGGATCCTGTACTGACACAGGATCCTGAAGGTAAATCTGATCTCTCTCTCCCACCCATTTCTCGCAAATTGCTGCCTTCCGTTGAATGCCCACCAGAGCTTGAACTTAAAATACTTCCGGATCATCTTAAGTACGTTTTTCTCGCTGAACATAAAAGATTACCGGTGATTGTGTCAGCCAAGCTGACACAAGAACAAGAAAAAGCTCTGGTAGACATTCTAAAGAAATATGTACATGCAATCGGATGGACCATTTCTGATATAAAAGGAATAAGCCCCTCTGTTTGCATGCACAGAATTTTAATGGAAGAGGAGTATAAGCCCTCAAGGCAACCACAAAGGCGTCTGAACCCCCATATGCAGGAAGTGGTAAGGAAAGAAGTTATCAAGCTCTTAGATGCTGGTATCATCTATCCTATCTCTGATAGCAAATGGGTTAGCCCAGTGCAGGTCGTACCGAAACGTGGGGGATCTGTGTAACGACTAATGAGCAAGGAGAAGAAGTGGCGACGCGTCCAGTGACCGGCTGGAGAGTTTGCATCGACTACCGGAAGCTCAATACCGCTACCAGGAAGGACCATTTCCCCTTGCCATTCATTGATCAGATGCTGGAGAGGTTGGCCGGAAGGGAGTACTACTGCTTTTTGGATGGGTACTCTGGCTATAATCAGATTGTAATAGCTAGTGAGGATCACGACAAGACCACATTCACGTGTCCTTACGGAACTTTTGCGTACAGGCGCATGCCTTTTGGACTTTGTAATGCGCCTGCCACATTTCAACGTTGCATGATGTCAATTCTCTCAGAATTTATCGAAAAATGCATTGAAGTTTTCATGGATGACTTCTCTGTGTATGGAGATACTTTTGATGAATGCTTGACTAATCTTGCACAAATTTTGAAAAGATGTGAGGACACCAACCTAGTTTTGAACTGGGAGAAGTGCCATTTCATGGTCACCGAAGGAATAGTGTTGGGTCACCGCATCTCGCGCGCAGGTATCGAAGTCGACAGAGCTAAGGTTTCCGTCATCTCAAACCTCCCATTGCCCAATTCAATAAAAGCAGTTAGGAGTTTCTTAGGGCATGCCGGTTTCTACCGGAGATTCATAAAAGACTTCTCTAAAATTGCCAAGCCGCTCACTAACTTGCTGTGTAAAGAAAACCCTTTTGTAATAAATGAAGCGTGTGTTCAAGCCTTTGACACGCTCAAAGGAATGTTGATTTCTGCTCCAATAGTGCAACCACCCGATTGGTCAATACCTTTCGAGGTAATGTGTGATGCAAGTGATCTCGCCGTGGGTGCAGTTCTTGGGCAATATAAGGAAGGGAAGCATTGCGTAATTCATTACGCAAGTCATGCCCTGAATGAGGCCCAAATCAACTACACCACCACGGAGAAGGAGATGTATGATGTGGTTTTTGCGTTTGACAAATTCAGACAATACCTCATTGGTACGAAAACCACAGTGTACACAGATCACTCTGCACTAAGATACTTGTTTAGCAAACAAGACGCCAAACCTCGATTAATCAGGTGGGTACTTTTGCTGCAAGAATTCAACATTATAATAAAAGATAGAAAAGGCAGAGACAATGGTGCTGCTGACCATTTGTCTCGACTAGAAAATGATAAAAATGAGCTAGCCGTAAATGAGAATTTTCAGGACGAGCAATTGTTTGCCTTGCATCTTCATGATCAAGCTTGTCCGTGGTTTTCCGATATTGCTAACTTTTTAGCATGCGGAATAACCCCACCATTTCAAAGCAGAGGCCACAAAGCGAGGTTCAACCGAGATGTAGTTAACTACTTCTGGGAAGACCCTTACCTCTTCAAGCATTGTGCAGATTCGATTATTAGACGATGTGTAACTGAGCACGAGGCTTATCAAATCGCTAAGAAATGCCATGAATCGGAATATGGAGGTCACCATGGCCCCACTCGAACAGCTCATAAGGTACTCGAGTGCGGTTTTTATTGGCCTACCATTTACGAGGATTGCAAAGCGTTTGTTAAAACTTGCGACAGATGCCAAAGACTAGGGAATATCTCCAAGAGGGATGAGATGCCTCAACAAGGAATTCTCACTCTCGAGATTTTCGATGTATGGGGTATTGACTTCATGGGACCATTTCCGACATCTGATGGGAACCATTACATCTTGGTAGCTGTCGATTACGTTTCCAAGTGGGTTGAGGCTGTTGCACTGCCAACCAATGATGGCAACCAGGTCGTCAAATTTTTGAAAAATAACATTTTCAATAGATTTGGTGTACCCAGGGTGATCATATCAGATGGAGGAACCCATTTTGTTAATAAAGCATTTGCAAATCTTATGAGCAAAAATGGGATTCTCCACAAGATCGGCACGCCTTATCATCCCCAAACCAGTGGTCAAGTCGAGGTCTCTAACCGCGAAATCAAACACATACTCGAGGCCACTGTGGGGACAACTCGCAAAGATTGGTCACGTAAGCTCAATGATGCTTTATGGGCATACCGCACTGCATTCAAGACTCCCATTGGGATGTCTCCTTACAGACTCATCTTCGGAAAAGCCTGTCATTTGCCCGTAGAACTAGAGCATAAGGCTTACTGGGCCGTACGAATGCTCAATTTTGACCCTCGAGTTGCTCAGAGTAAGCGCAAGTTGGACCTCAATGAAATTGAGGAAATACGTGCGCAAGCTTATGAAAGCTCGAGGATTTATAAAGAGCGGACCCAGAAGTTACACGATCGTCGTATTAAATCTAAACACTTCTATGTTGGCCAGAAGGTCTTGTTATTTAATTCTAGGTTGAAGCTATTCCCCGGAAAGCTTAAATCCAGATGGGAAGGGCCATACGAAGTGATGCACGTGTTTGAAAGTGGAGCTGTCAGGATCCGAACTGACAAGGGAGAGCTGGTGGTGAATGGACACAGACTGAAGGAGTATCTTGGGCAGTTCGACCCCGAAAAAGAAGCTCAGATGACAACAGAACCGGCTTATGTTTAATAAATATTATACATATATTTTCTTACTTATTTATTACTTTCTTCACTTATTTTTATTGGGACAAAGTATCCAAAAAAATCAAGTGAACATTTAGAGTACTAAGACTCTAAATGTGAGGATGTTGATATTTGGAGAAAACCTAATACCTTTTCATAATTGTTTTGCAGGAATTCGAGGAACCAACAAAAAGAAAGATAAAGCTTCCAAAAACCAGGTTCCCGGTTGGGGTAACATTATATTTAATGGAGGTTAATTTTGGAATTTAGAGAAATCTAAAATCCAGAATACATTCATAAAATAAAATTGTTGACCCAACCTAATTTATGCAAGCAATTTGTTTTAGATTCTCATTCGGTGTAGATATGTTTGCTTTTGAGTTCATATAATTTTTGGAAAACCTAAAAATTTTCCTAAGTCTTGAATGTGGTATACTTCTCATTTCAAGAAAATTCGAATTAATTCGAATTGCTTAGAACATACCGCATAAGACATTTTGCCTTGGAATTTTTCACTCTCGGATTTGTTAATTCGAGTTATTCTAGCAATTCGAATTAATTCGAATTGCCATGAAAATTCGAATTGGCAACCAAGGCAAACAAATTTTCGGATTTATTTAGGCCAAGTAGTGCAATTCGAATTATAGGCAATTCGAATTAATTCGAATTGCCTAACTAATTCGAATTAGCATGCACAAGGCATTTTCCTCAGCAAGTGAGCAATTCAAGTTATTCTAGCAATTCGAATTAATTCGAATTGCCTGAATAATTCGAATTAGCTCATTTCAGCCTTGTGCAAATTTTGCCCACATTCTCAAGTTCGAATTGTGAGTCAATTCGAATTGATCTCAATAATTCGAACTTGCTTGGTTTCTCTGTTTTTCAAGCCAATTCGAATTAATTCGAATTGGCCTGAATAACTCGCATCTCTCACAGAAAGCATCAATTCGAATTAATTCGAATTGATGCAATAATTCGAACTCCCCTTCCAAATCCTTTTTATACCCTTCTTTCCCTCTCACTTCCCTCACTTTCACTTTCCACACTTCCAAAATCCACCGTTCCCTCTCTCGCGAAACCCTTCTTCCTCGCGAAACCAATCGCTCTTCTCAAGCTTTCCTCCGGCCAAATCACTCGGAAATGGCTTCGTCGTCATCCAACCCTAGTGGGAGCAGGGGGTAAGTGTTTCTTTTCCGTTTTCGCACTCGGTTTCGCAGTTTACAGTTTTGTCTTTTCATCTCCCGTGCGAAATCAAGGTTGGGGAGGGGAATGCTTTTGTTTCTCATGACGGGAAGAGTGGGAAAGTGGTCGGAGTGCGTTGAGTTTGTTCAGAAATGGGATAGAAATCGACTAGGCAGAACCTAGGGCTCTAGGTTTTGTGTTCTTAACTGCCATTTAAGGGTTCGAAGTTTTCTGTGGTAAAGAAGATGTTCTTATTTTGAAAATGAGGGTCTCACAACCCTTAAAAATTTGATTTTTGTTCATATTGCAGTATTGTTGTTCCATTTATATCTCTGGGTGTATTTGTGTTATCTGTATTTGTGTTTTGCTAATCTGTGAATAGGGTTAACACGGTGGTCATGCTTTGTTCAGCCACTGTGTTGTTTTTCAATAGATAATTGGTGATGATGACTGAAAATGCATATTGATAATATCTGCAAAATTCATATTTTTTAAAGCATGAGTTTTTTTGGTGACATTAGTACATTACAGTAGTATAGATGGATCAATTGTTCTCGTTTGTTTTGGTGTTTGCATGTATAATATTATATGAATATTTTGGTAATAAATGCTTTTGTCGGGTACATGTTGCCCACGTTTTGCAAACTCAACTCTAGAAGTTGATTTTTGCACATCCGGGACACATGGTACAGACGAAACCATGCCAAAATTTTTCCAACACTTTTGGCATGGCATTTATGTGTAAAAAGACAAAATGATAGATTGTTCTTTTTGTTTAAAGTATTTGATCTTTGTCAACTTGGAACAAGTGGGAAGTACTTGTAAGGAATGTTTTGTTTTATTCCTTAAAAACCCACTTTCCAAAACAAAATCCAAATGGGGGACCACTTACACCCCCAATTTCATTAAATAAACAAGTCAACACCTTTTCATAAAAATCCAAAAGTCGCCTTTTGTATGTATGCATGTCTATTTTTTTCTTTATTTCTTATTTTTGGTCACGGTCCATTATACATACTAGTAATTGCATAATTTATCACTTGCATTCGATTGTCATCATTAATCTCTTATCTTCCCTACCTCACATGATTTAAATCACTTCTTAAGTGATAAAAATCAAATTCCTTCGTAGGTTCAATAACCTACGAAATTTTCTCTTTTTGGTCCTTTGACCACCCAAAAACATCTTCGACTATTTATAGTCTAAGAAAAATCTCCAAGGATCCAGGATCCTTATCTCTCTCTTGCTTTCCTTATTTTTGTTATAATAAGAGTAGATTTGATAATCTGACCACTTGGACTTTCATAGTGTGCCTCAAGTGAGACAGGTGCTAGAAAGTGAACTGTATTTCGAAGTGGCTGAAGGTATTAGGCTGAGGGTCTCAGACCTAATCATCTCTCCATGTCTTTTCAGAGACATCATCCCCCTAGCCCCAAACGAAGATCACGAGGAAGAAACTCAACTACTGGATCTGCCAGTGGAGCTCCTAGGAGAAATCCTCTCCCGTATCGGAGAGGATTGCATCAAGAAAGTATGGAGGGTCAGAGGAGTGTGCACCAAGCTAAGGGACGCAGCTGATCTTCCCATCGTCTACAGAAGGTGTAAACTGGAAACCACCATCGTCAAGATGTGGGAGCAGAGGTTGGAACCGCAAAAAGAGGCACTCATGGCCAAATGCGAAGAAGCTGGCAACTATAACCTGAAACTCATCCCAGCCCTGCAGGCATTCGGAGCAGGAAACGAGACCCTGGCTTGTGAGCTGCTAAAGGAAGGGATTGAGGACAACCACAAGGCCTCAATCTTTGTCCGGGGATACATGCTGCTCAGCAAGCAGGACAATGAACAGGTCCAGCAGGGAGTGTCAATGATCGACAAGATCATAACCAGCAGGTTCGTCATGCAATACGTTGGGACCAACGTCTTCGCATGGTTGGCTGACAGTCTGGAGACACCCGACCTGTTTGGAAATCAAGGACCAAGGGTCTACTGCACCAGGGTGATGGAGGAAGATGAGGATGACACGATAGATTTCTGCGTACCCTGCAGCTTGACGAACTATGTTCATTGGACCAGAATCTTCTTCCAAGGATAAAGGGGAAAGATGCTGGAGAAGGACGGAATCTGTAGAGATTCACTTTTGACTAGACTGACTGGGACTATGGTTGCGGTAATCTTTTGACTGATCTGTGATGCTAACCCATTCAAGTGTACAGCTTTGTCTGTATTGATGTCTGATTGTAATTAAGGTCGTGTACTGTATAACGAACCTTAGAATTATCTGTTATGATGGGTGTACGACGTATTTTGGGCAGTCGTACATTTACTGCTTTCCACAAGAGAATTTCGTCTTGAGTTCTCAATTATTTGAAAAAGATGTGTGACAGTCCAAGATGAATAAGTGACTGTCACGCCAAAAACAAGCTGTGACATGCTTGCATGATCACAGTGTCTCTTTTTACTGCTTTCAATTAAACAAACCGGCATAAAACGAGCATAAATCTGTCACCTAAATTCACATGTTGAATTTAGGCTAATGACGAGATTTTCAAACTATTACATTGGGATAAAACAATTAAAAATATGCATGACATAAATTCTTGAAGTTTTGAGCTATAAAAATCCAATGATATGATCACTTGAAAGACTAACAAACTTTCATGTTGAGAATTTGATTGAATAAGTTGTAAGAATTCTTCAAAGGTTAAATTTGAGAATAAAGGTATGACATGATCAAACCGTCCATGTGAGATCTGAGCCGAGTCATTTTTACTCAATACTTCTTTGATTGTGTGAATCAATTCGATTAAAGGGCACTAGAACTTGCAATTGGGACCGATTCAAGACCATGCCATATTCCCGAAATCGAGCATATGATTGAGGCACTTAGAAAAACCCAAAATTTTGGCTTTCGTTTGAATTCCAAACCCAAAAACATCTTCCCTTTAGGATCAACCAATCTGAGCCTTTAAACCTAATTTTTCTTTGAAACCACTATATTACTCCTAGCCTTACAAAAAGACCAAGAAAATCAAACCCAAGTGTATATGAGCCATCCCATCAAGGCATAGTAATTTTTGATCATCAAGTATGTATCAATCGGTATGTTGTAAACCAATTCAAAAAAAAAAGTAGTAGTAGAGAAGAAGTTGAGTTCCATTCAACAACAATAAGCTGCAAATGACAAAGCAAATTAGACAAAGTCTAATGTCATGCAATAGAAAAATAGAAAAACAAAAGAAAGATAGAAATGATGATGATCATAGATTCTGCAAAATGCCAAGTTATGGTGGAATGGTGTCATGTCACTTTTTAACCCAATAATTCCTTTTCCTACCAAATGTTACAACCGTATGCCCCGTTACAACCTTAAATAAGACCTCGGGATCTCGATTTGAGGAAATGAGCAGGTGGCGAGTTGGTCCAATTGCAAGCTTATGGGAGAATTTAATTGAATTCGATCTTGAGCGTTAATGATAAAAGTCAATCTTGAGAGTGAGAGAACTTTCCGATTCTACTATATGTGAGGCTCTGCTTTGAATTGATTAATGATTCATGTCATGCTTGAATTCAAGAATTAAGCCAATGCGATTTTCTAAACACATATTCAAGAAAAATTAACAATAATGATTGATTTGTGTGTTCACTCAAGTGAGAAGTATCATTCCATTAAACACTGCAACCAAGAGAGTTTAATACTTGTAATTTTGATTGTCTTATCCCAATATAAAAAAAATAAAATTTCTGAGGCCACGCAAATGGATTGAATATGCAGAGTCCAAGCTCCTAGGAGCACTGACTCTGACTGCTCGGGGACGATCAATATTAAATGTGAGGATGTTGATAATGGCCAAAATTGTCCATTATTTCCAATCCATTTCCGTGTCTGAGACGGACATTTTGATCGTGATTCCATCTTATTTCAATAAGAAAGCAGTTGAATTTGACAGATTAATGCGAGTTTGTAAAAACATCAAGCCGGTAACAAAAAGACACAAAATATGCAATTTTACTTGCATTTGTGTTAGAAAAATCCAAAAACATGAAAAAAAGGAAAAAGAAAAGAAAAAGGAATGAAAAGATGGGCAAAAGAATAAAAGAGCCCACAAAAATCCAAAAAGATGGGAAAAAGATTGAAAATCCCACAACTGAAAATTTGGTTAAGTGTTGAAGCACAACTCGAATTGTAGGCAATTCGAATTAATTCGAATTGCACAACAATTCGAATTGCTAAAGAGCAAAGAAATGGTTGTGTTGGAAGGGATGCAGAAGGCTAGTTCGAATTATTCAAGTTCGAATTAATTCGAATTAGGGAATGAAGAGAGAAGAAACCCAAAGGCAAGAAGAAGATGCAATTCGAATTGTCCAAGTTCGAATTAATTCGAATTGGCACAAACAATTCGAATTGCCAACAAAGTGCAAGGAAGCCAAGCAGAAACCCTCATCCAATTCGAGAAAGGATCAATTCGAATTATTCACAACAATTCGAATTGACTACTGAAGGCTACAATCCCAGCTCAAGGAAGAGATCTCACAATTCGAATTAATTCGAATTGGTTGAGATAATTCGAACTTCACTCAACAATTCATTCAAATGAAGCTGTGGAGCATGGACACAACACTGGTGGGCCTAAAGTTTTGAAGATTGTCTATAAAAGCAGACCTTCCACAACAGAATCAAGGAGATCAAGAATTTTAACCAAAAGGCAGCTTGGGACAAAAAGAACAGCAGGAGGTTCCACACCCCTTAAGGGTTAGGTAGGTAGTTTAGTTTAGTTGAGTTTATTTTTTCTTGCAAATAGTATAATCTTTACATGCTTTAATCTTAGTTTAGTGTAGAAGCAGTTTGTGTAACCCTTAGCGTAGCCATTTTCCATATTTTTTACATGCTTTCTAGTTAGAATAAACCCTACCTTCAAGCTAATGATGGTTTTGGGTTCTTTATTTTGCTTTCAAGTGTCAATACAAGGAAAATTTCCAGAAATGGTTTTATCCATTTGTTTTGGCACTCTTTAATGCTTTCCCTAGAAATAAATGCTTAGTATGTTTGTTTGTTTCAACTAGGTTACATTTATTATGTCCTAGTTGACATTCAAACTTAATAAATGCATGTTTGTTGGGTTTTTGGCTTGATTTAGTGCCTTAGAGCTTCAAATAAGTGTTCTTAGGTTTTAGATGTTTTTAATGTCTGTGTTAATTTGTATTTAAGTTTTATTCTTCTTGCCTTAATCTTATTTCATGCTACCTTAGATAACTTGAGTGTTCTTAGTTTACTCATGTAGTTCTTAGATAACTAGATGTTTTAGGTTCCTTGATCTTTGATCTCTTGTTTGTAGAAATAGGGTTTGAATCTGGCCAATACCCACTAGACATGTATTTGTTTATTTCTTGAAAATCTCACTAGGGAGGCTGTGAAATGACACTGATGTGAGATGAGGGATTTAGTAAATCTAAACCCATCATTACAGTACAGTGTTCACCTAACCCATACTTGTGAGAACAAAAATTGTTGTTGTCTGAAAATATGTGATTCGAATTGAGGCAATTCGAATTAACTCGAATTGCTAGAGAAATTCGAATTGCATAGCCAAACTATTCTCTTCATGTGGTTTCCAACCAATTCGAATTAATTCGAACTGCTCAAAAATTCGAATTGGGTTGAAAACCACATTGTATCCATTGCCACCCATTCATGCCTTAGTTTATTTTCCACCCTTTACCAATTCGAATTGTTGCAATTCGAATTGCTGGACAATTCGAACTCACCCTCCCCTTGAGGTAAATGCCTTAGTCAATTTGAGCAAGAAAGGGACTTCGCCAATTCGAGTTGTCCAATTCGAATTAATTCGAATTGGCCAATAATTCGAATTAGATGATGCTCCAATTTCTAGCAATGATCAATTGAGTAAGTAATACTTCATCCTTCATGCATTCTCAATTCGAATTACCCCAATAATTCGAATTGAACTATCCCCTCTATTTTGAAAACTCCAAAAACATTTTCTTCATGATTTGTGTAAGCTGCATGGATGTATTGGGCCTAGGCCCAATTTATCTGATTTCTATCCATTACACATTTCAACCCATTTAGTGTCCACTTATTGTGTGCTTAACACCCACACAGTACCAAAAATATTTTCTTACTTTCTTGTTTCCTCTTTCATTGTGTGTATGAACGGATAATGAGAAACACATAGATTAATGTTGGTGAAAGGTCCCTTCACAGGGATATCGACTAACCCGTCTTCTGTGTGTCAATCATTATCTGTTATTTTGCATGATCTGGTTAGTGGTTGGTGGAAGCTTCGGCGAGCGTTCTCTTCACTAAGAGTTTCGATTAGTCACTCAGCCAATTCCTAATCAGATACAGTTTTATTTTTCCTTATCTTAATTTCTCAACCTGAATTCAAGTTGCAATAGTATCAACTGATGTCGACCAACATCAGTTGAGAAATATTACAGCAAGAAATATGTGGGTTATTTTTCCACTCACAGACAAAAGAAAACTGAATGACGGCGGTCACCGTCGTTTGGGATTCTTTCTGTCTACAACCATTCATCTGGGATAATTGGGAACCGGACAGCAGATGTTTGCATTCCGGAAAACCCCAACTATCTCTGGCACTCCTTTTAGCCGATTTCTTCTCATCTCAGGCTAATCCATCTTTGTGTATCACATTCTGTCTAACCCCACCATATATTTTGGGGTGTTCTATTTTCCTTTTCATATACATGTATGCATGATACTATTATGTAGATGTTCTGGTCTTATTGCTATTTTGGGGATCCTTCCCCTTGGACACAGGAGTCTTGATGTAAATCTGATGCCGCATAATAAACTTCCAACAAAAACTCCTTTATAAAATCCGGATCTGAGTAAGGGATAAATTCGACAGTTATGACTAATTCATCTTCCACTGGGGATTGATTTTGAGAGCTTAGAAGCAGAGTCAGCGATTAGGTCTCATCTAGACTGAAAGGATCTGTGTTTTAATTGAGAGTTTAGTACCTGTCTAGGGAATGATTTTCAAATATTCATTTGCTTCTCAAAATTGCTGTGTGTTGGAAATCTGATATTAGATATCGCATTAAGTCAATATCCACTTGGGTGTAGATGAGATGTAATAAATAATAATAGAATAACAACATATAGGCCTTGGTGAATTTATAAGGTAAGGTCGAGTATTCCTTCGACTACTATCTTCTTCTGCCAAAGTCTAGAATTGAGTCTTGAGTGAATACATCCGGAATAGGTTCATTTATGGATCTGTTTAATTTAGTTTGTATCTCATAACTACCCAGATGTTGTAAGCCCTGTGGCTTATTGATATCTCGGGGGTTCTTGATCTGCATCTGGTCACCAAGACCAGGGGCTCTTTTATACTAACGGAAAGAGACGTTTTTAACAATTCCGAGTGATAGATTTAAATGCTTTCTTTACAGGTTTCTTTACTGCTTTCCTTTAAATGCTTTCATAGAGGTCACTCGGAAGAATTAGGGGCTGTCCATCTGTTAAAAGGTTTGAGAGTTATGGAATGGTTTGGGTCTTGATTTGAAACTTTGGGTGTGACATGGGGGATTGATAGCAGTACTTGGCATGTCAACTAATGATTTGACAGGTGTTGCTCGTCCACCGTAAACGATTAACATACTTTTGCAAGGCATTGCAAGGGGAGTTAAGAGTTTATGGTATCTTAGAAATTGTTGTCTTAAGAGCATGTAAATTCTCACCATAAGTACCTGTCTGTCAAAGGGAACATGGTGTAGAAAGCATGAGAGTTAGCTAACTAAAGGATTATCCCAAGCTAAGATCTGTGTATTAAAAATGGAAGTTTAATTGTGTTTCATCTGAATCTTGTCCAATCTTTATTATTTCCTCCCTGTCCCTTCTGTCATATTTAAACTTGCTTTCTAGATAATGTAGCATAATTTTATATTGCTTTCGTAGTATAGATTTAATTGCTTTCTTCGATCTAGTTTACCATGCTTTGTAGAATAATTTTTACTGCTTCATGATCTGATTTAATTTATGTCGAGTAGTTGTTAGAAACCCCTTGCAAAACTTGAAACGAGTAACCGAGTGGAAAATCTTAGTAAACGACGTGGACCCTGCTTCCATCGCACATCCTCCAGTGAACGATCCGGTACTTACTATAAATTACTGCAATTTTTGACCCGTGCGCTTTCGGGAGCACAGTTTCGTGACACGAGTAAATAAAAATAACATTTTGAGAAAATACTCATGTAGTGGGAAGAAGTTCAAAAGTTTCATGGCGCTATTGCCGGGGATCATAACTTGGGAGCGCCATGAAATGGGAAATTGTATTTAGACGATTCTTCACTCCCCGGCGGCGTAATGAAACTCGTCAAAAGTTTCATGGCGCCGTTGCCGGGGAGGATGCAGCGTAGTTACAATAAACATTACTCTAATAAGTATACTGGTATCTGGTAAGGTTGAATCGTTTATCCCGCGCAGGTATCTTCTTGACATGAAATTAAGAGAAGCATTATGGTGCAGATACCTAGGACTTTCAGGGTGACAGACTGAAGGTCCATCCCGGTTGCACCATGATACTTGTCAAAAGTTTCATGACTGGATGGACCACAGCGCTATTTGAACCCCACGGGAGTAATAAAAAGGGAAATCTTAATATATCCTTAAACCCCTTCCCTACATCATAACTCTTATCATTTAATAAATCCACACCTGATATTTTAGAAAATTACTCGTGTTGGCGAAGCTCGTCAAAAGTTTCACTTGCAATTGGACCAACTCGCCACGGGCTCATTTCTTCAAATCGAGATCATGAGGTCTTATTGAAGGGTTATAACGGGGCATACTGTAACATCCCGATTAATTAACGCATAATTGATTTAATTAATTGTGGTTAATTAATAAGTGGGTAGCAAACTCACAAGATTATAAGAGCTCAAGTGCTCAAGTTAGTGCAATATGGTAGAAATGGCTCAAGACAAGGGTACCAACTCAATGACCATTTTCCGACCCGACCCATTTGTCAACCCGGGTCAACCCACATTCCCTCAAAACCCCCAAATCAGCCACAATCCCTCATTTACTCCCCAACACTTGAAAAATTAGGGCTAATCCCGTTTTTGGTGAGAGAGGGGAAGAAATGGTGCCTTTGGGAAGAAATTGGCAAGTTTAAGCTCAAGGAGAGTTGGGGGATTGGTTATATACACATTGGTAAGTATTTTCCCCACTTTAATTCATATTTTTGAAGAGTTTTGAGGTGTTTTTGTTGGGTATGTTTGGTGGTGGCGGGATTGAAGGTTCTTGGGTGGATTTTTGTAGATCGGAGCAAGTTGAAGCTTAAATCCTTGAATATTTAGACTCAAATATATGTTTTAGATATATTCTTTAGCTTAATGGTGTTGATTTTGGATTTGGTTGTTGATGTTAGGTTTTTGGGTTGATTTTGTTCGATTGAAGCTTGGAATCGACGAATCGGAGGCCGGTTATTGTTGGAAGACATCGGGCAATGGATTATATTGCTTAAATTACGTGTTTGAGGGGTATTTGGGGGTCGGATTCCGACGAAATCGCCGGAAAACCAATTGGAAAATCGGAGAAGACGATGAACAATAACTACTACAGTACTGCTACAGTACCTGTACAGTAGTTACCTGCGGTAACTCGTGTAGTTACGTAGTAATTTGTCACAGTAATTACCATGGTAATTTGAACAGTAACTACCACAGTAACTTGTACAGTAGTTACCGCAGTAACTCGCTACAGTAGTTACCGCAGTAACTCGCTACAGTAATTACAACAGTAACTTGCTACAGTAATTGCTACAGTAATCGCTACAGTACTGGGCTGCGTATGTCACGCGTTTTACGCGCGCGGGTGCGCAGTGAGCGCAGGAAGGCCCTGTTTGGCCCATTTTTGTGCGATTTTGAGTCTATAATGATGTTTTCTTTGCACCAATTATTGTTATGACTTCTCCAAATGTTAATCGGTAAACCGTGGGTTAATCAATTGGCCCGTGGGGTTGTTGAATTGCTTAGGGGAAACTGTTGAATTATGATATCATTAAGTATATGTGGATTATTTGATTATATCATTAATGCCTTAGCCTAGGGGGCTATGTATTGAATTCCTTATATGTTGAGAATCATGCGAACCTAGTGTGTAGGTGCTTGAATATCACTGTATTTTCATATGCATGTTATTGCATTGGAATTGATGGTTATTAACCCGATGGGTTGTTATGATGTTTATGATTGATCGGGCAACCTTCACAGGTGTTGTTGAGTCCCGATGGCCCTGTGATGCACCCTGTGAAACCACATTTAAATAAGTTTAAATTACGTTAAAATGAACCTAAATTGCATGCATGAGACCCTATTTTACTGCTTTTTAGTGTATATTTCATGTGATGTGTAAATATTAATAAGACCGGTTAAATTGAGCTTATCCAAGCCCAATTTACCTTGTTTTATGCTTTTTAATAAGACTTTGGCAATTCTAATACATTGCAATGATGTTTCAGGCATTAAAATGAAGAAAGAAGATGTTCGGAGGTCAAAGGATGCAAAATTCGGAATTTTCAACACTGGAAGGCTCCAGAATGCGCCACAAAGGCATGGCGGCGCCTAAAAATGCTCTCCAGCGCCACTTTTTGCGCCACCTCAACACTTGGGAAAAATTTCGGATGGAAAAAGCTTCAGGATGCGCCACAATAGCTTGGTGGCGCCTAAAAGTGCTCTGGAGCGCCACAAAATGCGCCGCAGGGTAAAATTTAGGAAATTGTCAGAATGCACCGCAACTTCTTGGCGGCGCATAAAAGTGCCTTTCTGCGCCACTTTTTGCCCCACTTTCAAAAATTCGGAAAATCTTCGTATGCGCCGCAGCTCCTTGGTGGCGCCGAAAACCTCTTCCGAGCGCCACTTTTTGCGCCACAATCGCGGTTGAGCAGTTTTCTAACCTCCTGAACACGGTTTTAAGGGCCGTTTTGCGTCATTTCTTCAGACCAGAACTCATATTCATCGACAGAAACACTCTGAAATCATCTGGAAAATGGGAGAAGAAGGCCGGAAACACAAAATCAAGCCGGAGGAATTGGCCAGAATGCTGTTCTGATCGAGTTCTTCTTATCATAGGTGTTGCCTCTCTTTTTCTTGCTTTGTAATGAATTGAATTTGCCTCTAAATG
The DNA here is from genome assembly GCA_030278955.1 of Hygrophila difformis. Taxonomy (NCBI): domain Eukaryota; kingdom Viridiplantae; phylum Streptophyta; class Magnoliopsida; order Lamiales; family Acanthaceae; genus Hygrophila; species Hygrophila difformis. The sequence continues at coordinate 36,806,438 of JAOANR010000005.1, read as the reverse complement.
TAATCTGCTATCATGTTCTTAATTTGTAGACGAATTTATGTATTGTTCGTGTTAGAAGTGTTCTAGAACGGGAGTTCAGAATCACTTTGAAGTACGAATTCATCTTTTATGGAAGTAATATAATATGTCGATGTTTAATTCTGTAATCTGGATTAATCTGTTTGAATTATTAGAATATGGATTAGAATCATGTATTGTATGCCAGAGTTTGATCGATGATTAGGTTTGGATGGAAATCTTGAATCTGCTATTTTATCTGTTGAATCTGGATTGAACGATTAATCTGTTAGCATTATAAAATCTGTCTAATCTGATTTAAGCGCCATTCTGCCTGAAGTATAGAAGTGAAATTTTATGTTTTGGTGTAATTTGCTTTAATTCGATTAGACTGGAATCTGTAATTTTAAATCTGCTATCCAAATTATTAATCTGCTAAAGCCTGAAATGATCGATCAATCTCAATTCCCTATTTTTAGTAATCTGGCATTAATTATAATCTGTTTGCATTTTAATATTATTGATTAAATCCAGTTTACCATGTTTTGTTATTATTTTACCATAATTGTTAAATTATTTACACTGTTCTGCATAATTAAATGTTAGAATCCAATTCTGTGACTTCTGCTTTGCTAACTCGGGAGATAAAAAGTAGAATTAATATTTTAGTACCGGAATTGGGAATAAATTACATTATAAATGGATTCTGGCATGTGCACAATGATTTGGGAAATGAAAAGCGCCTTTTAATTGCTATAGGAAAATTTGTAAGCTTGGGAAAGACTCAAATTTAGACCTAGAATAATGATTGCAGAATGTTAGATAATTTAATCAACTTCCATGAAATCTGTTTAAGCATAATTTGATTATTAGTAGATTGTAATATTTTTAATCTTTATAAAATAATTAATTTTTAAGAAATTGATCTTTTTAGACATTGGAAAATGCTAAATCAATATGCAGTTTCTATTTTATATAAAGATGGCAATATTTAAAATATTACAAGCATCTCCCATTTATATCTTTATTAATTAGAATTTTAATTTGCTTTATTTTAAATTTAAGGTCACTATTTTTAATTAAATCACCATTAGAATTAATCAAACTCTTTTTAAATATATAAAATATAATTAATGAACTAAAGAACAATTAAAATTTCTCTGGAATGAAATAATATTCTGAAATTCCCTGTGGTTCGACCCGGTATTCACCGGTTTTTATTACTTGATGAAAACCATCCGCTTGTGGTAAAATATGAGTAGTGAAAATCACCCATCAAGTTTTTGGCGCCGTTGCCGGGGAATTTGTTGTGACTTTTTAATTGTTTTTAGTTTATTAATTTAAATTTATCAAGTTAAATATTAATTTAACTGTTACTTATTTTATTTTATTTTATTTTTATTTAATATTTGCAGTGCGAAGCAAACAAGCAGAAATAGCTTATGATCCTGAAATTGAGCGTACTCTTAGAGCGATTAGATTAGGGAAACGTAGGAGACCAGCTCAGTTGGAAATTTTAATTAATTCATCCTCTGATGAAGAAGACTATTCTCCAACGACTGGAGTTTCAACAATTCAAACTAATCAATTAGTTGCTCAGTTCAATAGGTTAAACATGGCAGCGAATAATAATGATAATCAGGGTAATAATGGAGCTAACAGTGGTGATTTGGAGCACGATGATCAAGCTGAAATGACCATTGAAGAACACTTACAAGGAACTAGTGGAAATCTGCTTAATAGAACTCCAAGGCCAGATGTAGATGCTTTAAGCTTTACCCTTCAGCCTGCACTGATCACAATGGTTCAAGCTAATCAATATAATGGGGCACCTACTAATGATGCTGTAGAACACATAAGAAACTTTCTGGACTATTGTGACACAGTGAAAATAAATGGTGTTACTAGTGATGAAATTAAGTTGAGATTGTTCTCGTTTTCACTTAGAGATAAAGCTAAAACTTGGTACAACTCACTTCAATTAAGGGATGTCACTACTTGGGATAAAATGTTAGAAGCTTTCTTAGAACAATTCTTCGCACCGTCCAAAGTTATTGAATTACAAGAAAAAATCAAAGAATTCGTGCAAGATGAGGGTGAAACTTTACTTGAAGCATGGGATAGATACAACACTTTATTGGCAAGATGCCCGAATCACGGCTTTGAAGATTGGCAGCAGATGCACTTCTTCTACAATGGATTGATTGAGCATTGGAGGAACTTGTTAGATGCAGCAGCTGGAGATTCTTTCCTATCTATAGGACCCTCTAGAGCTAAGGAAATCATAGAGAAAAAGATTTCTAACATGAAAAAATTTCCTGGTAAGAAAAATGCTAGAAATAAAACAAAAGGGGGAATCTATGAGGTAGAAAAGGCAGTTGCTATAGACTCTAAGTCAGATGCTTTGATGAGGGAGGTTTCTACACTTAAGAAAGGTCAAGCTAAAGTTGTGAGATGCGGTATTTGTCATGGACCTCATGAGTCATCAGCCTGTCACTTGCTTGATCAAGGACTTCAAGAAACTATGCAGTGTGAGGGGACTGAGGAGCAAGTTGAAGATGTGAACTACATGGGAAATAGGCAGCAAAACTACAACCAAAACCGTCCTCAAAATCAAAACCTCTATCCAAATCAGAATTCTCAATTTCAACAAAACACTTATCCACAAAACAACCGTCAACCTTATCCACAAAACCAAAATCAAAATTACCCAAATCAAAATCCAAATCAAAACCAAAACTTTCAAAACCAAAATCAAAACCAAAACTATAATCAAAACAGAAATCAGAATCAACCTTTTTACCCTAACCAACAGCCTAGGAACTTTCAACCTCAACAACAGCTGCAACAAAATCAAGTAAGTGATGAGGTCAATTTAAAAGAATTAATGGGCACAATCGTGTCTCAACAACAAACAATTCAGCAAATGCAAGCCTCAATGAGAAATTTAGAAGTACAAGTTGGTCAAATTGCTAGGGATACTTCAAATAGACAACAAAGAACATTACCAAGCATGCCTGATCCTAATCCAAAAGAGCAATGTAAGGCAATCACTTTAAGGAACAAAAAGGAATTACCTAATCCTTACCCTACCTTAGATGATCCAGAGATTTTAGCTGATGCTGTAGATGATCAAAATGAGGATATAGAGAGAGAAACTCAGCATAAAAACACTGATGACCCTAAGGAGAGTGAGAAACTTAGAGTTGAACAGGATAAGGGTAAAGGAAAGTCTGCTGTCCCGGTCAAGCCATATCAGCCGCCTATTCCATATCCACAGCGTCTTAAGAAGGCTAAGGAAGATAAAGATTATGCTAAATTCTTAGAAGTCTTTAAGAATTTAAGAATTGATATTCCTTTTTCTGATGCCATTGCACAAATGCCTGTGTATGCTAAGTTTTTAAAAGAAATTCTATCAAAAAAGAGGAGTGTTGATGATGAAGAGAAAGTGACACTGACAGTGGAATGCAGTGCAATTTTACAAAGAAGGCAACCTATTAAACAAAAAAATCCTGGGAGTTATACTATTCCGTGCATTAATGGCACTAAAGAATTCAACAAAGCCCTGTGTGATCTCGGGTCTAGTATTAATCTGATGCCTTTGCATGTCTTTAGGGAACTAGGAGTAGGAGTTGTGAAGCCTACTAGGATGCAGCTACAGCTTGCTGATAGATCTATTAGGACTCCTTTAGGCATTGTAGAAGATGTTCCTGTTCAAGTAGAAAGTTTCATTTTCCCTGTCGACTTTGTTGTTCTTGATATGGAAAAAGACATTGATATTCCTCTGATTTTAGGTAGACCATTTCTGCAAACTGGTAGAGCTATGGTTGATGCGGATGATGGTAAAATTACACTTAAAGTAGGTAATGAACAAGTGTCGTTTGACATTTCTAAGACAACTAAAACACAACACGCTAGTTCTGACACCTACCCGTGTAATAGAGTCACAGCTATCTATCAGGAGGATGAGGTGATTGAGAGAGAGTTCTTTGCTAGACATGATCCCTATAGGAAGTTTGAGCAGTTAGTGGAGAGTTGTGAGGACTTAGCTGAAAGTAAGTGTGAGGGAGGATTACCTGTGCAAGTAACATGCGCAATGGAAGAATCCAAGTTAGTCCCGTCGGTTGAAAAGCCACCTACATTGACATTGAAAGAGCTGCCATCGCATTTGAGGTATGTTTTTCTTGGTGAGAATGATACATTACCTGTTATTGCAAGTAATAAATTAAATGATGATCAATTAAATGCATTAACCCAAGTGTTGAGTAAGCATGTTAGAGCAATAGGTTGGACGATAGCTGACATCAAGGGACTGAGTCCAGCATTGTGTACACATCGGATTTATATGGAGGAGGATGAAAAGCCAGTGAGACAGCCCCAGAGGAGATTGAATCCACATCTACAAGAAGCTGTAAGATCAGAGGTTATTAAACTACTCGATGCAGGTATTATCTATCCTATCTCTGATAGTCAGTGGGTGAGTCCAGTTCAAGTAGTGCCTAAAAAGGGAGGTATGACCGTGATTAGAAATGAAAATGGTGAATTAGTGCCTACTAGACCTACTACTGGATGGCGTGTATGCATTGATTATAGGAGATTGAATGATAAGACTAGAAAGATCATTTTCCATTGTCTTTTATTGATCAAATGCTAGAGCGTTTGGCTGGTCATGAGTTTTATTGCTTTTTAGATGGCTATTCTAGTTATAATCAAGTTCCAATTGCACCTGAGGATCAAGATAAAACTACATTTACATGTCCTTACGGTACATTTGCATATAGGAGAATGCCATTTGGTTTGTCTAATGCTCCAGCTACATTTCAGAGATGCATGATGTCTATATTTTCTGATTTAATTGAGACATGCATTGAGGTATTTATGGATGATTTTTCTGTATTCGGGTCTGATTTTGAAAAATGCTTAATTAACTTGGAAAAAGTTCTAATTAGATGTGAAGAGTCAAATTTAGTTCTTAATTGGGAAAAATGTCATTTTATGGTTAATGAAGGTATTGTCTTAGGACATAGGATTTCTAAAAATGGCATTGAAGTTGATAGGGCTAAAGTAGAAGTGATTGCAAAATTTCCACCCCCTAATAATTTAAAAACTATGAGAAGTTTTCTGGGACATGCTGGATTTTATCGAAGGTTCATAAAAGATTTTTCAAAAATTGCATTGCCTCTGTTTAAGCTGTTATGTAAGGATGTCGAGTTCGATTTTACTGACGAGTGTATTGAGGCGTTCAATAGGATCAAGGAAGCATTGGTGACAGCACCAATTATTCAGCCACCTGACTGGAGTTTGCCATTTGAGATCATGAGCGATGCTAGTGATTTTGCTGTTGGAGCAGTATTGGGTCAACGAAAAGATAAGAAACTTCATATTATTTATTATGCTAGTCAGGCTTTAAATACTGCCCAGAGAAATTATGCCACCACTGAAAAAGAACTTTTATCTGTTGTTTATGCATGTGAAAAGTTTAGACCATATCTGATAGGCTCTAAGACTGTAGTTTACACTGATCATGCTGCTATTAAATATTTATTTGCAAAGAAAGATGCTAAACCACGGTTAATTAGATGGGTATTATTGTTACAGGAATTTGATTTAGAAATTAAAGATAGGAAAGGTGATGAAAATCCTGTAGCTGATCATCTATCTAGACTGGAGCATGAAAAAGGGAAGAAAGATTAATTAATGATGCATTTCCTGTTGAAAATTTGTATTTATAAATAACACTTCCTCTGATCCGTGGTTTGCTGATTTTGTGAATTATTTAGCATGTGGTGTAATTCCTGATCATTTAAAATGGCATAGCCAAAAACAAAAATTTAAAACTGATGCTAAACAAGTGATTAAATATTTGAAAAAGCAAATCTTTACTCGTTTTGGTGTGCCTAAAGCGATCATTAGTGATGGTGGATCTCACTTTGTTAGTAGGGCTGTTAATCAATTGTTATCTAGATTTCATGTTCATCATAGGATAACAACACCCTATCATCCTCAAGCCAATGGTCAGGTAGAAGTCACTAATCGTGAGATTAAAAAGATTTTGGAAGCCACTGTAGGAAAATCTAGAAAAGATTGGGCTTTTAAGTTAGATGAAGCATTGTGGGCTTATAGGACAGCTTTTAAAACACCTATAGGTATGACTCCTTTTAAATTGGTTTATGGTAAGGCTTGTCACTTACCTTTTGAACTTGAGTTTAAATCACTTTGGGCTATGAAGAAATTGAATTTTGAATTTAAGGAGGCTCAAGAAAAAAGGAAAATAGATCTTACTGAATTAGAAGAAATTAGACGTCAAGCTTATGATAATGCTCTAATTTATAAGGAGAGAACAAAGCTTTATCATGATAAGATGCTTAGGCCTAAGGTATTTGAAGCTGGACAATTAGTGCTTTTATATAATTCTAGATTTAAGCTATTTCCTGGTAAATTGAAGACAAAGTGGTCAGGACCTTTTAGAATTGTTAAGGTGTTGGATAATGGTGCAGTAATTTTAAAAGCTGAAGATGAAAGGGAATTTACTGTAAATGGTCAAAGACTTAAACATTATTTTGGAGATGAAGTTAAATTCATCGAACAAATTAATGTTAAGCCTTTGGTTATTTAAATCTGCTTATTGAAGTGTTTGCATTGCATATTTAATTATGTTGAGTTTTTATTTATTAAGCTTATAAAAACCAATAAAAATTATAAAATGAAAGAAAAAGACAAAAATATTTTGCATGTTATTGTTTATGTGCTTTTAGCTGCTTTATTGCTTTTGTTAATTTAAGTTAGATGTGTTTTTAGTTTAATCAAGTTGTTAAATTTTATATTATGTTGATTGCATGTGTTAAATAAATTGAGTAGGGCATTGCCTTTGAATTGGAATAAGTAGCAAAATGTTGAGAAATGATGGATTTATGTGTGCTTGGAGGATTGATCTTGACATGTGTATTTTGACTCGGTGATGAGTTAAGGAGGAGGATCTATATGGACTAGTTGGTTTAACTTAGGAGAATTATGATCCGGGAGGATTTGAGGAATCTATATACGCTAAATCTGACTTGATAAACTTAGGGATTGAATAAACTTTCATTTTGGTTGGGTTTGAGCTGAAATTCGAGTGTCACAGACTCAGTTTAGGCGCCACACCTTCTTGGTGGCGCCTAAAAGTACTCCCGAGCGCCAATGGATGCGCCATTTTCGGACTTAGAAATTTTCTCATTCAGTCCAGGCGCCACTTCTTCTTTGTGGCGCATAAAATCATGTTCCAGCGCCATTTCTGGCGCCACCCTTAGACTTGAAAAATTTTTCGATCACAGAATGCGCCGCACAGCCTGTGCGGCGCCTAAATCATGCCTCATGCGCCACATTTGGCGCCGACTAGCGGGTCTGGGGCACCTGACCCGGTTTTGAACGGGATTTATCCCTAAAAATTCCTTTTCTTCTCATTTTCTTCCAAAACAACCGAACCTCCTCCCCCTTGTTCTTCGGCCGAGCGCCATTCCAAGCGACACATTTGCGCCACTTTGGTAAAAATTCTTCCAATTCTTGTTTCTTCCTATCAATTCTTATCTACATTGTTCAAATTCTCATTCCAAAACCCAAATTTTGCTTTGTTTGAATCAAATTAGGGTTCTTCAACCCTAGTTCTTCAAATTTGGGGATTCCTCTTCAAAGTGTTCCAATCCTTCAATTTAGGTAAGAATGGCTATCCTAATTCAATTTTTATCATATTCAAGTGCTTTGGAATGCATTAATTTTGGTATTGTTGTTGTTACTTGAATTTTGGGTTGTTGTAGAATGTGGGATAAAATTCGATTTTGATTGTCTAAATTCTAGTTTTAGCATGAACAAGTGTTGTAAAACATGGTTTGAATGCATAATGTGAAATTTTTGGATTAACTTTAAAAAGTTGGAATTTTTGAAAATTTTAAATCTGAAAATTATTTTTAAATTGAGTAAAATGGCATTTTTGATTAATTAATTGAATGAAACCTCACTAGAACATGTCATTTTAGTTATATTAAAAATATAAAGTTGTTTTCTTGTCAAAAATTCCATGTTCTTCATAATGTGAGTTAATTAAACCATGTTTTGATAAAAACTCTCTTATCTGTAATTTAGTTAATTAAATAGGTTATTTTATCATTAATAAATTGGAATGGATTTAAATATTAATTTAAACCATTTGTAATGCACTAGTTTGATAATTGAGGTTGTTATAGTTTGTTAAATCTGAAAATTTAATAAAATAGGGAGTTTTTATTAGAAAGACATGTTAAATATGAATTTTAAACTTTAGAATAAAAAGGATGATATTTTTAAACAATGTTTAGAATTCACAATTTTTAAACTACAACATGTTGGTCATTGCGTTATTTAAATCCCACATTCTAGGTTGATGTATATGTTTGCTTTGTACTTAACACTTAAGTTAAACCTTTGGTTTAAACTTAAGTGTGAGGATGGGAGGCAATGCATATATATGATACTAACCCAGAGTTTTTGTACAACCAGGTACTGAAATAATGTATAATCCTCCAAACCTCCATAAGAAATCGGGTTATAGGTATATACCCATGCCCGAGGGGAGAATGGGGATTTATGATCCACAGTCACCGGATAGCATTCCTACTCCTATTCCTGATGAGCATATTTTTGAACATCGCAGACTCCGCACGAAAAATTTAGTACAGATGGATCACCCACAGGGATCAGGAGGAGCTTCCAAGTCCAAGGGACTTCTCTCCTATTTTAGGAGGAGCAAGTCCAAGAGTGGTGCATCTTCTAGACATACCACAGTGCCAGCTGATGACCATCAGGAGGTCAATCAGCCTGACCAGCCTGATCAGCCCATTCAGCCTGAGACGTCTGACCATTCACAGGCCCCCTCTAGAGCCTCTCGGGGGAAGGCACCTGCTACGAGCTCCACTTCATCTCGACCGAGGAGAGGGAGATCTCCTGCACTAGTCATACAGGAGCCTGTCCCTGAGGCTGTAGGAGGAGAGGAGGATGAGGACGAGGTTGATCAGGAGGAGCAGCCGGCTAGGGGAGGACCGAAAAGGCAGGATCCTAGAGCGTATGTCCCCGATTTGTTGTATGTCAGAGAGGGCATATTTGATGCCACTGTGTTTAGGAGTGCCAGAGCCTACGAGCTATACAAGAGGTTTCACAAGAGGATTATTGCTGATAGGGGATTTTCAGATAGAGATTTGCAGCACCCTCTACTCCGTGATGCTATTAGATCCAGAGGTTGGGAGAGATTCGTTAGACATCCAGCCGGATCATATTCGTGGGAGTTGACTAGGCTGTTTCTAGCCAACGCTGAGGAAGAGGATTCTTGGATTTTCGGGGTTAGAGTACCCATCACTCCTCAGCACATCAACCAATTTTTTGGAGTAGTGGATGTGCCCTACGGCAGAGACTTTTGGGAGCCAGTGATGAGAGCTGATGATAGGGAGGATTTCAAGAAGCTTGTATTGATGTCGATGTTTGAGGGTCAGGAGGATGTCCTCACATATGATGATGATGACATGAGTAGGCTACATGGGCCTGATATGGATGCACCTATGTACCAGCTTCTCATGTTCTACAGATCTAGATTGAGTCCTTCGACTCACACCTCTGGACCTACTACCCTGGATATGTATGTCCCATACTGCATCAAGGTGGGGAGCCCGGTTAACATAGGAGAGCTTATATCACTTGAGTTGAGACAGACACCGGGGGTGTCTAAGAGATCAGCTCTTATGTTCCCCAGCTTGATATGACAGCTTTGTGCACAGGCATGAGTGGATATGGGGCAGTTTGATAGAGATTGGAGGATGAGACCCTCTATTCCATTTGGGAAGAAGAACTTCAAGCTGCCCGGCATAAGGTGCAAGCCTATGATACTTCCGAGGGAGTTGCCCAGGCAGTCACCACCACCTGTACCTTCACATGCTAGCCAGGAGCATTCTGAGGCTCCTTCGCAGTCCACTCGGGGTACACGAGGTGGTAGAGGCAGAGGTAGAGGACGAGGGAGAGCTCCACCACAGCAGCCACAACACTCGCAGCAGTCACAGCAGTATCAGGGAGAGCCTGATTGGGCTAGGACCTTATTGATGAACCAGGCAAAACTTGCTGAACACAGTGAATGAGCATGCTCTACTTGCAGCTCAAAGACACCATTTCTTGGCTGACCAGATAGCCAAGAATGCTAGAGCCCAGGCTTACCATGCAGCCAGACTGGAGTATTTCATGTCCCAGAGCCTAGGACAGCGATATGTCGCTCCTCAGACACCTTCTGAGGACGATGAGGACGAGGACTATGTTGGCTCGGGAGATGGTAGCGATGAGGGAGATGATGATGCTGAGGATGCTGATGCTGGGGATGGATCTGAAGAAGTGGGAGACAATGATGTTGATGATTCTGAGGACTCTGACTGAGTGAGAGAGATGAGCGATAGATAAGCTTGTGATCGTTATAGATGATATGTAATGATAGGCCTATGTATTTGACTCTATTGTTATTTTGCTACATTTTAGCTATTTTCGTTTGGGTTGTAATTGTCCTAACTCTACTTTCTTTTTATTATTTTTGCTATCTTTGATATACTATTTCTGTTATTCATGTCCTTTTGATTATATAGAGAATTAGATAGTGTTTATTTAGATTATAAGGTTTTTAGTTGCTTTTAAATTTAATAAAGTAGCTCTTACCAATATCATGCTGAATTGAGTTGTTTTGAATTGGTAGAAAGATCAGTGAAGTTTATTTGGACTAGATGGAGGTATAGATGGGGTGAAATTGGTATTGTTGAGTGATTCGGAGATTTTGGACATCATGGGGAAGAACTTAGGAAAAACACATTCTGCCCGAATTGGCACAGAATGCGCCACATAGGCATTGTGGCGCCTAAAGATGCCCTCCAGCGCCACTTTATGCGCCAGAAAACTTAGAAATTTTTCTAAGTTTTTCCAAAATGCGCCACATGTGCTTGGTGGCGCCTAAATCTGCCTTGAAGCGCCACTTTTTGCGCCGCAGAATGAGAATTTTTCCAAGTTTGCTTCAGGATGCGCCACATCTTCTTTGTGGCGCATAAAACCCCCTTTCAGCGCCACTTTTTGCGTCATGGCTTATTTTTAAATTTTATTTCATTTTCAAAATGCGCCACACAGTAGCCTAAATTGGCCTCGGAGCGCCACTTTTTGCGCCACCGACGCAATTTTTTCAAAAATTCGCGAATCCAAAAGATCCAAATCATATCTAATCAATTTTTGGGATCCTAAACAGCATTATTCTAACTCCAAGTTATATGTTTAGTGTATATTTGGATTTAGATTAAATCAATCCCTCCATATCTCAACAAAATCAAGATTTCACCATCTTTAAAAGAGGCATGACCGATTGGTATCACTCTCATTACCAAATCAGTCAATTTTTCTCTTCTGCCAGTTTAATTAGCTTTCCAATCTCAATCCTTTCTTCCTAAATTCTGCCACCATGAGAACAAAGAGAAAGAATAACCCAAGAAACAATGGTGGAAAGAAATTGAAAGCCACAGAGCCTGCCCCATCACAAACACCAGAAATTAGAGAACCCGTTCCGGAGCCGGCTGCTGTGGGTGCTGAAGATGAGTTTGTGAATAATCTGGTGGCTCCCGATTCGTATAATGGTTACGATACTTCTTTCAATTCTGCTCAACCGACGGAGGATGATCCACAGCAAGAAGAAGATGTCGCTGAATCCCCGGAGGAAATTTCACCGGAAGTTCTACGTGATTCTAAAACAAAAAGAAAGAGTCACAATAGAAAGAATGATACTACCCCTCTGGAAGAATTAACAGGAGATACTTTCAATCCGGCTATTTTCATCAATCAAACTGCATATTCTTATTATCAGAAGATGGTGGAAAGATGGATTATCCTGGACAAAGGATTTACTGAAGCTGACATGGAGCGATTTTCGGTTCATGATGCTCTTATGAGTCGAGGATGGATGAAATTTGCTGCGCATCCGGAAGGAGTTTATTCTTGGGAGCTTACTAGACAATTCCTATGTAATGCTCAGTATGATCACTATACTTCATGGATTAGGGGAGTGCCTGTGCCATATGGTCCCGCAGCAATCAATGAACTTTATGGTACTGTGGATGTCTCTTGCCCGGCTACGAAGAAGAAGCACTTTCATGACCCTATTCATGAAGAGGAAGGAGGACCAGAATTGGAGAAGAGAATCTTGAAAGAGATGTTCGAAACCCAAAAGAAAGTTGCCTACATAGGGGAGAAGAAGGAGAATGTCGTTGCCACTTTAATGGCTGCACCTTTATATCAGATCTACCTGCTCTACAAGCATAAGGTGTTTCCTACTTCGCACACTGCACAACCGAATGCAGAGGAGCTTTATTTTGTGTATTGTGTGAAGAACGGATTGCCTATTGAAATTGGAGATATGGTAGCATATGAGTTGAATAAAATGGCGTCTGACACTGCACGGACTGTGCTGGGATTTCCTGCACTGATCTGGACACTTTGTGAGAGAGCTGGAGTGAATATGACGGCCTATGCTCATGATTTGAAGCCAAAACCTCCTATCTCATTCAAGAATTTCTATAATAAGCCTGGAGTAAAGTGTGCAGAGCTTGGTTACCCTACTACATCCCGTGGGGCACCCACTTGTCATCCTGATATACCTAGTACATCTGGTACTAAGGTAGAGCCTGCAGAGATTGCGATCAATAGGATGACCTATGAGATTCATCAGCTTAGAGAGGAGATGAAGAGGAAGGAGGATAGTACACGAGCACAAATTGCACAACTTTCCAGTAGACTTGAATTCTTCATGTCTGCAAGTCTAGATGATCGATATATTCCTCCTACTACTAGTTCGAGCTCTACAGGGAATGATGATGTTCCTAGGGAAGATGAAGTAGGTGATTCGGATGGATCTTTAGAAATCTAGATTTTTGATTAGATAGGATTGCTCCCTTTTTGGTTTAATTTGTAATAGTTAGAATTATTTTGGTACTATTTTAATTAGCTTCTTTATGTAATAGATGCTAGAACTTGTGGTATTTTGTTTTTGGTAAATTTATGAAATTTAATATTTTAATTAAATCGGTCCATGTTTATTTAATTGATGAAAAGGGTTGATAGAAATTTAAAATCTGAAATTTATAAATTAAAATAATAAAAATCTGAATTAAATAAATAATGGATAGAATTTTAATTGTTTTAATCTATAAATTACCATGTGTTCTAACAATTATCTTTTGTATGAGCAAATATCATATAAATATATAAAGAAGCAGGATATGCCATGAGAAAGCAAGAAAAAGGGGACATCCAATACGGTGAAAGAAATTCTAGGATCTACATGTTCCAGGTGTGATCTTTTCATGTTATATGTTATCAATTCGCATGAAGAATATGGTAAGAGCTTGATTTAATTTCAGTTTATTTTACTATTTACTCTGCTTTAAATAAAATGGTACATGCATGACTAGTTATTTTAAATTTAAATTGTGTTTTCCCAGTGGTGCTATTATTTAGAGATTATCACATCATTGCCAATCTGGAGAAAATCCAAATAAGTCTAAATGTTCTGCTCTAATCTAATTTTACAATTTAATGAGTGCTAGGTTTCTTAGTTTAAAGTCCTAGACTTTGTCAAATTGTTATGCAAGTTGTTTGAGCTCTTGATGACAATTCTATTTGCCTTGCAGAAAGCTTTTTGATTAATTAGACTAGTTATTTAAAATGTGGAGAGTTATCATTATTTATAAACAAATATGCTCGTTCTAAGTCTTTTTAAATGCTTAATTAAAATAAAGTCAGAGTGAGAACTCTAAAAAAAAGTTATCTTGCAAAAAGAAAAAGAAAAGAAAAATTAGAGAATGCAAGATAAAAAAAAAAAAAAGAGAGGGTGATCAAATAAAAAAATTTTCATAAACTCTTGACTGGATGACTGGCACATATTCGGTGACACGAGTAGCGTTTGGAATTCAACCGTCTACAACTCAGCCAAAGTGTCTAGAATATAGTGAAACCTAGCCATAGATTGAGCATATTTAAAGACTGGAATAGAAAAGCATATTTACATTATTCACTTTCCCATATTAAGTGCTATGTATGATTAATCTGTTTTCTGTATTGTAAGTGCTTTGGATATCTTGTTCTAATAGCTGATGCATATCAATTTGCCTAGTTCTAGCACATTAAACTTTGAACCCTCTTAGCTCATTTTGTTGTTGAAATCTATGATTTGGCAGAACTATAGAGACTTTATCTTTATTATCTTGATTGGCAAGTTGATGTGCTAATTGATCTCATTGCCTCAAGGGACGAGCAATATTTAAGTGTGAGGATGTTGATGCACCCTGTGAAACCACATTTAAATAAGCTTAAATTATGTTAAAATGAACCTAAATTGCATGCATGAGACCCTATTTTACTGCTTTTTAGTGTATATTTCATGTGATGTGTAAATATTAATAAGACCGGTTAAATTGAGCTTATACAAGCCCAATTTACCTTGTTTTATGCTTTTTAATAAGACTTTGGCAATTCTAATACATTGCAATGATGTTTCAGGCATTAAAATGAAGAAAGAAGATGTTCGGAGGTCAAAGGATGCAAAATTCGGAATTTTCAACACTGGAAGGCTCCAGAATGCGCCACAAAGGCATGGCGGCGCCTAAAAATGCTCTCCAGCGCCACTTTTTGCGCCACCTCAACACTTGGGAAAAATTTCGGATGGAAAAAGCTTCAGGATGCGCCACAATAGCTTGGTGGCGCCTAAAAGTGCTTTGGAGCGCCACAAAATGCGCCGCAGGGTAAAATTTAGGAAATTGTCAGAATGCACCGCACCTTCTTGGCGGCGCATAAAAGTGCCTTTCTGCGCCACTTTTTGCGCCACTTTTAAAAATTCGGAAAATCTTCGTATAAGCGCCGCAGCTCCTTGGTGGCGCCGAAAACCTCTTCCGAGCGCCACTTTTTGCGCCACAGTCGCGGTTGAGCAGTTTTCTAACCTCCTGAACACGGTTTTAAGGGCCGTTTTGCGTCATTTCTTCAGACCAGAACTCATATTCATCGACAGAAACACTCTGAAATCATCTGGAAAATGGGAAAAGAAGGCCGGAACCCCAAAATCAAGCCGGAGGAATTGGCCAGAATGCTGTTCTGATCGAGTTCTTCTTATCGTAGGTGTTGCCTCTCTTTTTCTTGCTTTGTAATGAATTGAATTTGCCTCTAAATGTAATCTGCTATCATGTTCTTAATTTGTAGACGGATTTCTGTATTGTTCGTGTTAGAAGTGTTCTAGAACGGGAGTTCAGAATCACTTTGAAGTACGAATTCATCTTTTATGGAAGTAATATAATATGTCGATGTTTAATTCTGTAATCTGGATTAATCTGTTTGAATTATTAGAATATGGATTAGAATCATGTATTGTATGCCAGAGTTTGATCGATGATTAGGTTTGGATGGAAATCTTGAATCTGCTATTTTATCTGCTGAATCTGGATTGAACGATTAATCTGTTAGCATTATAAAATCTGTCTAATCTGATTTAAGCGCCATTCTGCCTGAAGTATAGAAGTGAAATTTTATGTTTTGGTGTAATTTGCTTTAATTCGATTAGACTGGAATCTGTAATTTTAAATCTGCTATCCAAATTATTAATCTGCTAAAGCCTGAAATGATCGATCAATCTCAATTCCCTATTTTTAGTAATCTGGCATTAATTATAATCTGTCTGCATTTTAATATTATTGATTAAATCCAGTTTACCATGTTTTCCTATTATTTTACAATAATTGTTAAATTATTTACACTGTTATGCATAATTAAATGTTAGAATCCAATTCTGTGACTTCTGCTTTGCTAAATCGGGAGATAAAAAGTAGAATTAATATTTTAGTACCGGAATTGGGAATAAATTACATTATAAATGGATTCTGGCATGTGCACAATGATTTGGGAAATGAAAAGTGCCTTTTAATTGCTATAGGAAAATTTGTAAGCTTGGGAAAGACTCAAATTTAGGCCTAGAATAATGATTGCAGAATGTTAGATAATTTAATCAACTTCCATGAAATCTGTTTAAGCATAATTTGATTATTAGTAGATTGTAATATTTTTAATCTTTATAAAATAATTAATTTTTAAGAAATTGATCTTTTTAGACATTGAAAAATGCTAAATCAATATGCAATTTCTAGTTTATATAAAGATGGCAATATTTAAAATATTACAAGCATCTCCCATTTATATCTTTATTAATGAGAATTTTAATTTGCTTTATTTTAAATTTAAGGTCACTATTTTTAATTAAATCACCATTAGAATTAATCAAACTCTTTTTAAATATATAAAATATAATTAATGAACTAAAGAACAATTAAAATTTCTCTGGAATGAAATAATATTCTGAAATTCCCTATGGTTCGACCCGGTATTCACCGGTTTTTATTACTTGATGACAACCACCCGTTTGTGGTAAAATATGAGTAGTGAAAATCACCCATCACCCTGCGCGGTGTATTATTGACTGTTATGTCTATTACCCCTTTGGGGTGGTTATTATAATGCATGATATTGCATTATGAAAGGACGAACATATTGAAAATGTCTGATCGGGCAACCTTCACAGGTGTTGTTGAGTCCCGATGACCCTGCGGGGTGGATTATTGGTTGTTATTCCTGTTGGCCCTTTTGGGCTGGTTATTATAATGCATGGTATTGCACTATGAATGGATGTACATATTGGAAATTTCTGGTCGGGCAGCCTTCATAGGTGTTGTTAAGTCCCGATGGCCCTGCGGGGTGGATTTTGGCGTTTGCCTGGATATTTGGTTGTTATGCCTGTGATTGGCTGTTATGCTTGAATTATTGATTATTATGCTTTCGAGGATATGGGGATTCTCGGTATGACATGCTTTCGAGCTATGCTGGGCATGCAAGAGAATCTATCCGTCCTGGGCGTATATATGATTATGCTTTCGAGGATATGGGGATTATCGGGATGACATGTTTTCAAGCTATGCTGGGCATGCAAGATAATCTATCTGTCCTGGGCATATATACATTTGGCTGTTATGCCTGAGATTTGGCTGTTATTGCCTGTGATTGGGCTGTGATGCCTGTGGTCCCTGCGGGGATGGTATATGTTACCCTGTAACGGGTTGGAGTTGATGATATCCTCACCCGTGGGTTCACACTGCCCGGGTTCTTAGGTGCCGGCTAGGCATATTCATTTGCATTTGCATATAGGGTAGATAGGTGTATGTTAGGCCATGCATCACTTGCATAAAATGTATAATTGTGGTTGAAGCACCGGTATGGGACGGTGTGATGTTTTATCTATATTCTGCTCTGTTATTAATATTATTATTATTATTATTATTATTATTATTATTATTATTATTATTATTATGAGATATGATGATGTTTTTCCTTACTCCCCGGCACGTAGCCTTGCTCAGTACGTTGTACTGACTCCCTTTGCTTTTGTCTGTTTTATAGATCCTGCTGGAGGGACTGGAGCATGACTGGGTTTGGGGTATTGAGAGATCACATAGATAGGACTTTTTATATTTATCTTACATGATTATGTAATACTATATTGCTTATTATGACTTGGATTTTATGCTAGTTGAAGCCTGTGTGCCTAGAATCTGCTTTCTGTCGGCCGGTGACCTTATGTGATTTACAGCTTTGGGCCGGTAGCCCTGTTTGAGATATTGGTATGCTGTTCAGAGGCTTGCAGTCTGGATGAGCTGCTGGAATGTTTATTTGATTATGATGGTGAGACCTCCTATGTGCTTATGTGTTTTATTTATTTTAGCTTCCGCATTAAACTAGATTAATCAGATGATCACTTTAGGTTTATTCAGTCTTGTACTAGCTGTTTTAAATTAGCTGGCCACTAGTTTAGGATAGTTAGTACAACGGTAATGCTTGCGAAAATCAGGTTTGAATTTTCGGGGCGTTACACATACGGTTGTAACATTTGGTACGAAAGGAAATTATTGGGCTAAAAAGTGGCAAGGATTTATTTTATCATATCATGGCATATTTATTAAAAGTTTATGATCATCATTATTTTTCTCTCTCTCTTTTATTTTTTATTTTTTTATTGCATGATATTAGACTAAGTCTAATTTGCTTTGTCATTTGCAATTTATTTTTGTTGAATGGAACTCAACGTTTTTCTTCTTTTCTTTCTTTTTTTTATCGGATTTTTAAATACCGATTTGATGAATTGATGATCATAAATTGTAATGCCTTGATAAAATTCATTCTTGCACACTTGGGTTTGAATTTTTGGTCTTTTAAGAAGGCTAGGAATAATATAGAGGGCATCAAAGAAAAATTAGGCTTAAGGCTCAACTTGGTTAATGCTAAAGGGAAAATATTTTTGGGTTTGGATTTCAAAAGAAGGCCAAAAATTTGGTTTTCTAGGTGCCTCGATCATATGCTCGATTTTTGGAATATGGCATGGTCTTGAATCGGTCCCAATCGCAAGTTCTAGTTTCCTTTAATTAAATATTTTCATACACAAAGAAGGAATGAGTAAAAGTGACTCATGGCTCAAATTTCACATGGAATGGTTCATCCATGTCATACAATATTCTTAGATTCAATCTTTGAAAAATTCTTACAATCTATTCAATTAAATTCTCAACATGAGGACTCATTACCCAACAAGATGATTATATCATTAAATTTTTATAGCTCAAAACCTCAAGAATTCATATCATGCATGTCTTCAATAATATTATCTCAATTTAAAAGTTTGAAAATTTAATCATAAACCAAAATCAAATATGTGAATTTAAACTGACAGATTTATGCACGCTTCGCACTGGGTGTATATATATTTAAAAAATAATAAAAGTAAGAAATACCACTTTTTTTAAAGATAAATATTTAAGTGAAGAATCAACATCCTCACATTTTGAGTCTTGCTCTAAATGAGAGTTAGTCAATTCCTACTTTAACAAATTATTGAAATCAAAACAAAATAAAAGAGGAGGGAGGGAGGGGGAAAATATTTACATAAAAATGAGGAACATAATTCCGATAGCCTTTTTCGTCAAACCAATAATGTGTTCGACAATTTTGGCTATGTGTGATCGTTTGGTTCATCGAACAAGGCGATTGTTCGATGCCCAATACTTAGAGAAATTCTGATTTTCATTAAAATTGCTCAATCACATTTTTTGGATTTTATAAACTTTAATCTACTTGCATCAATTAGGTTGGATTAATTCTGTTCTTATAAAACTTATTCCGGATTTTAAATTACTTTAAATTCCAGGAATATTTTCTATTAATCACATAATCGATCCAACCGGGAACCTGTTTTCAAGCTTTAATTTTTCTTTTTGTTGGTCCCACGAAATCCTGCAAAGCAAACATAGAAGAAGTTATCGGGGTTTTTTTTATATATAATAATAATAATAATAATAATAATAATAATAATAACAATAATAATAATAATAATAATAATAATAATAATAATAATAAAATATCAACATCCTCACATTTAGAGTCTTAGTACTCTAAATGTGAATTAATTGATTACTACCCGAATTATTTAATATAATATGCACAAGAGATTTGTTTTTTTTTGTTTTTGTTTTTGTTTTCTTTAAAATAATATATGTAATAATAAAATTATTTTGACTTGCAAAAATTTAGGTTGGAAATAATGGGTTTTGGAATTAAGTGGATTAAATGGCTACAGGAATGCATCTCATCAGCTACAGCAGCATTTCTTGTTAATGGATCTCCTTCAAAGTTTTTCAAGTTGCAAAAGGGATTACGACAAGGAGATCCGCTCTCGCCCTATCTTTTCCTATTGGTGGCTGAAGTATTGAACAAAATAATATGCAAGGCGACAGAATTAGGACTGATTGTAGGTTTGAGATCGAGTGTGGATGGTCCGGTCATTACTCATCTACAGTACGCGGATGACACCATAATTTCTTGTGAAGGAGAGCTCCAACAAGTAATTGTTATAAAACGTCTGCTGGTATGTTTGACACTCGTTACAGGGCTAAGCATTAACTTTGGCAAGAGCAGTATTGTGGGTCTGAATTGTTCTAAGGAACTGGAGGAGGAGGCAGCATGTTTGTTGGGTTGCAGAGTGGGTAGTTGGCCGTTGAAATATTTGGGGGTCCCTATCGGTGGTAGAGTCAACAGTACCACAATATGGAAACCTATCCTAGATAAGATAGAGAAGCGATTGGCGGGTTGGAAGGGTAGGATGTTGTCTCAAGCCGGTAGACTATGTTTAATAAAATCTGTGATGAACAGCCTTCCAACATATTACCTGTCGCTATTGAAAGTTCCCAAAACAGTGGCACATCGCTTGGAACAAATTAAAAGGAGGTTCTTTTGGAACAAATGGGGAGGGGCGAGGCGAATACACACTATAGGATGGGAGAAGCTATGCAATCACAAGGATCTGGGCGGATTAGGCATATGGGAAACTCAAAGATTTAATACGGCGTTGTTACTCAAGTGGAGGTGGAGATTCGGGATGGATGAGTCTTTATGGAATAAAGTGATAAATGCGAAGTATTACAATGGTTCACTCCCTATTTTGCCAGAGGTCAGGGGCAACCGATCGTTATGGGGCAGAATTAGTTCGGCATGGAGTGAGTCTGGTGTAGGAGACATAAGGGGGGATTTCAAAATTCTGGCAGGTAATGGAAATAGAATTTTGTTTTGGCATGACGTGTGGGTGTTGGAGGAGAGGCCATTGAAAGAGATGTTTCCAAGAATATATGCATTGGCTTGGAAAAAAGAAGGAAAGATCCAAGAGTTTGGAGAGTGGATGGGTTTTATATGGGAATGGAGAATCCCATTGAGAAGGTCACTATTTGACTGGGAACTGGAAATTTGGGATAACTTGATGATGGTATTACGCGGTACCAACCTAAATAGATTTGTGCCGGATAGGGTTGTGTGGACAAGGGATACGTTAGGGAGATATACAACCAGATCCTGCTGGTATAAGGGGGAGGGATCGGTTGAAAAAGAATGGCAAAATATGTGGAATCAACTATGGAGAATTAAATGTCCACAGAAAGTCAAGTTATTGGTGTGGAAAATAATGCATAATGCATTACCTGTTCGTGAGTTATTAATGCAGCGGGGATGTTTACAAGGGTCAAGTACTCATTGTGCATTATGTGAAAAGGACATAGAGTCGATCAATCATCTATTTTGTCAATGTGAGTTTGCAGGGGAGCTGTGGTTTTAAGGTATCTCATGGTTCGGCATGGTGGGAACGAGGCCTGGTCAGGCAGACAATCTTTTGTCATGGTGGATGAGCGTTTGCATAAAAGGTGATAACAAGGAGTGGTGGATGGCTACTGGCGCGGCTATTTGTTGGACTATTTGGAAATACCGAAATGAACTTATTTTCAGGGGACAGAGAGCTGAGATCAGTGAAGCTAAGGAAGAGATCAAATGGCGGGTATGCTTGTGGCGGAAAGCGGCGATCAAAGTTCCCAAAACAAGCATAAGTGGGCTGGAGATCGGTTTCCCTGCGGGATTGTTGCAGTTTAATAAGGCAAAACGGAAGCAGCCTCGGATTGGGTTGGAGAGGGCGCGCCCTGACAGTGGATGGCTAAAGATCAATACGGACGGTGCCTCCAAGGGGAATCCAGGCCCGGCGGGAATCGGGGGCGTAATTAGAAATGATTAAGGCAACATTATCTTCATCATGTCAGATCATATCGGAATAGCAGATTCTTCAATGGCTGAAATGATGGCCATAAACCGGGTTTGTATAGCATTGTTGCGGGATCAGGGATTCCCATTACCGAAAATATGTTTCGAATGTGACTCCAAGAATGTCGTGGGGTGGTTGAAAGATCCTACATCGATTCCATGGAGATTTAATGATCTGCTGAGACCTATATTGGCGGTTTTCAACCATGCAGGAAGCATTAGAATACAACACATCTTAAGGGAAAAAAATGATCTTGCTGATCATTGGGCAAATAGGGGTGCTGAAGGCGATAGCAGGGTTGAGGAATGGTTTTAGAACACCTGCATTGTAAGAAATGAAGCAGCAGGACATTACTATGAGGTGGTCGGGAGGAGGAGTGGTTAGTCATGGGATTGGTAGGCGGTAGGGGACCTCGGACTCTGATGGAGATGGGCTTCTGTTTTGTTGATTGAACCTGGAATGGAAGGGATTGTTTTTATACACTTACCAGATTCTGTCTTGCAGGTTAAAATCCGCATTTTGATTTGGCTGGAACTATTGGAGGCATGCTCACAGGTGTCTGCTGATGTCCCGAGGTTGCTGCTGTATTAAAAGATGATGTCAGTGTATTGTTGTTTCGAGGCCGATGCCGCTAATGGAGCTTCTAAGTGATCCCAAGATACTGGCTGTTGACAACTACAGACATGGGACAGTCCTATATATACAATATGTGATTTTGCTACATTATCCATGGGCGGACTGAAGAACTTGAAGAATTTTATCACATAAAGCGATTGGAGGTTGAAGTTTATGGGCGGACTGATGATCTTGCATAACGTATATCAAGCCAATTGGCATATTACCCGGTGAGATCGGAACTTTAAATTCTTGCGTTGCACTCATAAGTGAGTCTCATTTTAACATCCCAGGACTTGCTACTTTATTCATGTCGAGCTTGCAATTTAAATTCAATGCTTCGAAAATGATAAGGGATTAGGATTGCTCCATGGGTCCTTTTTTTTCTCACAAACCTATCCAAATACCATAGTTAACCATCTTCTAAGCCATCTGTTCTATATCTTTAATCTATGCCATCCTATTGCACTAGCCACACTATGCCATCCCATCGAGAGCTCAGTAGGGGATTTCTACAATCTTGTTTAAATTCATTCTAATGCTGCTGTCACCTTGTTGGGAGTACTAGGGAGTTGGGGGTTTTTGATTTAGTGCGAGGGGGTGATCCTTTTCATCGGAAATCGGTTAGTTTGTATACTTGGTCGAATGTTTGGAAGTGAAAGTATGGTATTGCTGTGAAGCTTCTTTGAAAAAAAAAATAAGGGACTGCAGAAAAAAAAGAAAGACAGTGAAAATGAAAAAAAAAAAAGAGGAGAAGCTAAAAGTGAAAAAAGAGAAGTATGGAATTATTTTTGAGAGTAGCAATGATATGAATTCTGCTAGCAATTTGAGGGGGATTTGTATATTGTGATGTGGTTATTGTTGAGTAGGAGATAGTTTGATCCTGAAATGGGCAGAGTTTGTCATTTTAAGAAAGTGTTTGTTTTGAATTGAGTGAGAGCAGTAGCCCTTTTGTTTCCATCACCTGCTTCGGCCGAAATATCCTATAGGTCCTGAGCTCTCCTCACTCAATTGTGGTTCATTCAAATTCCCTTCTGTAGCCTATCCTCGTTGTGGCCCTTACCTAGTACCGTTGATTAGACGCATTGAATTTGATCACTATTAGCAGGGGATATGTGAGTAAGTAGTAAGCTTTTGGGATTGTTACTGTGATTCGTCACTTTCAAGTTTTAGTATTTTCTGGGGAGCAGTTGAAAGGTGCCTGAACAAGATTACCGTCTGATATGGGTGGGCATATATCGCCGAAGCTGCTGCTGCCGCTGCCTAGTTGTGCTTTCTTTGCTGTGCAGGCTATTTCTCTAGGGAAGGCTGTCAAAGTTTGTTGCCATGAAGCTGCCATATGAAGATAAAGACCTTGTTTGAGATTGTACAATGAGCTATGTAACCCGCTACTATGTCAAAAGAGCTCTTCATCATACCAAATGGGGCAGTTGCTGGTAGTGCTGTTGTTATTATTTGTTATCGAGGGATGGATCAAGTTCTGTTATTGCAGCTGCGGTTGCGAAATTGGAGGAAGCAGGTTGTCTTATAGGCGAGTTGGTGCCACTCAAGTTCACCTTGATTTGTTGCTATCATTTGCTTGGTTGAGATGTAAGATGTGGTTGTAGCTAAATGATATAGGCTGTATTGGACTTAGGTTCAAGCTTCATGTATGGACCGTTTGATTGATTTTTGATATAATAAAATTTTTCCCTCAAAAAAAGTAAAAATTCTGTGCTTGTGAAAATTATTCCGGGTCTTAAATTTCTTTAAATTTCGGATACACTTTTCGGTCAATTACAGAACTTATCCAACCGGGAACCTGTTTTCGAAGCTTTTCTTTTCTTTTTGTAGACTCCATGATTCCTGCAAGCAAAAATACCCAAGTTGGTTAAGTTTTCCCCTCAAATTAACGTCCTCACATTTAGAGTCTTAGTACTCTAAATGTTTAATTGATTTGAGGGTACTTCTGTGTTCTGAAACATGTACACAATACTAACTATGAGTAATCAGGAGTGTAATTCTCTTAATAAAATGGCGTTGCATCCTCCCCGGCAACGGCGCCATGAAACTTTTGACCAATTTCTACACACGAGTATTTTCTAAAAATAGAAATAGGTATTAATCCCGGTTAAGATTTTTATTTAATGAAAATCGATTTATGAAGATGGAGTTGGGATTAGGGATATATTTATAGGTTGTCACGTTTTTATTTACTCGTGTTAAGAAATTGTGCCCCCGAAAGCGCAATGCGTAAAAATTGCAGTATTTATAGTAAGTACTGGATCGTTCACTGGAGGATGTGCGATAGAAGCAGGGCCCACGTCGTTTTATAAGATTTTCCACTCGTATTACTCGATTCAAGTTTGGGTTTTAATTAAAATCTACTTGACATAATTTAAACTAAACTATGAAAGCACTAAAATTATTCTACAAAGCATATTAAAATTATTCTAGAAAGCAATTAAAATTATTCTAAGAAAGCAATAAAACTATTCCAAGAAAGCAATAAAATTTATTCTATGAAAGCGGTAAAAATTATACTAAGCTATCTATCATTAATCTAGAAAAGCAGATTTAAATTGTGACAGAAGGGACAGGAAGAAAAGAATAAAGATTGGACAAGATTCAGCTGAAACACAATTAAACTTCCATTTTAATACACAGATCTCTGTTTGGGATAATCCTGTCAGATAGCTAATTCCCATGCTCTCCATATTGTGTTCCCTTTAACAGACAGGTACTTACAGTAAGAGTTTACATGTTCTTAAGACCACAAATTCTAAGATACCACAGACTCATAACTGCTCCCGTCAGAGCGTGTCATTTATCTGTGGTGGACAAGCAACACCTGACAAATCATTAATTGAAGTGCCAAGTACTGCTATCATTCCCCCATGCCACGCCCAAAGATTCTAATTAAGCCAGAACTATCCCATAACTCTCAAACCTGGAAACAGTTTCGCTACTCTCAACACATCCGAGTGACCTCTAAAGAAAGCGTTTAAAAGAAAGCGGTAAAGAAAGCATTTAAAATCCTATCATTCGGAGGTTTCAAAAGAGTTACCCTGGTAGTATAAGAAAGAGCCCCCAGTCAGGATGACTGGATGTGGATCAAGAATTCCCGGATCTCGGTGAACCGCTCGCAGTGTTCACTTCCTTCCGGGTGGTTATGAGATACAAACTAATGAAACGAACTAATAAATTAGTTCGTTCCGGATGCACTCACTCAGGACTCAAAAATAGGCTTTGGCAAAAGAGGATAGCAGTTGAAAGGAACTCAACCCTACCTTAGAAAATAACCAAGGCCTGAGTGCTGTTCCTCTAGAATTATTTATCACACTGTATTTGAATCCAAGTGGATCCCATCTCGGTGTAATATTTAATACCAGATTTCCAACACACAGCAATTTTGGAAAATAATAAATTTGAAAACCATTCCCTAAACAGGTACTAGACTCTCAATAAGAACACAGACCCTTTCAGTCTAGATGAGACCTAATCGATGACTCTGCTTCTAATTTTCCAAAATCAACCTCCAGTCGAATATGAATTAGTCATAACTGTGGAATTTATCCCTTACTTAGATCCGGATTTTATAGATGAATTTTTGTTGGAAATTTATTATGAGACATCTGATTAAAAATCAAGACTTCTATGTCCAAGGGAAGGATCCCAAAATAATTAGACCACAATATTTATATAATATTATCATGCATAAATTTATAAAGAAGTGTAAAATTAAATTAACCCAAAATATACGGTGGGTTTAGATAGAATGTGATACACAGAGATGAAATAGCCGAGATAAGAAAAATTTATTTTTGGCTAAAAAGATGGCAAAACGATTGGGTGGACTGCAAACATCCGCTGTCCAATTTCCCTCTCATTTGGGTGGGATGATTTTTAGACAGTGGAATGCCTTAAATGACAGTTGACGCCGTCATCTTAGACTCCCCTATCTGCAAGTTTGGATAAAAACACACATTTTCTATTACTGCAATAGTTATTAGACAACATTGGCATATGTCATCGAACATTACTACAACTTTAGATTCAAGTTTGAAATTAAGATAAAGAAAATAAAACTGTATCCAGACAGGAGTTGGCTGAGTAGCTATTTCACTTCCCGGTGAAGGGACTATTCGCCAGAGCTTCCACCAACCACTGTCCGGACCATGCAAAATAACGAGTGATAGTTAATACCCAAACTACGAGCTATTTAACTTCCCGATGAAGGGACCATTCGCAAACATTAGTTTGAGATATCTCTTATCACTCATTTCACATAACACGAGAAAGACCAAAATAAATAAAAGAAATTTTTTTGGGTTTTTAAAAGAAAAATAATCTTGTATGTGAGACATTGGTTTCTCATGCAAGGTATGGAAATTATTCCATAATTACTCTTTACGGTCTAAATAATTTCTCATTCCATAATTAATTAATTACAGTCCGGATTATATACTTAGATCATTAGAGTTTAATTTTATAGAAAAATCTTTTAATGGAAATTGAATAAAGTTCTTTATATCAAATTAATCATGGGTTGATATCATTGGATTTCAAACTCAAAATATTAATACAAAGGTTCAATTAATTAATGAGATGAGATGGAGAATAAAAATTTGGCAAAAAGGGTGCCAAGCATGTCGTGAGACATAAATTGCGTCGTGAACCGTGGGGGGATCACGACATGAGGGGTGGGGAATAAGAGAAACTGAATTTTTGGAAATTTAGGGTTTCCATGTCGCTAGAAGAAGTTAGAATTTTTTTGATTCAAAAGGGATGAGGACCCAGTCGTGAGGCCATAAATTGTGTCGTAAGCCTAGGCTTGCGACATGGGTCTTACGACAGGTTCATTTTCAAAATTTTTGCCAAGGCATGGATCTCCAGTCGCTAGACAAAAAGTGTGTCGTGAGACATGGTCTCACGACAGGAGTCTAGCGACTGGAATGATTTTATAAAATATTTTAAGTATATGGGCTCCCAGTCGCTAGACTGAAAGTGTGTCGTGAGAGAAAGTCTTGCGACTGGGAGTTTTATAAAATTTTATAAAAATTTTGGCATACTCCCGTCGTGAGATAGGAAAAAAAATCACGTCGTGATCCGTGGGATCACGACGTGAGTCTCACGACATGAGTATTTTTTAAATAAAATTTTGAAGCAATTTGGGTCTTACATTGCATTGCATAAAATTACGTTGTGATCCCATCCGTGGGATCACAACGGGAATATTACGTTGCAACCCGTGGGGTTACAACGTGATGCATTACATTGTAGGAAATGAGATTTTTTCAAATATGCATAAAACACTCTCATATCATCCCCTTTTAGATCTAGTGGACTAGGAATAAAAATTGTTAGGACCTGTTTTGGCAGAATGTGTTCACAAAAGATGTTCGAACACCATCGATGGACTCCGGCCAAATCTTATCCAGAAGAACATATTTATGGAAAGTATATCTGCAGATCTTCCAGAATCGTCTCAGCAGCTGTCTGCAAATTTCTAGAGATTTCTTTCAAGATTTTATGGGAGGAAAATCTCTATTCATGGAAACTTCTCACCAAAGAATATTTGCATGCATGGAAGAAATCTACTTACCTTTTTTAGCCGATTCTTGCACTTCAAAGGAGCATTTATATAAGTGGCTGGGCATTCACTTGGGGTAAGGGAATTAACAGAATTATAATTCTCCCTCTCATTATTCGGAGTGTCAAAGAAATTCTTCACCCATGTTCTTGCATTCATCAATCCGTGAAGAATTCATTGATCCACGTTGTATATGGTGATGTAATCATCTTTATGCAACCGCGCCTTGAGTAAACTTGGATCGACAAGGTGTTCATGTGCCCATTGATTGGAGGAGACGAACTAAATCAAAGGGATTATTCAAGGCATCGTCAAACCCGCGCTTGAAAAGACATATCTTGAAGAGGAGGGTCTGCGACAGGTTTCGTCCAAGGGAAACTTGAAGGGGGAGCCTTCAAGGAATTGAAGCAAGGTCGGGGAGATCTTCACCAAAACTAGGGAGAGTTTTGGTCTGACAATTCAACCGCTTGGAGATTGGAGTTCGGCAGATTTCAATTCACTATTGTTTGGATCGCGGATCCTGTTCGAACATATAGTGGAGACTCCTGGATTGGTATCCCTCAGACGTAGGCTACGGCCGAACTGGGTCAACAAATTCCTGTGTTTGTTTCCTTTATGTTTTTCAGTTTTTAATCTTCCGCTGCATATTATCTTAAACTGAATAACGTGTCCACGAAAGGTGTTTGAACTAGTTTACAGGACAAGTTCACAGGTTATCCCTCGAAACGGACCTAACAATTGGTATCAGAGCCATACGCTCTCGAGCGAGATCCTGATCGACGAGATGGACAACCAAGGTGGATCGGTTACTAGACCTCCTTTGCTGGATGGATCCAATTATACATTCTGGAAAGATCGGATGGAATCCTTCCTTGTGTCACTTGATGATGGAATTTGGGATGCTATTGAGACACGATATCAACCACCAATGATCGAACAAGAGGATGGAACTCAAGTTCCCAAGCCCAGATCTAAGTGGACTCAAAAAGAAAGGACCAATGCAACGAGAAATTCCAAAGCCCTAAATGCCATTCACAATGCTCTCACGAATGATCAATATCGACTTATTGCTGGATGCAAGATTGCATATGACGTCTGGACTACTTTAGCCAATACCTACGAGGGTATGGCCCCGGTAAAAAAGTCTCGTCTCATCACTATTGAATCTCAATTTCATAAATTATGCATGGATGAGAATGAAACTGTTGGTCAATATATTTGTAAAATTCGTGATCTAACAAACCAAGCCCTTCAGCTTGGAAAAGTGTATTCTCAACAGGAAATTGTAGGTAAAATCATTGGTACGCTTCCAGAAAGGTTCAATGCAAAAGTTGCTGCCTTAGAGTTGTACAAAGATTATGACACCTTGCAGGTTGACGAGTTGATGGGAATCCTACAATCTTGGGAGATGGATCATTGCAAATTTAAGGTCAAAGGCATTGCTTTTAACGCGGAGTGCAAACAACCTGTCCAAACACCTGATGATATCAGAGAAGATCACTGTGAAGAGGAAGGTGATGATAATGAGATATTTAGGCTCACAGAGCGTTTGACCCGTCTATTGAGAAACAAGATGTCCAAGCAAGACGTTGCCAGGAAGAAAAGTTGTCCATCCAAGAAATCCAGACCAATGCATGAAGACAGTTTTGATCAAAGGAAAAATGATGAATACAAAGGAGCCCAATGCTTCGAATGTGGTGGATTTGGCCATATCAGGGATGAATGTGCAAATCTAAAGCATGAGAAAAGTTGTCATATCACCTTCAGGAATTCAGACAATAAATTCAACTCTAGTGAAGTGGAATATGCTCTTATAGGTGCAGACACCTAGGATTCAGACTCGGGTTCAGACACAGAGTTCGAACCAGGTAACAATCTCAACTCAGTCAATACTTGTTTTACTAATCCTATTTGTTCTTCGTCTTACAGAGAACAGGAAAAGAGTATTGCAAGGTTATCTAAACTATATGATGAAACCACTAAGAGACTAGAAATCTCATTGACTGAGGTCGAGGAACTTGAAGTGGTGAATCAGAACCTGATGAAGCAAATAAGCAGTCTCACAGATGAAAGAGAAATTGGTTGATGAATCTCAGAATCTGTCCAAGAAGGTGTCTGAACTGGAAGGTGGAACTCTGCAGTTACAAGTTGATAAAGACCAAATTTCAGCTAAACATGATCAATTGGCGGTTGAAATGATGGAGCTCAAAGAAAAACATGCTAAAGCAGAAAGTACTTTGGCAAGATTGAACAAAGGCAAAGCCAAGTTAGATGATGCTATTGCGGCAGGAAGGCCTAGTGGAAATAGACAAGGCCTTGGATACCAATCCTCAACAGGATCTTCATCTAGTGATAAAGGCACGACCAAATTTATTTCTGGAGGAATGTTGAAAGAAAACTACTCAAAAAATGAAGTTCGAACGACTGTTCAACAATCTAAAGGCAACAGATGGAACAGAAGACAACCTCCTCCAGTACCTCTTACATGTGACTATTGCAAATTGGAGGGACACAAGACCAACCATTGTCAAAGAATCATCAAAGATCTACTTGATGGTCGACCCGTGTCATGGCCTAATGAAGAAATGAAAAAGAGGATAACTATCAGAAGAGTATGGGTGGCAAAATCTTCAAATGTTACTGAGAAAGTTACACCGAAGAGGGAAATTCTTAAGGCCATTCCGGTTGAAGCTGGTGATAATCAAGAAAAGAATGAGGAGAATCACCAAACAATCGTAGGTGAACGGGTGAAAGCAAAAGAGAAAACTCAGGAGTCCAGGGAAACGGTTCAAACTCCTGATCAAACCCCACCCGTGGAACAAACAAATGTTGACGCTGAATCTGAAAGAGGAATTCAAAGACATCATTTTATTAAAGGATTGGTCGAATATGGCACTATGTTCATGAAACATGTCGGGACTCTGGACTAGAACGCTTTTACTGATCAAGGTTCCTGACCGGGACAGATGTGGAACATTTATAAGGGACCTTGAACCTTGCACCGTCGGCAGTCTTCATGGAATAAGTGTTTATATTTATACAATCTAAATTGTTCTTATTGTTTATTCATTGTTATGATGATCTTATGGCGTGCAAGGATGATGACTCCAAGAAAAATAGGCACTTGGATATTATTATGTGTCAAAAGGAGAAGATGGTTAAAGAGATGATCAAGATTGAATGCTATTATTTAGGGGGAGATATCCCATGTTGAAATACCCCGTGTTGGAGATTAAGTAATCTTTAAAAGAGCCTATTTTGGCCAAGATGTGACCCAGAGGGGGAGAAAGTTAATCATACCGATGAATGATTGAGGGGGAGATCGTTGCTGCTGCTGCTCAGTTATTGGTAATATTGTTCTATGATTTTGGTTTTTCTGTTCTTTGTTTCTGTTGGAACTATTTTTATGAACTACTGTTATGCACTGGCCAGTAATAAAATATTTTGCTTATCATTATTTATTTTTGTTGCCAAGTGCTGTTTGCATTGTACATGCTCCTAGATTGTGATAGAACATATTTTGTACGGAGCATTAGTATAGGTTTGTTTTATTAGGACTTGGTGTAATTGGTGGTTGAGGTTAGATGGTGTTCTTCATGCTTGATGTTTAGAAGTTCGACATCGGTTTGATTAAGTTGTAACTGGACCACATCCTGCCAAAAAGGGGGAGATTGTTAGGACCTGTTTTGGCAGAATGTGTTCACAAAAGATGTTCGAACACCATCGATGGACTCCGGCCAAATCTTATCCAGAAGAACATATTTATGGAAAGTATATCTGCAGATCTTCCAGAATCGTCCCAGCAGCTGTCTGCAAATTTCCAGAGATTTCTTTCAAGATTTTATGGGAGGAAAATCTCTATTCATGGAAACATCTCACCAAAGAATATTTGCATGCATGGAAGAAATCTACTTACCTTTTTTAGCCGATTCTTGCACTTCAAAGGAGCATTTATATAAGTGGCTGGCCATTCACTTGGGGTAAGGGAATTAACAGAATTATAATTCTCCCTCTCATTATTTGGAGTGTCAAAGAAATTCTTCACCCGTGTTCTTGCATTCATCAATCCGTGAAGAATTCATTGATCCACGTTGTATATGGTGATGTAATCATCTTTATGCAACCGCGCCTTGAGTAAACTTGGATCGACAAGGTGTTCATGTGCCCATTGATTGGAGGAGACGAACTCAATCAAAGGGATTATTCAAGGCATCGTCAAACCCGCGCTTGAAAAGACATATCTTGAAGAGGAGGGTCTGCGGACAGGTTTCGTCCAAGGGAAACTTGAAGGGGGAGCCTTCAAGGAATTGAAGCAAGGTCGGGGAGATCTTCACCAAAACTAGGGAGAGTTTTGGTCTGACAATTCAACCGCTTGGAGATTGGAGTTCGGCAGATTTCAATTCACTATTGTTTGGATCGCGGATCCTGTTCGAACATATAGTGGAGACTCCTGGATTGGTATCCCCCAGACGTAGGCTACGGCCGAACTGGGTCAACAAATTCCTGTGTTTGTTTCCTTTATGTTTTTCAGTTTTTAATCTTCCGCTGCATATTATCTTAAACTGAATAACGTGTCCACGAAAGGTGTTTGAACTAGTTTACAGGACAAGTTCACAGGTTATCCCTCGAAACGGACCTAACAAAAATAAAAATCAAAAAAATAAAAAAAAATACTACCTAAAAAAAAGAAAACAAGAACAGAATACTAAACAATACAAAAATTTAAGAAAACTAGAATTAGTAGCAAAAACAAATACAACTATGCTAATACACTCAAATTAAAATAAAACCTACACTAAATCTATCAAGGGATAAATATCAAATGTTTATGCATTAATTAAAACTAAGAAAGCATTAATTAACTCTAAATAAAAATAATAAAAATGGTCAAGTGACCAAAATATAAAAATAAAGCAATAAATGTTATGGAAGTGATCCATAATAGATTTTTGGAACATTTTCTTCTATTAATAACAAAATCCAAAACATGGTTTAATTACACCCATTGATTAAGTGTTTTCAACCCAAAATATGAAAAAATATAAACTGAAAAATATGAACATTAGCTACACTAATTTATTACAAAACAAGAATTAAAACTAAGCTAAAGTCTATTCCTACATTACATAAAAATAAACTAAACTATCTATTCTAAACTATTTTGAAGACCACAGTGGTGCCTCCAAGAACAAGAAAAAAAAAACTAAAGTGTAGCTAGGCTACTGTTCAAGGGGTGGGAGGATATATTTATAGATGAGTAGGAATAAGCCCTAGGCCCATTTAAGGCCCACCCTGTCGCAAGACATAACACCATGTCGTGAAACAATTTTGCTGTGTCGTGAAACAAATCTGTCTTGCGACACAACATATAATTGCATTTTTAATTCAGGGTTGTGTGAACAAAGGACGGGAGCTCGAGGTCCGGGGGAAGAGACGAAAATTATTGCTCTGGGGGACTTGAAGTCCCGGGACTTTCCAGTTGATTGAGCATGTGGGGAATTTTGAATGTGGGTGTGTCACGTGACTTGCTCGTGACTGCTACTTTAATTCTCTCTCCGTGTCTGTCGTGTGACTGATCTTCCAGTCGCGAGACTCCAATTTCTGTCGTGAGACACCCTTTCAAGACTCTCTCACAGTCGCGAGACTCTCCTTCCAGTCGTGAGACTATGTTTCACGACTGGCTTCTTTCCTCTAGTGACTGGGGTCCCGGGGTCCGGAATTTCCCTGTCCCTAAACAAGTTCTCCCCCAGTCGTGATACTTCTCTCCCAATCCCTAGACTATGTTTCACGACTGGCTTCTCCTCTAGCGACTGAGGTCCCGAAAGGTCTGGATAATATTTCTTCTCTTTCCTCTCTTCCTCTCCCATTTTCTCTTTCCTCTTCCATTTTCTTTCTTTCAATTCTTCCTCTCCCGTTTTTCTTTTTTGTCTCTCAATTTTAATTTGAGTGTTTTGGGGTTCCCTTGCCAGAGTGGAGGGCTGCCGGAGTTGAGAACGGAATGGGGATGGCTGCGGAGACGGGGAGCTGCGGCTGCTGCTGTTTGTGCAATGGGATGGATTCCACCGGCAGGGGCTGGAGACGGCGACGGGCGGCGGAGGTGGTGATGGTGGCTGTGTTGAAGGAAATGGAGAGCGGAGGGGATGAGGATGGCTGCGGAAGCAAGAAGCGGCGATAGAGAGACAGGCGGTGGAGGCTGGATCTGGAGCCGCGACGATGGGGTCGGAATTGGTTGGAGAAGGGGTCCGGCGATGGTGAGAGGGTGGTGGTCGGCTGCTGGCTGAAATTGATGGTGGCGGTCGGAATTGGTTGGAGAAGGGGTCCGGCGATGGTGAGAAGGGGTCTCGGCTGAGGCAGCGGGGGCTGCCGGATCTGGATGGAGCTTCGTGGGATGGCAGCGCTGGTTTGAGGTGGTGGCGGCAAGAGGTTGATGGTGGCTGAGATGCGGTGGTGGCCGGATTTAGAAATAGGACAGTGGTGGCCGGCGGACTGGCCGGAGATGAAGGTGGATGGTTGGCCGGAAGTGGTGGCCGGCGGCAGTGGCGGCGCCGGAAAGTGGTAGGGTGTTAGGGTTAGGGTAGGGTTAGGGTTTCTGTGGTTGGGATGGGCTCAGAGATGGGCCTGAAAGTGTTGGGCCGAGTCCTTGTTGCTCCTGGGCCAGATCAAATTGGATTGGACTGTTAAATTTCTTGGGCCACCTGTAATTCCATTTTCCAATTAATTGATTAATTTACTAATTGCTTTTAATTATAAAAGGAAATAAAAATAAACATAAAAAATATAAATATAAATATATATATCAAAATTTGAAAATAATATAAATATGGATATTTATTCCACTTCATTATTTGGCTTGTGTTTCGTTTAATGGAATCGTGTTCAACCGAACAACTACCACCAAACCATAAATTATCAAGTGTGGGATTTTTAATATTTTATTCTTGTTTTTGGATTTTTTAACACAAATTTAATAAAATAACAATATTTTTGTGTTTTTTAATACCATCTTATAATTTATACAAACTTGCATATATCTATCAAATTCAACTGCTTCCTTATTTAAATAAGACCGGAATGCGATCAAATGCCCATGTTTAGACACGCGAATAGATTGAAAATAATGATCAATTTTGGCCATTAGCATTGATTATGTGGCTAAGTGTGCCACATCTCAGGGAGTGAAGGTTGAGCACATGAGGGCGATGGGTTTGCTACAGCCTTTAGCAGTACCCGAATGAAGTGGGAATCCATTTCCATGGATTTTGTGACCGGATTGCCACGGATTGTGAAAAGATGGACACTATCTGTGTAGTGGTGGATCGATTGACAAAGAGTGCAGTGTTCATACCTATGAGACTGACATGGACTATGAGCCAGCTTACCCAGGCTTATATTCAGCATGTTGTTAAGAGATTTGGGGTTCCCAAGGAAATTGTGTCTGATCGGGATTCCATATTCCTATCCAAGTTTTGGAAGAATGTACAGGCAATGTTTGGCACGCAGATTAGCATGAGTACTGCATGGCATCCTCAGTCAGATGGTCAGACAGAGAGGACCATTAGAACATTAGAGGATATGTTGCGAGCTTGTGCATTGGACTTTCAGGGTATTTGGGAGCATCACCTCAGTTTGGTGGAGTTCAGTTACAACAACAGTTATCATGCGATATCAGTATGGCTCCTTTCGAGGCACTGTATGGGAGGAAGTGCAGGAGCCCTTTAGTTGGGAATAATCCAACAGATAAGGTGAATGTGGGTCCTGATATGATTGAGCAGACTATTGAGTTAGTGAGGATCATTATGGACCGGATGAAAGAGGCTCAAGTCAGACAGA
Source organism: Hygrophila difformis (assembly GCA_030278955.1). Classification (NCBI taxonomy): domain Eukaryota; kingdom Viridiplantae; phylum Streptophyta; class Magnoliopsida; order Lamiales; family Acanthaceae; genus Hygrophila; species Hygrophila difformis. The sequence goes on along the minus strand of JAOANR010000005.1, from coordinate 36,770,697 downwards.
AGAGCTGTGTTGATTTAGCTCGTCGAGATGTGGAGTTTGAGGTTGGTGATAGGGTATTACTGCGGGTATCACCTATGAAAGGAGTACGCTGGTTCGGTAAGAAGGGCAAGCTGAGCCCAAGATACCACGGACCCTATGAGATCGTGGAGAGAGTTGGTAATGTGGCTTATATGTTGGCTTTGCCAGCTGAAGTGGGTCGAGCTCATGATGTTTTTCATGTTTCTCAACTCCAGATTTCGTATATGACCCATCTAAGATTATCCAGCCTGTCGAGATTGAATTGGATGCAAGTTTTGAGTATGATGAGTATCCAATTCGGGTGATTGATGCTAAGGAAAGGAGTTATGAGGCACAAGACCATTCCGATGGTTAAGGTGCTGTGGTCTAGGCACGGAGCTGAAGATGCTACTTGGAAAACCGTTGAGCATATGAAGCTGAAGTAACTCGACTTGGACTTGACTCCATCATTAGAAGGTAACACTGTTCCTTTACTTATTGTTTTGATCATGTCCTTGAATGTGCATTTCGGGGACAAAATGATCGTAAGGGAGAAGGAATGTAGTGGCCCAACTTATTTAAATTAGACTGTATAATTATTCCGGTAATTGGCTAAATTTCACCCAAGTCCGGATGGGGTCCAATTGAGCCAAATGTAAGTGAGAAGGGGCTATTTGTAAATATATAGGAATTGGAATTAGAAGGGGAACATTTGTAATTGGCCAAAATTGTGAAGAAACGGGAGAATGAAAGAGAGGAGACCGACGTGTTGGAGGATTTGGGAGTGATCTTGGACTCGCTCAAATCATCGCGTTTCTTGAGCGATTGTTCGATTGGTTGGTGGTAAGTTTTTTCACCTCGTCGTCTTCTTCGTATTGATTTTTATTTCGCTCATTTTGGTGGTGATATGGTGATGTTTTGAAATGGTAGGATTTGGGGATTTCGGTTTGATCGATCCAGTGCGAATCGGACTTCCCGGAAATGTTTTTGATCGCCAAAACACCAAGGCAAGGGTCTTATGGCTTAAATTACGTTTTTGGGGGGTATTGAGGGGTGAATTCCGGCGAAATCGCCGGACATGGCGTGACCGCGCCGGACAGCCGCAGACGGCGCGCCCGCGGCGCGGTCTAGACAGGAACCGCACCACCACCGCGCGGTTCCAGGCAGGGCGGCAGCCCTACTGCCGTCTCGCGCGTGCGACATCTTCGTGCTTTGATTTTTGCTCCAATATTGGTTTAGACTTCTCGTAGAATTATTCGAAGGTTATGGATTGTATAATTAACCCGTGATAATCGCTGAATGGCTTGATGGAATTGTTGAAACATGTTATGATGAATACTTTTCATATTTGATAAATTGTGAAGTTGTGCTTAAGCCTAGGGGGCTTTGTCTAGATATCTAATGCGTTGAAGGGTATGCGAACCTAGAGTTAGGTGTTAAATCATCTTGTTATACTCATATATGCATGACATTGCATTGGTATTGATAAATATAGATCCGATGGGTTGTTATGATGATGTGATTTGATCGATCAGCCTTCACCGGTATTGTTGAGTCCCGATGGCCCTGCGGGGTGGATATTGGCTGTGATGCCTGTGATTTGGCTGTTATGCCTGTAATCCCTGCGGGGATGGTGTATGTTACCTTGTAACGGGTTGGAGTTGATGATATCCTCACCCGTGGGTTCATACCGCCCGGGTTTTTAGGTGCCGGCTAGGCATGTTCATTGCATTTGCATATAGGGTAGATAGGTGTATGTTAGGTCATGCATCACGTGCATAAATTGTATGATTGTGGTTTAAGCACCGTTATGGGACGGTGTGATGTTTATTTGCTTTATTTACATTCTACCATGTTATTCATGTTATTATTATGTCTTATTGAATATTATTATTTACTGTTGCACTGATTTCCCTTACTCCCCGGCACGTAGCCTTGCTCAGTACGTTGTACTAACTCCCTTTACTTTTGTCTTTTTTTATAGATCCTGTTGGAGGCGCTGGAGCATGATTGGGTATGGGGATGAGAGATCACATAGATATGGTTTGCCTGTTCATCTTTTATATGCGTTTATGTGTTATCTGTTGTTGTTTTATCTGTGGCACTTAGATCATTGCTAGTTGAGGCCTGTGAGCTTAGGATTTATTTTATCTCGGCGTGTAACCTTGTTTTGAGTATGTGCTTTACTGCTTTGGGCTGGTAGCCCTCTTTGATATATTGGCAGGTTGCCTGATGTTGAATGTGAGGCTGGTAGCCTAGATGATTTTATTGGAATTATCATTTAGTTGTTATGTGAGAATTTTATGTGCCTATGTGTCTTTAATTTATTTTAGCTTCTGCATTAAATTGGACTAATCAGATGATCACTTTAGGTTTATTCAGCCTTGTACTAGCTGTTTTAAATTAGCTGGCCAATAGTTTAGGATAGTTAGTATGGCGGTAATGCTTGCGAAAATCAGGTTTGAATTTTTTTGGGAAGTTACACAGTAAAATTCCAATCATGCTCCTATGTGTCTTTTGATCCACTGATTTTCCATTCTCATCTTTGCTCAATTTCTCCTGTTGTCCTAGCGGAGTTCTGGCTACCTTGCAATCATCCATATCAAACTTTTTCAACATGTTTATAGCATATTTCTCCTGACATAGAAAAATACCATCATCCTCTTGCTTAACATGTAATCCTAAAAAGTAGTGTAATTCTCCCATCATAGACATCTCAAACTCTGATTTCATAGCATCAACAAATTCCTTTCTGAGTTTGGCTGAAGTCGATCCAAAAATAATATCGTCAACATATACTTGAGCAACAGTTAAGTGGTCGTTCTTACGCTTGACAAACAACGTCTTGTCTGCATTTCCTCTCTTAAATCCATTGTTGACTAAATACTTTGACAATCTTTCATACCAGGCCCTGGGTGCCTGTTTCAAACCATATAAAGCACCTTTGACACGATAAACATGGTTAGGATGCTTCGGATCTTCAAATCCAATCGGTTGTGCAACATAGATCTCTTCCTTAATTTTGCCATTGAGGAAGACTGTCTTTATATCCATTTGATACAGCTTCAAATTCAAAGAACATGCCAATGCAAGTAGTATTCTTACGGTCTCCATCCTTGCCACGGGAGCAAATGTTTCGCCATAATCCAAACCTTCAATTTAGGTATATCATTGTGCTACAAGTCTCGCCTTGTTCTTTATCACATTGCCTTTCTCATCCGTCTTATTCCTGTAAACCCATTTGGTTCCAATAATGTTGGTGTTCTGGGGTGGTTCTGTCAACTCCCAGACTGCATTCATCTCAAATTGCAGTAGCTTGTCTTGCATAGCAGCAATCCAATACTCATCTTTCAATGCCTCAGAAGTATTCTTTGGTTCAACCATAGAAACAAAACAATTATAGCTAGCTCTATCCTTGAAATTAATCTCTTTATACCTAGTCTGTCTCTGACCTTGTGGATCTCCAATAATGTCTTGAGTTGAATGATGCTTATGCACTCTAGATCATTTTCTGTTATTCTGAACTTCGGAGGGTGGTTCTGCGGTAGTCTCAACGACAGTATCTGTATCAGCTTCTTTTTCTGGTACATCAGGACTGACTTGTTCTTCCTCATTGACAGTTTGCTCAACACCATTAGTATTCTCATGATTGTGATTAAGAGGTAACTCATCATCATCTAACCTGTTATCTAACAGATCAAGATCTTCAAAGAGAACATTAGTAGATTCTATAACCTTCTTATCACTAGTAAGATAGACACGATATGCTTTAGAGTTGTTAGAATAACCAATGAAATATCCATCCGATGATTTATAATCAAACTTATGCAATTGATTTCTATCTTTCAAAACATAACATTTGCAACAAAAAATATGAAAGTATTTTACCGTGGGAGTTTTACCGTTCCAAAGTTGGTAAGGTGTGTAGTTGGAGGCTGGTCTCAACAACACTCGGTTGATGATATGACAGGCTGTGTTAATAGCTTCTGCCCAAAAACTTTTGCTCATAGAGCTGGTGTGAAGCATTGATCTTGCCATCTCTTGTAATGTTCGATTCTTTCTTTCAGCAACACCATTTTGCTGTGGTGTTTTGGGGGCTGAGTACTCATGAGTAATTCCATGGTCATCACAATAACGATCGAACGACTGGTTCTCGAATTCCTTGCCATGATCGGTTCGGATTCGTGAAATGTTCCGTTTCATCTCATTCATGAGTCTCTTACTCAGAGCCTCAAAGTAATCAGAAGTCTCATCTTTTGACCTAAGAAAGAAAACCCGAACAATATCTAGAGAAATCATTAACACATACTAAAATATACCTTTTACCATTTAAGCTATCCACTTCAGTTAGGACCCACAAGATCCATATGTATCAGGTCAAGGCATTCTTTTATTTTGATCTCATCATTCTTCTTATCTCTCTATCTGGTTTGCTTTCCTTTGGCGCAATCTCTGCAGATGGTTTGGCCGTTCTTCTGTAGTTGCGGCAACCGGCGAACAGCATTTGAGTTACTCAGCTTATTGAGTGACTGAAAATTAAGGTGTCCAAGTCTTTTATGCCATAGAGTAGTTTGATCATCTCTGGTTAGTAGAATCTGTGGGATGTCATCCTTCAAGATGTAAAAATTATTCTTGTCACGGCCTCCCATCATGATACATTCATTTTTGTCATTATATACTATGCACCTGTCTTTAGTAAACTTAACCACTAGATCTTCATCACAAAGTTGACTAATAGAGATAAGGTTAGTAGTAAGACCATTTACATAGTAAATTCTAGAGAGTTTAGAAAGAATATTATCCTTAGATTTACCATAACCCGCAATCTTGCTTCTAGTACCATCACCATACATGACAGCTCCGCAATCTTTCTCAACAAAGTTGTCTAAGACATCTTTTCTTCCGGTCATATGCCTTGAGCATCCCGAATCAAAATACCATCGGTCGTTTCGATGTTGTTCCTGCAACGAAAGAACTACAAAACATGCAGAATCTTCATTATCATTTTTGTTTTTAGGTACCCATACCTTCTGCATTTTAAATTTCTTTCGAAGTTCCTGGTCAGGCCATACGACTTGTCTTCCGTTCATGAGATCTCTTAGAGTGCGCATGCATGTTTCAACAGTGTGTCCAGGTAAATTTCAGTACACGCAGTCTTTCCGTCGTTTGAACAATTCTCCGACTAACTCCTCAGGTGGTGCATCAGTAGTTGAAGTAGGAAAGGCTCCACTTGTAAACTTTGTTTTGCTGGGAGTGCTTTGCTTCTTATAGCCTAAACCTGTTTGGTCACCGACACGTTTTCCCATAGATAGAACTTCATCAAGTTGATTTTTACCTTTATATACCTTTTGAAGATCATTGTTCTTTGCTTTGAGATCATCAAGCTCTTTCTCCATGTCATGGATTCTGCCTTTAAGAGTGTTGTTCTCCTTTTGCAAGTCTTCATTTTTCTCAACTTCAAGATCATATGCAATTCCGACGTCTGCCAGTTGTCCCAACAACTTCTTGTTTTCCTGAACAGCAACCTTGAAATCCTCTTTGAGCTCATTGTAGTCATCAAGTAGTTGATCATACTCATCATCGCTTTCACCTGAATCATAAACATCATTGTTAGATGAAAAACATATTGACTTTACAATACCTTCCATAGTAGGGCTTGTTTCTCTTAGAGTGAATGCAACAACTTCATCAGAATATGAAATATGCCCTTCTGTAGTTCCTTCATCATCACGATCACTTAGAGTAGCCTGCAGTACCTTCTTTTCTCTTATTTCATTCCTTTTGGTTGTGGCACATTCAGATCGACCATGTCCTTTGCCTCCACATTCATAGCAAATCACCGAGGCAAACTTGTCCGGCTTGTCATAGTCCTTCTTCTTGTTGTTGAGACGATCAGCTTTGCTGCTATCCTTTCTTTTGAAATCCCTGTGAGGTTGTTTGTCCATCGTCTGAACATCGTTGGAACTGCGACCTTGTTGTTTGTAGAACTGCTTTGCACTTCTGTCTTGCAACATCTTTGCCACTTTTCTGGAAATGTAAGATACATCATCTTCAGAAGAGTTTCCAGAGTCTTTTTCCACATTGAGGGCAATGTTCCTTGATGATTCTTCTTCGATGTGGTTCATTTCATAGGTTTGAAGAATTCCAACTAGACCATCCAAGGTAATAGTGTTCAACTTATCCAATTCTTCCAATGTAGCAACCTTGGGAGCATACTTTTTAGTGAGATTCCTCAACATCTTTCGAACGAGTTTTTGATTATCATAAATCAAACCCAAGGAATAGGCTTGATTTACAATGTCCTTGAACCTCCCGTAATGAACTGAGATTGATTCATCCTTCTTCATTTTCAGATTCTCGAACATGGTCTCAACTTGTTGTAATTTGGTAGCTCGAACATCCTCAGAACCTTCGTACATCACCTCTAGAGTTTTCCATGCATCATGAGCTAACGTGTGGTTGGTGACCAATTGGAACTTCGTCTCGTCCATAGCACTGAAAATTGCATTAAGGGCTGTATAGTTTCCTTTCTTGGCATCTTTCTCGGCTTGTGTATATTCAGCCTTGGTTGCTGGCCGACTACCAGGTGGTTTTGTGGAACCTTCAGCTGCAGCACGAGGTCGTGTTGGTGGTTGCCAGGCTGTCTCGATTGCGTCCCATACTTCATCTCCAAGGGCCATTAGATGAATCTTCATCCGTGTTCTCCAATATCTGTAGTTGGTGCCATCGAACAAAGGTGGTCTTGAAAGTGATGCGCCTTCTCTATTCATCTTTCCAAGATTTCTTCAAATCGCCTCTAATACGTCAGAGTCTGCCGCTCTGATACCAATTGATGGTCTCAGATTACTGAAATCTTGTATTAAGCGCGTGGTCGAGTGGTCGTCTAAACTACTGAATAACGAGTGGTGTGTGCACAGAGTGTTTAGCAGAAAGTAAAAACACAAGAATTTGATGACTCAGTTCGATCCAATGGATCTATGTCTGGGGGATACCAATCCAGGTGACTTATACTAATACTCAAGAAAAACCTAGACCTAGAAGACAAAAAAACAACCAATTCAAACTCTAATGCAACACTTCCCTGTTTGCAGACAGACTGCAGTCGTGACTCCCCCACAACTCAGTCTCCGGACGATCCTGTCCAATTTGAATTCTCTGGATGTTCAGGCTTCAAGAACCATGGCATCTCGGCATAGAAGTCCTCCTGAATCCATCTTCTTCAATCTTTGAGCGCTTCCACAAAAGCTTCTTCAATCGGGTGTTGTAGAAAAGAATTGTCCAACAAGAACACTTGTTGAATCTATGTAGCGCATACCTTATGTGTATGAAACTTCAATTTGCAAAATGAACACAAGGAATTTTCTAACTCTCTCAAAGAATAAAACGATCAAGTCTTGGAGAGAATAACCGACTCAAGTGTGTGTAAAGAATGTGAAATACAACTCGATAATGCTTCTACCAATTACAGGGAACCTAATCACAAGTATATAGACTCAGAGATACAGATTAGATACGCCTAGGTCGGTTAAAACACACGCACAGGTCAAATAACTGTCGCACATGTCTGTAAGTAATTGCTTTCGTAGTTCTGGCGTAGTTTCAACAACCATAAAACCACATCATCTGCACAGGAGCAAGTTAGTGATAACAACAGAAAGCAAAACAAAAAACAAAAAAAAAAAACAAAGAAAAAGTAAAAAAAAAAAAAAAAAAAGAAAGCATCTCTTTGAAGAGTTCTGTTGAGATGTCCGCGTTAAGGAAACCGTCTGGAATTTAAAGGCTGTCTCCCGGCTTCACTTCGAGTCAGTTTTCCCTTCATCCCACGTCGCCACATTCTTGGACTTTCAACCACCAGACTTTATCCGTTTACCCCGACGACTCTAAATCCATATTGCAACACGGACTGGGCCGATACATGGGTTAGTCAAAATGCTATTGAGCCAAAACTTAATGGGCCACTGATTATGTTGGGACAATAGATGCCCCCCTCGCACAATTTATCTGTTTAGGGTTTCTTAAGACAAATTCGCACGTTCAACTCAAGCCTGGCCCATTTAGGTAATAAAAACCTTCAAACCCTGTCAGACACATTTTTTTTTCTTCTCCACGCTGCCACGCCCTGAAGCTCCTAGACGTCGTTCGAAAGCTTCCAGCCGCCACTGGGGACTGCTTAACCACCGTGTACTGTTACCGGACGTCGAACGCTCGTCCGTGGAGCCAGGCTGCCGCGGCACCATCTCAGCCGCCACCTGCCTACTCTCTGGCGCCATCAGAGTGCCTCCGTCCGCCACCCTCACGTTGTCAGCCGCCATGGTTGATTTTCTAACCGCTGCTTCAAGCTTCCGGCCAACACTCTCACAGGCCCAGCCGCCACCTACCTGGTCCCCAGCCGCCATCTGTCTTGTCCCAACCGCCAATTGTTGTTGTTCAAACTGTGTAGGCTTGGTCTTACTTCGAGCAACGAACCGTCAAGCTTCGGCCGCCATCCATCATTTTCCAGCTGCCATTTTACCTTGCTCAGGCTGCTTTCCGCCTTGCTCAGGCTGCTATCCCCTTGCTCAGGCTCCTACGCCTTGCTGAGGTTGTTACCTGCCCAGCTCAGGCTGTCATCTGCCTTACTCAGGCTGTTATCCGCCTAGCTCAGGCTGTCATCCACATTGTTCAGGCTGTCATCCACCTAGCTCAGGCTGTCATCCACCTTGCTCAGCTCAGGCTGCTCCAACACGTCTCCAGCCGCCACCAAGACCTCATGGTCGACACTTGCGCAGGCCGATCCGCCACTCGCAGCCTCCCTGGCCGCCATCGCGTGTGTCCGGGCCGCCATTGTCTTTTTTCCCGGGCCGCCACTCCAATCTACTTGAGCCACCATAGACAGGCCACCAGCCGCCACAGGACGCCTCCAGGCCACCATTGAGAAGCTCCCGGCGGCCGCTGCTTGGCTCTCAGCCGCCAACCGCCACAACTTCGCCTTGGGCTGCCACTTGCTTCGAGTTCCAGCCGCCATCAACACATCTCAGCCGCCACCTAGGCTCTCCCTGCTGCCACTGATCCTCAGCCAGTCGCCACTCAGTCATTTCTTGCCGCCATTGGACAAGCCCCGACCAAGTAGAAGGTATTAGAAGCCATGGCGGCCTCTTGGATGGCTTAGAGGCCACGAAGTCCTCTTGGAGGCCATGGCGGCCTCTTGAAGGCCTTAGAAGCCATGGCGGCCTCTTGGATGCCATGCCAGCCTCTTGGAGCCTCTTGGAGGCCAAGGTGGCCTCTTGAAGGCGTTAGAGGCCATGGTGGCCTCTTATAGGCCTTAGAGGCCATGGCGGCCTCTTATAGGCCATGATGGCCTATTGGAAGCCAATGGCCTTTTGAAGGCCAAAGCAGCCTCTTAGAATCTGTCGAGGGTGTTCTACCCTGGGTCATTGCAGAAGCCACCCTCATTGATTCGTTTTTCTCTTTACCGAACTTCACTTCTTCAGAATGAATCCCTTGTAGAGGCTGACGCTTCACATCTTGTTCCTCAAGGAACTTTTCCAAGCGGGCCGCTCTCTCGGCCAACTGGGAAAGATCAGTTGCATCCTGCACAATTAAATGTTCTTTTAGTTTTGGCAATATGTTAGCCACTGCTATATTGGTTATTTCCCTATCAGGGATTGCCCCGGTGCATCGGCCCTTAAGCCACTGTAACCTGTTAATGAAAGTACTTGCCGTCTCATCGGCGAATTGTTTCTCATTAGTTAAGTCTGTGAGACTAACTTGTTACAGCGGGGTGTAGAATCTGTCATGGAATGCTCGTTCGAGGATGGCCCAATTTTGGATTGAGTTAGGCCGCATGGATGCATACCATGCGAAGGCAGGTCCAGTGAGGGATGAACTGAACAGCCCCAATTTGAGTCAGTCATTGGCTGCTGCCTCACCACACTGAGCAGTGAATCTGCCCACATGTTCCACAGTGGACTTGTCATCGTCCCCTGAGAAGGTGGTGAACTCGGGCATCTTGAAGCCCCTTGGATACGGTTGCATGGTATCTACCCAGTCAGAGTAGGGTTTTCTGTATGTAGGCCGCTCCATCAGCCTTAGTTGAATCTCGAAGTGTTGCTGCATCATGTCTGCCAGCAACTCAGGTGAGACCGCCTGTGCCTGTGTAGGAGGCATGGCGGCTGGAGGTGTAGCAGGAACAATGGCGGCTATTGTGGCATGAGTCGCAGCCACTCCACATGGCTGTGGCGTCTGCCCCCCTGGTTGTGGCGTCTGCCCCCAAGGCTGTGGTGCCTACCCCCTTGTCTGTGGCATCTGCCCCCAGGGTTGTGGCGCCTGCCCCCTAGTGTTGGAGGCATCCGACCAGGGTTCAGTGGTGCCGGTACTGATGAGTAATTAGGCGCATACAGTGTGGTTGAAGAATTTGTCACAAGAGGTGCCGCTTGGCGTGGTGCCACTACAGGTCCACCAGTGGCTGCTGTACAGCCTGGTGAGTCACTGGACGCCAGCAGGCATTCTGGTGACGCATAGATCGGCACTGGAGGTGCTGCATGGGAGGTGCCGCTGGAGTGAAGGCATATGCAGCCTGATATGGGAAGATTAACGGACTAGCCAGGCCTCCAGTCTCATGGAGTGGCGGCTGGCCAGGTGTGGTTCTCCAAGTCCGCTGTTGGCCACCTGACGGCCCCTGATATGGGACATTTGGCGGCACAATTGTGCCCTTTGCAGGGACGGTTACTTCTGGCTTAGCGCGCAAGGAACTGCACACGCTATCAATTTGATCGGCCATGGCAGGCCGCAATACATCCATTAGGTGCCTCGTGAGAGTAGGTTGAGACAAAAGAGTTGGGACAGACAAAAAGGAAACGTGAGATATAAATAATGGGACGGATGGGAGTATATTATATATATCTTATATATATATATATATATATAAGATATATATACATGAACTCAACAATAACTTTTGCACACGAAAGTACAAAATTACCCTTGCTCTAATTGCCTTTTATCCATTTGCCCTTTGTTGTCTACTTTTCCATGTCACTTTCTCTGCCAGACTTTATGCTCGCCATTATTGTTTCCGTTTCGTCCAATTCCACTGCCCTCTCCCTCCCTTTCTTCTCCTATCCGTCTCGTCAGAAATTGAAGTCATGCAAAACCCTAGTAATGCGGTCAGCCAGATACACAAGTGTCGCCCCGCCCACCGCCATCGCCGACAAACCTCTCTCCTTCGCGCCTGCGCAGGAGCCGTCATCGCCGCCACCATGCATCACTACATAAAACCTCTTGCGCAGGACTTCGTCGCCCTCCAGCCCTTGTTGCTCTGCCCTCGCAGCCGCCTTCTCTATCGCCCTACCTCGCTCTGTGCTCGTTGCAGTCACGCATCGTCGCCACAACCGATGCGGCGCCGCCTGTGACAGTATATTCCAACCATAGCCCTACGAACCTCTCTTCCACCCCAATCCCAGATTCCCACTTCCCGCCCTCTCTTCGCAGCTCCGTCGGACACCGTTCCTGTCTGAGCTCGCACCCCGGGTAAGTTGCGATGGGCTAGGGTTCTCTTCGTTTTTTCCATTTTTATATGTCGTCGAAAAGCCTAAATCCTTGTTGGTTTTCGTACCCAATGTTGTTGCTGGTAGGACGGCCGCGCTCGCGTCTGGTATACCTTCTTGCAGTAAGAATTGGCAACGCGGGTGGTCTAACTGCATGTGCCTTTCTTTTTTCCATTTGTGTCGCATAATTGTATTACTTTGACATTTTTCTCCATTACTGTTGCATATTTTTGTTACTATGACTTTAGGCGATCCCTTTATTAATTGGAAATTCTGTTAATGAATGAGGTGTACTTGGAAAAGAGGGTGTGAAGTTTCTCAATGTAGTACTAAGTGTGAATTCATGACTCAAGAAAGGAGATTTGGTTCTTCAAGAAGGGTGATTTTGTGAGATTCATAAGTAATCATGGATTTAATTGGTGACCTAAAAGGGCAAGTGCTAAATCTAGATGGCTGTGGTGGGGCCAACATGCTGAATTGGTGCATTTAGTCTCATCAATTTGCAGCGCTTGATTCATCAGCATGCGGCTACAGCAGAGAGTGTTCCTCAGGTTATTGTTTACTTGTTTTTTGAGTTGTTGCCGACTTGCAGGAATATTTAACACTTAGGCTTGCTATGAGTTTATCATCTTTGCTTTGGTCATACCATGTCTCATGTGTTATGTTATGAGATTTTAATTTGTTTGGTGTGTAAACCTGCTATCCTAAATTGTTCAGCATTTATGAACCCCATGAAGTTACGTTTTATTTTATGTTTGTTCAGGCGATCATTTATATCCTTCTTTCGTTTCCTTAATTTGTTTAATAATCTACCTTGCTACATTATCGTATTTGTTTCCTCCTTACTCTTCTCTTCTATAGTACCAACTAATTTTTAAGAGTTATCCCATAATTCAATTTCTTCATGTCTTTTTCTAAATCTATCTTGCAGCCTACTATACCCGCTGAGGAAAACAAGCACCCAGGATTGGAAATATTGGTTATATAACCCGAATTGCTAATAAAGTTGTTCAATTGGCAAATAGCAACAACACGATACATACTAAAATCATGTCTCTTTTGTCTATCAAATGCAGTTGATAAATCACACGATACATACTTTCCTTCAGGTTTCTTTTGGATGTAATTTTTACTTCGCTTATAAGAATACTGTCATACTTTGTTTCCTACATATCTGAACTTACCAAATTTTCTTTCAATACCTTGGTTACAAGTTGAATCTTATAACCAAATTTCACAATTAAATTTATCTTAATTTTGCTTTTGTTTTAATTTTGAATGTCTTATTACAGTTTTTCATAATATTTTTTTCCTCACCGGCGCGCGCAGCGTAGCGCGCGCCACGAAAGAATCCTATATATATATATATATCTAACTAAGAATGAACAGTTCATTTGGGATGAACAGATGTTTGTAGGAATAGTAATTTTCAACCCTTTCTTCCTCTTATGCCCTTTCCGTCATTTCACACTCCATTTCAGTTTCCATCGTCCTTCTCCCCTTCCCATTCCCAGCGACGATAATTGAGCCGAGTGTCCTCCCCTTCTCCCTCGCCCACCTCGCCCTTGTGCCTGCACCGTTGACCAAATTCCCATCGTCGTCTTCCACACCCAGTGGCTTTAATTCGGGTAAGGATTACTCTCGGGGTTAATTTCGTTTTCAATTCATGGTTTTCGATCTTCCAAGGGTTGCTTTCACCTCCTCGGTTGCCGCCTCTGTTTCCGTCTGACTCGGTTGCCATTGGAACAGTGCGGTTTGAGCAACCGAGGGGATTGTTCCGTTTTATTGGAATTAGGGCATACAATGCACATAGGGTCCTTTCCCTTCTCCGTAACAGGAAGAAATTCGTGATAGGACGAATTGGTTGTCATGGTATTGGGATCTTTTTTGACTTTCTCATCGTTTATACATCCTGCTTTGCTATGCTTGTTTTATGAAATTTATTTTATTTATTGGTTTTCAGAACTGATACAATAAAAATTGAAAATAAAGAGCTTGCGGTGTTGAATTTGGTTCTTTCGTGTATATAAAATGAGGACACACTGATGACGCCCTTAACATTCTCGATTAAATGCTTGGGTCGGATTCGTTCTATATTGAAAATAGTAATACCATTGACGTTATGAATAACTGGGAAGAGCCTTCAACGAGGCAGGAAGGTAAGAGATGCATTATTTTTATGAATTCAGGTGAAATATGTAGTCGTAGAGTTCTCTTGGTGAAGGATTCAGCTGGGTTTCATTTGTGTAAATGAAGCAAGATAAACAAACCTCCTACACCTTTGGTAGGTTTTATTGTTGTTCACTTCAACTTCATTTTAATTCACTCACTTTGAAATTCTGTGGAGGAAGATTTTTTAAACTCAGTATCTCATACACCTGTTTTATTGTTGCCTGCGCCATCTCTTGGGCCTTTTGATTTATTAAGGTTTATGGGAATGGGGATACCAACAATCTTGAGACTTGATGGAACCAGAGAAACAATATCTTGCATAATGCAAGTATGCATGTGCCAGTAAACACATTTAGCTCGTCTTTTGTTTATATTTATTTGTGTTTCTTTCATAGCTTTTATTGGGAATTGCTTTGAATTCACCTTGTGCTGGAAGGTTTCTTGAATTTGCTTACTTTGTCTGCCAACTTTTCGTATTTTCCTATTGCACCTATTTTCTAATTGGATGTGTTTGCTTTGGGTTTATGAGTAATTGGTTTTCAATTGGGAAATTTGATTGGTTATTGATTTTGAATGTTGCACTGATGATGGATGATAGGATTATTTTGCTAAATTTGCAGATATATATCTATATGACTTCTTAGGTGGGCTCCAGATCTTCATGATCGATTTTTCCAGTGTGTAAATCGACTTGGTGGCTGTGACAATAAGTGATGCTACATTGCTATCTCTATTTGGTCTTGTTGATGCGAGTTCTTCATCATGAGTCGGGGTAAATAATTGAGAAGCTGGTAGATGATCCAATGACAATTCGTGGAAGCACTTTAAAAGATTAACGTCCTCAGTTAACCCATGAGATTTGGTGAGAATTAGGTGTTTATAATTATTAATCTTGCTTGTTCTTGGTCATAATATGTTGACATTGTTGTAGCTCGAGTATGCAGTTCAAGAAAGAAATAATTTTGGATTCTCATATCATTCAATGTTTTGGTTTTTAATCTAATTATTTTGTTACATCTCCAATGTCTTTCAGTGGTCATAGGGTTAGGTATTATATATTCCGTTGTCCATCCTGTCCATGCTCTGCTTCTGATCTTGTTCAGGGTTAAAAAGGGCATATGTTCTGTTTAAATTTTGAATCGATTAGGGATTTTCACTTCTAGGGTTAAATTGTATTTATCCTTAATCAATTCTTAGGTCTTGTTAAATTCTTTACGTATAGTTTTAAATTTTTTTACCTTCGTGAACTTGCTTGTGTGGTTGGAATTGATGGAAGAATTTTGCAGTTTATTGCAACAATGATCAAAATCAAATTATCCAACACTTGCCTCTTCACTGGGGTAACACTCTTTCAGGTATAATTGATAAATATGAAAAGGTTGAATTAGATCAATTCTCCTTTCAAGATATTTTCTTAGCACATGCATGATTTTTTGTAAGCGGGCATCAAGTTTCTATGTATATGTTTCACCTCTTAACCTAATTGATGTTTCATTTTTTCATAGGTGAATTTTTTTATCTTATGTGGAATTTTTGTTACAATCTTTGCTGCTTAGCTCTTCTTTTTATAAAGTTTTAGGGGATTGATGATTGCAAAATTATGATCAATTTTGCCTCGTGTGTATTCTTTGTAAGGTAGTCTTGAATTTTGCTTGGCTATATTATGTGCTCCATCTATCTCAGAAAATGCCTGAGTATTTCATATGCCCTGTATTCTATTCTTCTTCTTTCATTGTCCATCATCTGTGCACACACTTTGTTGCTGCTTTGTATAGTGCCTATTAGCTGATTGAGTGGTGTTGATATCTTTCACGAATTCTAAAGAAATTGCATTTTTGATTTTGACAATGCTTTAAAGATTTCTCATTTGCATGAAGGCATGAAGCTTATGATTTTCGTTTGGCTTGCATGCTTTTTTAGAGTTGAAGGAAAAAGTATTTGCTTCAGGGACTTTGTATAGCTCACATCTCGAAGTTGTCCAAAATGTTGTTCAGCTGCAGGATGCCAGTAATAATGCTGCCTTGGATGCATTGTGAGCTTTGGCTTCTTCTCATTCACATACTACTGGAGAAGTAAGAGATATGGGAATGGTAAAAACATTTTTCTACCCACAAGGCAAGCTCATGATTGTTTTATGTTTTACTATTTGCTTTGTTCATTAGGTTCTATAGGTTCACTTCTGCAGCCTTTTTGAGTTTATATACTTTATATTTTACTTTGTGTTGGTAATTGAGAATCTTTGCCACCTGCAACCTTTTCTTAATATTCTTTTAACATGATTTTTGGCATTTCAGGCAATTCCAATATAAAATGAGCTAGTGGTCTACTGTCTTGTTTTATGATTTGTAGTCAAAATAACTTTTTTTCTTTAATTTTAAACTTAAGAACTTGTACTCCTTATGTATGATGTGTAAAAAAACATAATATGCATGTTTGTTACCACATATACATTGATGATCCCAACACGGTCATCCATCTCTTATTCTCTTCCTCATTTCTTTTAATTTATCAACTTGTACCCTCATTTCTTTTCTTTTAATTTATCAACTCCAGTTACCACATATACATAGATTATCCCAACACGGTCATCCATCTCTTATTCTCTTCCTAATTTGACATCTTGTTTGCAATTAGACTACTTAATTTTTGGGGTATTGTTTAAAAAGGGCCACCAGAAGAAGCCATTTCCAATTTTAGGCCACCATAACTTGATTTATAAAAATAAGCCATCAGAAACATAACTAGAAGGAACTTAGGCCATAAGAACTTAGTTGAAAAGTCAGCTGAACTTAACAACTTTTCATTTCTTTTATTTGAACCCCAAATAGTTTGACTTCAGACATCTTAGTCCTCTTTCAATATACTTAATTTTTCATTGTATAAATGACACTCAAAGCGCCTGAAAATTGGTATCAGAGCCTAGGTTTTATTGAAGAACATATTAATTATATTATTTATAATATTTTATTTCTTAATGGAGAAGATTTAATTATTAAATGGATTCAACTAGTTTGAAACCAACGAGTTATTTCCAAATTTTGGAAATAAAAAATAGAAATTTCCAAAGGAAACTCTTGAACTTGTCCATAAGACAAGATTTTCTTAAAGGAAATTTCTTTCATGAAAATGAGAGGAACTGACTGGAAAGAAATTGATCCTGATACCTCTAAGTTCTCACAAGACTTTAGAGAAATCCAAAAGACGATTCAAGATTATGGTAACCGGGTATTAATTTTACCTGGAAAAATAGATAACTTGAATCAATCAACAGAAGAGATCTTGAAATTGCTTCAAGATCTAAAGAAAGAGTTTTTAAATCTGAAGTTTGATATTTCAGATATCAAGAAAAGGCATACGGATATTCCTGGATTTTCCAAGAATAACCAAGCCAATATTAGAGATACATTCGGACCTGTACAAACTTTACATCAAAATGGTAAAGCAACTACGGTTCCAAAGCAGAAATCACAAGAAGAGCTTATGATCGATCTTTTGAAAACAGTTGAATGAGTGTTTCTACGGCAGATCTATCAGATCTACAAGAATTAGCAGAATCATTTTCCCAACTCGGGATTATGGATCTGGTTAATATAAAACCCAATGAAATTCTTCAATTGGGTTATGCAGAAGAATCAGGATCCAACGTGACCCACGATGGACCGCCTGATGTCCCAATAAGGGAAAGTACAGACTTCCACATGAACAAGTATCCAGAGGTGCATCTCAATGCAAGACGAAACCCAGGACGGAACCCAAGTAGAGCACCAGAACCCACACTGTGGGCCAAGACGATGTTACAACCATTAAATCCATATGGCATAACACTGAACCTCGACGTTATCGACTTCCGAAACATCGAAGGTCTAATGGACGAATGGGTAGCTTCAATGAAGATTGCAGCAGCCACCCTAGATCTCGATAAAGAAAACTTTTCCAGATTAATAGAGCTAAGTCTTGAAGGATCGGCAAAGCTGGGCTGGGAAAACTCCACGACGGCATTAAAAGAGCAAATACTCGAAGGAGAATACAAAAGGACAATATGCGAAAGATTTGGCCTCTTATTCAAAACCCATTTTGTAGGAGATGGGTATTTTAAAGAACAGAGAACTGAAAAAATCAAGGTCTATACCCAAGCACTATTGGTTATGGAGTTAAGAAGTATTTGCGCAGTAGACGAATATATCTACTGGTTTCGTAAATACTATTTTCGGAGTAAGATGACAGCTGAAGTAGCATGTCCAATGTTCTTTGCAAAGATCTGCAGCCCATGGAGAGAGATGTTGATCCAATTGTACATAGTACCCCCTGGTACAGTAGACTCAATAGCCCGAAGAATGTCCTTCTTAAAGGATAAGCTCAGAGAATGCTGTCAACAGGCAGCAGACATTAAGTGACTAAGAGGTAAAATAAAAAGAACCACTCTTTGCTGTGAAAATAACGATTTTCCAACAATTATAGGAGAATCAGAAGAAAAGAGAAGAAAGAAGATTCGAGACTCATACAGTAAGAGTTTCAGAAGGCCTCCATTCCAAGAAGAAGAGCATGGTGGTCCAAGAGCAAGGCCAGAACATACAAAACTGGACAAAGAACGGGAACAACGAAGGGTTCATTCCAAAGCTCAACTAGCTCAGCAGCAAGGAGCACATGGAGAACAACGTCAAAAAGAACGTTCAGACGAGCCCATACCCGAGCCAACGAAAGTTTCAAGGACTGCAACTGTTGGAAGTGTGGAGCCAGAGGTCATATCTCACCCGATTGCCCTCAGAATCGTGAGATACGAATGTACGAAGCCACGGAGGATATCGTGGAAGCGGTCTACCATGGAAAGCTGGTAGCGGTCTATCAGTTTGAGGACATCCCCTCGGATGAAAGCATCTACGAAGAAGAATTAAGAAGTGACTCGAACTCATATTCAGATGGATCTTCAACCGAGTCTGACTGAAGAGGACAGGATTCAGACCACTGAAAACCTGTCTGGATTCTTTTCAAGGATAAAGATCTCGAATCGAACCATGGAAAGAATTATGCAATATGATTCCAACCTCAGCCCATATGACGGATTCAGAATTGGCGGGATTGGACGAGTTCTTAACCAGATAGGACTCAACCAGAGGAGACATAACATCATCTACAAGGTAAGTGCAGGTGAGCTTGCAATTCCTATGGAACTTACTTGT
The DNA here is from genome assembly GCA_030278955.1 of Hygrophila difformis. Taxonomy (NCBI): domain Eukaryota; kingdom Viridiplantae; phylum Streptophyta; class Magnoliopsida; order Lamiales; family Acanthaceae; genus Hygrophila; species Hygrophila difformis. Next base: position 36,751,826 of record JAOANR010000005.1, on the reverse strand, counting down.
AATGTTATGGATATGCAATTAATTCCTAAAGAAGAAATTCTTGAGGAATTAAGCAGAATGAAGGAGGAAATTGCCATTATTATGAAATGGATCTATATAGGAGCCATCGAAGTAGTAATCAAGGCAACATTCAAAGAAGGCATTGATTCTGAATTACATCTATCAGTCACTGATAGAAGAATCAACAACCTTAGAGATGGTCTTCTTGGGACTATGGTAGGAAATTTATATGCTGGGAAGTTAATGGTTGACATACATCCCAGAATTTCCTATAACTTAGCTGACCAAGATTTTAGCAAAGTTCTAACCCTTCATCAGGATTTCAAAAGAAAAGATCTGATGAGAGAGGGGAACAGGCCATATTCTATAACTTATAGAATCTCTTATGCACTTTCCAACAGTCATCATTCTGACTTATTTCTCCGGAAAGAATATATAGAAATTCCTAGAATTTTCAAGGAATTTGCTAAAGTCATGACTCCAAATCCTACCCAGATTCCAAGGTTATGAGGAGTAGACATACAGATAACAGATCATCTAATTCTAGACAGATCAACGAGTGCTAGAATTGAGTATGCAAGTCGTATATCTTTTTCAGAAGACAGAATTAAAGATTTAACTCCTCAATCCATTGGGGTAGATAATATAAAGATTAAATGTCCTGAAGGATGGAAAGAAATAGGGGTAATATTTGACATCACTAAAAAGATTAACCGTTTTCCATGTGGTGATTTATACTACTTGCAACAACCATCAATTGGGACCTATGAATGAACAATTGAAATTGCAGGACACGAGATCAGAGTCTTAGGTACCGCTGGAAAAGACAATGGGGTTATGATTTTGGGATTAAGTTTTCTCGAAAATCATAAATCATGGGTAAGAAAGGATAATGGTATAGAATTTAATCTGAAAGGTCACACCATCAGAATTAAATGACAAGTCCATTTTTCATTTATATCTCAGTACAGATAATATATGAACAATATAAGTCAGAATATTTTGCAGCTCATATTGATTCAGGATCAGGTATTTGCACTGCAAAACCAAGAGTTTTCCCTAGTGAAGCTGTGGAATCATTACCCATTATTGCAGGAAGAGATTTTTCCCAAAAAATCCTAGTACTAAATAAGGGTATTCGACAGGCCAATATCATGATTGAAGGAGCATTTGGTACACCTTGGTATAAGGTAAAAACGCCTCCTATTTACTTTCATTATACAGGAGCGGATATTTTGTTAGGAAATAATTTCATACAATCCTTTACAAAATATGTTCAAGATAACAAAAGAAATTTGTTAATATTTACCACAAGTTGTGGAAATGAGATACAGGTGTTGCGCAGAGAAAAGGCATTCAACAGATTAATGCTTATATCATTTCGCCGCAAACGTGCTGATGATGCCAAACTAACCCATCCAAAAATGCAGGATAAAAGAAAGTTTGGTAAGGCTTTGTTGTCTTTTAGACAACAGGGATTCGATGAAGCTTCTATTGAGAAAATTATAAACCTCAAAGAAGCAATGCAAGAAATGAAGTCATTAAATATAACTTCATTAGACATTGATGGGGAAACTAAATTGTCCCTCGAAAATGTCAAAAGACTTATCCAGAGAAAATTTAACGAGGATCCTCTGGCATGGTGGGATAAAAACAAGATCGAAGCTACTCTACAGGTAAAAGAACAATATAAATATGAGTATGTTTGATACAAACCCATCTTAATGAATATGCAGGATAAGAAAGATATGCAGAAATTGATCAAGGAGCATATCAATCTTAAACTCATCGAGCCGGGAGTCTCAGCTTATAGTAGCCCTGGATTCTTGGTAAGAAACCACGGTGAAATAAAAAGAGGTAAACCCAGGTTGGTAATAAACTATCAAGGTATTAATAAAATAATACAGTTTGATGGTTATTACATTCCGAGTAGAGAACGCTTGATTGATTGCATCAAAGGTGCTAAAGTGTTTTCTAAATTTGATTAAAAATCTGGTTTCTATCAGATTAAGATGGAGAATGAGTGAAGAAATTCACAGCATTCTCCACCCCACAAGGGCAATATATTTGGAATGTTATGCCAATGAGGCTTTCTAATGCCCCTGGGCTATTCCAAAGAAAGATGGATAATCTATTTAAAGATTATCTAGAGTTTATGTTTGTCTACATAGATGACATTCTAATTGCATTCCAAAATATTAAAGAGCATATTAAACACCTTGAAATATTTTCAGATGCATGTCATAGGGAAGGTCTTGTTCTCTCTGAGAAAAAGGCTACCACCGTTGCTAACAAACTTAATTCTTAGGAATTCAAATTGATGAAGCAGGGATAGAGTTACAGGAACACATTATGGAGAAAATCCGAAATTTTTCTGACATATTAAAAGACAAGAAACAACTTCAGAGTTTCTTGGGTGTTGTAAATTTTGCAGGCATGCTTACAAAAGACCTTGCAAAATATAGAAAGGATTTTAGACCACTCCTGAAAGAGACTGAAAGCTCTAGATGGAAATGAGAAGAAATCCATACAAAGAGAATTTGCGAACTAACGCAAGTTTGTAATAGCTTGCCGAAACTTGCAATACCTCAAGATGATGATGAGCTGGTAGTCTATACGGACGCCAATGACTTTCGATGGGAGGGATTGATCATAAGAAAAACTACTATGGGTCAAGAACCCTGTAGATACACTGGAGGATTTTTCACTGAACAACAAGCCAAACTTTGGCACATTAACGAAAAGGAATTCTTTGCAATATGGAAAACATTTAAAAAATGGCATTTATTCTTACTTGCAAAGAAATTCATTTTAAAGGTTGATAATACTAATTTTAGAGCTTTTCTAAAAAATAAACTTGAATCAAAAATTGAAAAAGCTCGTATTATCAGATGGCAAGTTGAATGTCAATATTATACTTATGATATTGATGTTATAAAATCTCATGAAAATGTTCTTGCAGATTTCTTGACGAGAGATGGAAGCATTTGAAGCAGATTCCATTATAACAAGATTCAGGCACCTCAGAGAAAACCTAGAGGAGCTATCAAAGCATTTTGGACAGCTCGAGATCAATGCACGAGCAGCTGGCCAAATACAACAGAGCGATATGGACATGGTCCGCAACAACATACGAACTTCCCATATAGCAATGACAGCGCTATGGGAAACAGTATTAAAGCCAATCAGGAAAGCGTCAGCTTCCCTGGTAAACAAAGAGAAATGTGCCCAAAAAGATAAGGTGGTCACGTATGAAGAAACAGATTCAAGCACTGCTTCAAAAGAACCATTATCGGATACCCACAAAAATATTGAGCAAGAGGAAAGTCACATTTCCGAAAGTTCAAGTTAACCCACTGCCTCTGGGGTAAAATAGGAAGAAATTAACCTTAGGCCAATGACAGGCACCTCTAAGGTTAATTTTGTAGAGAATGTCATTTCTACAGCCTGGCTGGACTACCAAGGAAAATGGGAACAACTGGTTTCCAAAAAGGGAATTAACCCCAGCAAGACGGTGATCGAAACATCCGGAAGATACAACAGGGTCTGGATGCTCGAGGGATCGAAGCCAGAAGAGGTTCGAAAGTGGTATAATTTTGGATCATTAGCATCTGTTCATACTACATCACCAGGGCTCCCGGAGATAGAAAAACTTCCAGGATGGATAAGTAGTGCGGTACATGAATCATGGCAGAACAACCCGCACCTTCAAAGAGGGGATATTTTGGAGCTCAAGTTTATCTCAGCAGCACCAGAAATCATTGGAAAAGGTTCATACCCGGTCTTTCATTTTATTAAATTACAAAGGCCTGATATGATAGCTTTCAACAGAGTCAAGTCCATTGATGACAAGGCACCATTGGTATCTTCTATCAGTGAAGGTGAGATATCCACCAGACGAGCATGGGGATTCTGGGTCTGTCTCACAGAGATGGAAAAGGTCAAATATCTATTTAAAATCTTTCCAATAATTTAAATGGATCATTCCTGGTTAATTCTTTAACAGGGAAAAGCACGGAGTTTGCGGAAACCTCTTTTGAAAAGAAAATGTTATTCATCTGGGAAAATAAGTTGCCAGCAACTGAGTTTACCAGAAGAAAGGCATGCAACATGTTGCATGTTGGGCAATGGGATAATCACATATGCCCATATTGCGTGGATCGGGAAAAACCCCTATTCGGTACAAAGATTCGGGTAACCCAAAAGAAAGCCGAATCTGGACAAGATAAAGGGAAGAAACGTCCAAAAAACTTTCACAAGTCCAAGTGAAAACAGCTGGATGTAAGAGAAAAAGAGGTGTCGGCAAAGACCCTACAATAATGGCTGACAAAGTAGAGAGGGGCCGTTGGCAAGGGCATGTGATGAGTTGACAAAGGAGCCCACTAGCAATAATTCTGGCAGAATAATAATGTAGGCTGGAATCCAAAGCAAGTGATGTCACTGCCTTCGTCACAAGAAATTAGAGTTTGTTTGGAGTCCGTGATTGAAGTCCGCGGACGCCTATAAATAGAGGAGATTGAAGCAGATGGAAGGCATCAGAAATCCTCCCAACTCTTTAAAATAATAAGTTGTATTTCCTTTCTGCAAAACTTCCTTTCTGTATTTGTTATTCATATAGGTTCAGTCCCCCAGAGTCAAGCATCCTCATATATGAGGAGCTAAGTGTCCGTCTTCTCCATTAGGAGAAAAATATTTCTGTAATATTTTTAATATTTCTTCAATAAAATCCAGGCTTCCAGTATTCCAAATATTCTGATAAGTTAGTTAAAAACCTTTATCCATACCTTGTTACGTCCTAAGGTAGGAAACAAAATAGGACTGTGATGTTTGTTGCTGAAGGAGCCAAGAATCGGTGAACCATCAGTCGCGGCTGCGTGGTTGGAGGAAGTCCGTAAAATTCCGGAGCTTAGGAAACCCGGCAGCAAGGCGGTCGAACCCAAGGTATGAAATTTAGTGGTGAATTTAATTATCAGAAGCATGATGGGCAGTCATTGGACTAATTTATATGAAAAATCTAAAGTTGGGGTAAAAAGAGGAATAAGACTAAAGTTGGAAAGTATAATAAATCAAAAGTTGGTAGGGTCAATGTAATTTAAAAAAGTCTAAATGGCCTAGATCTGGTCAAAGCTGGTTTCTAATGTTCTAAAATCAAAAATGAAGTTTTAATGGCCCAAAACTGGAATAAGTGACTTCTCATGGCCTATTTTATTAATTACCTCTTAATTTTTTATTCTTGCTTGCAGGAAAAACTATTGTTGTAAGACTAGAATGGAGGTTTCTATTGCGAAGAATTTGAACAATAACCCACTTCCTAAAATCAAGAGAATCTCTAAGGTAGTCGAGATTATATCTTTGACAGTTTTTGGGTTATTATGTTTCTTTTCGGTTATACTTTCAATTACGAACCCTTGAGTATAGTTTTGAGAAATGCTCTGTATATGGTGAATTTAGTGTATTTTTTTAAGCTATACATTTAGCTTTACTTTCTGAGTATGGATATTTACATTAAAAGGTATTTCATGAAGAAAAATATCAATACCTCTGCTCAAGCCTTCAAAATTGAAGAGTCTCTTCCAACCATGTTGGTTAGAATGTAGTAAACTATGAATGGAGCATGTGTTGGTGTTAATGTATGAGTTTCTCTCAATACGTTTTTATTTTATTTTATTTATTTTTTATTTTTTTCATTTGAAACTATTAGGTTGCTCGGGCTATGTCAAAACAATTGTGCAAGCGTGATCCATTACGACCTTGTATGGATGTAATTGACAATATGTTGGTGCAAATGGTACCTATTTTTTTCCTAATACATCTTTGCATAGTATCTTGTTTCATATAATATATTATAGTGATATCAGGCTGATTTCCTATCTCCAGTTTAAAGAAGATCCTTCCTTCAAGCCACAAGGTGGTCGATTGGGGGAAAATGACATGGACTATGATACAGAAGAGTATTATAGATGCAAAAGGTACAATTAACTTATTCTAACTGTTTTATTACTCTATTTTTTACTTCATTTTTGACACTTGTTGGCCATATTATTTATTTACCTTCTGTTTAATTAAAGATCGTTGCATCTAATATGAATCTTCCTCTTCTTTCTTTTGTCTCATTTTTTCCATGTGTTCTATATGGCAGCTACCTTATCTATATGAATATCTCATGATTCAGCTTTGATTTTATTGTTTTGCAGTGAATATCTGTCTTATGTTACATAAGCTCTTGAACTAGAAGATATAATAAAGAACTACGAAAGGCGTGATATGACTGGATGGTTTGTATATTCCCTATCTTACTTTTGGATTAACCCACATGTTATTCTTCTGCTCAACTTACCATTTGAACAAGCATGCTATATCTCTCCCACCTTCCTGATGCCAAACTGGTACAACATTTTTACAATTCTAGAATTTGAGGGAGGTACAAGAATAATTCATTTTTAGAATACATGATCTGATTACCCCATAATATTCTAATAGATTCCTTGAGGTTTGTTCCCTGGTTTGTGAAAAGAATAATTAGCTTACCGCTGATTGCTGAGTCAATTATCATTTTGTTATTGAATATTATTGAATATCCATGATCAATCGATCAGGAGCTAATGCATTACATCATGCTTGGTACATTCTACACCCTATATTATTGTTGGATTTTCAAATATGCTGCTTCACTATAAGTCTTGAAAATTCGAAACATTTAAGTTTCACTATTAAAGCTTAATCCAATCTATGTAATTATAATTGTAAATTATTATTAAGAATATTTATATTTTTTAAACAAAAAAACTAAATCTACAAGTATTGATTACAATGACAACTATTACAATGGATAGATCAATAAAGATACACAAATGGCAGAAACAACTAAAATGACAGCTATTACAATGAATAAATAAAGCTTTTGTACAAATGTTTTATCTCAAGTGTTTTGGACAATATTTATCAAATAAGTTAAATTAAAATGATTTGAGCCTTGAGGATATGAACCATGATGTCATTTCTTGAGACCTGAAACCAAGTAAAATTATTTCTCGAGCATGACTTTTCTCAAATTTTCTTACAATGGTTTCAGGATTTGAACCATGTTGTTCTTGCTGTTGTTTATGGGTTCGAAAATGGCACTCCATAGGCGACAATGGGTACTTCAAAATGGACATGTGCAAGCAAACTCATGCAATTGTCTTCCTCTGCATTTTCGATGGGTTTCTCTTTCTATTATAAGTAATTTTCCCCTCTCCCGAATGTCCTAATTTATGTACTCAAGTTTTAATTATGTGATCATTCCAATGGCAAACCTCATAGGAGATAGCTAATTATCTATCTAATTTGTTTGAATTGCTTGACTTTGTAGTTTAGCTATAAATGGAAGTTCCAATGCTTTTCATTGGTATATATTTTTTTTTAAGCAACATTCTCCGAGTCCACAGTCTTGCCATGCATCCTATGTCTACGAAACATAACATCAACTCTCAAAAAAAAAAAAAATCTTTAAAAACCTGGTAGCAAGTCAAAGTTTAGCCACAGTTGACTAATTGTCTGCTTGTATATAAGAGGTATTCTATCATTTCAGGTGTGTTACACTGTTATTTTTGCTAAACATGATTTGTTCATGTAGGGCTATTGCATTGTTTTGGAATCCATGAGTTATGTCTTCCGAGGAACACAAGAAGGTCTAAAAAACTAGATTCGCATCACTTATGCTTGAGCTGCGTGCAGTGGTCATTTTATTTTTCATCTTTATGTTTATCATATAAACACCTATTACTTAGCAAATTCACCCGGTTTTTTTTTGCCTTGTCTTTTTGGCCTTATGTGGTGTTCCACACTTCCACTTTCTTATTAGTTACTTATTTTGTTCAATAAATACATATGGAAATGTTGAATACACTATGAATCAAGAATAAAAGCTTTTCTCATACATCCACTACAAATTATTTTCAATTGAACTCTACAAATCAGTTATAAAATCCACTCGTCGCCCGCGCAGCGTAGCGCGCGGAGGACGAATTCTAGTATAAATATATACATGACTATTTGGATATAGGCTTCGGTTATGGTGCGGCTACGCAATCCGCAGTACATCAAGACGAGAATCTCAACCGTTCATTTAAATCCAAGGGTTGTAAATTGTTGAAGGTAAAGTTGTACAAAAAATATTTATAATAGTTTTGTCGTTGAAATATATAAGGTTGCATAGGATATATCGCTGAAATACACATAACTCATCGCTGAAATATATTAAACCACAGAATTGGAGTTGCAACTTTTACAAAGTCGCTGAAATGCACATCATCCAGTCGCTGAAAAATACTATAGCACATCGCTGAAATATATTATAATACGTCGCTGAATTACATAGAAGTTGTCGCTGAAATATGTTAAACGACAAATTGGGGTTGCAACTTTACTAAGTCGCTAAAATACACATTATCAAGTCGTTGAAAATTACTATAGCACGTCGCTGAAATATACTATCACAGGTCGCTGAAAACACTTTGCATGTCGCTGAAATATATTATAGCTTGTCGCTATTAATCAACATATCGCTGAAATGTACCTAAGCTGTCGCTGAAATGTACTAACTATATTTAGGAGGAATATATCAAATTTACTATTTTACCCTTCAAGTTGATCTCACCCATTAGTTTACAAATTAAATGAACGGTTGTGATGTGCCGCAGCACATCAAGTCGCGGCACCCTAACGGATCCCTTGGATTTATAATCATCCCTGAGTTTACCATTTAAGATGACGGTTATATATATGTTTACGCTGAGAAGTGTTTTACTTTCTCCGTATTGTTATGTTTTTGACATTTGGTTAGATGCTACTATTTCACAGAGACTTTCACTTAAAATTTTATCATAGTTATATAAGTTAAAATATAATCAAATGAGATCTTGTTAGATTCGTCTCGTCATATAGTTTTTAAATATAGAACATTTAGAATTTTTATTTGTACCGAATTTGAATTATTAATAATTTAAAATGTACGTTAAATTGCGTGAAAGGTAGATCCGTAATAACTTTTGAATACGAGGAAGTACGTAAGAACTTGAACCCAGAAAACTGATTAAATTACAACAGTTCCATGCCAATTGATTCCACTCCATGCATAGATGAATGTCTAATGTGGATCATATCTCTCTCTCTCTCTCTCTCTCTCTCTCTCTCTCACACAGACACACACACTAGCAACTTATAGCTAAGTATAGTTACAAGTCTATGTTTCAGTACAATTTCCTTAGTTTTGGGGCTCGGCATGTTCATCGGCATCTGTGTTTTCGCCAGCAAATTAGCAACAGTAGTAGCCGCAAAAACTGAGACAGCGCCCACCGTAGCCTCCTCCGCCTCCAAATGGGTTACCATATGGGTATCCATATCCTCCGCCTCCAAATGGGTATCTTTCGAAGCCTCCTTGCCGATCATTCTCGTATGCTGAGTTTCAACAACAAATCCTGTTTAGCTAATCATCACCATGGAATAATAATAATAATAATAATAATAATAATAATAATAATAATAATAATAATAATAATAATAATAAATGAAACATATTATATGTTTAATTTTTAATTTGTTATAAATTATATACTCACTTGGTTTGGTGGTATCAGTATTTTCAGCCAGATCCCTAGCTGCCAATTGTGAGGGTGAGGCTATCAAAAGGAATGCGGCCATGAGAAGCGCAAGAAAAGCTATAGCTCTGGCAGCCATCACTTTATGTTTTAAATTATACTGTGTGTGTTTTCATTTGTTATTTCGGTCTCCACATTCCCCTCTATTTGTATGCATCAAATTTTTGGAAATAGGTGATTTGAAGCGCAGGAGTTGGCCACATCAATGAGAATATAGCTCCAAAATTAATTTGATTTTTTATGGAAGAAATTAATCAGTTTGGAGCCCACATTATCGTTTACTCAGTCAATGTAATTTGGTTCGTTCAATATTTAAAGTTCATCCAGAGTCACAGGATCGATGCTTGTATTTGGTTATGAATGAAAGAAAATGGTCGGAGATGGCGTGGAAATTACTGCGGATGTTACCGTGTAAGTCAATTTTCTTGACTTGTGCTATCTAGACGAAATTTAAACATAATTTTAATTAATAAAGCCTTAAGAAAATGTTTGGTTGATCAACCCCTGCAGGATAAAATTTTTTTTGGTAACAGCCATAAAGGCAAACAAAAGAAGAAAAAGAAAAAAGCTACAACCAAAGAAAGTAAAACCTATCTACGGACCGCTCATGTCCTCAAATATCGTCGCCCATGAATATCACGTGCCAAGATTGTCGCCGGACCATCTGGCGGGAATGCCCAAGTAGTGTAGAACTGTTCCAACGACGCCGCTCTCTTAGCCAAAAAATATGCCGCCTGATTCCCTCCCTGAAGATGTGAAAGATGTCACACCTCACAAACCTCTCCCTCATTCTTCTGATCGCCTCTAGTAGAGGCCATAAATGATGAAACGCACTTACTCCCCTACGCACCAATTGCACCGCCAATAAGGAGTCACAATAGAGCACCACTTCCCCACCGTCGCATTCCTCCGCCAGGCGAAGGCCCTGTAAGATGGCGAAGGTCTCCACATCAAGTATCGGCCGGTTCCCATGACAACCCCCACACCCCTTAATCCATTCACCCACTCCCGTCCTGCACAAGGCTCCAAACCCCGATTTTCCAACCTCCCGCATCACACACCCATCGACATGCACCACCAGCCCCTTCCCATGACGTTCATTCCATCCAACCCACCGCAGCCCCCTCTTAACAGGCTGCTCCAACGCTGCTGCCGCCCCTAGTGCAGTTGCCAGTGTAACACCCCGGTTTTGGTAACCCAGGCCGGGATGCCACCGCCACACCTCCCTAGCAAGACACGGTTTCTCCGAGCTCACTAAAGAGATGCAAGGCTATGGTTTTTCAGAATTTAAAATATTCAAACAGCCCGTTCATATATAATTTAAATATAATACATCAAAGTTGCAGCGGAAATATAAATTGTGCAGCGGAAATAAAGTATAAGGGCCGACATGGCCAAAACACGGGTTAAACAGGCCCGTTCATGCAAATTCTAGTCTAACGCAAAATTTAAAATATAATGTAATCCCCAAAAATTCCCAGTATGCATATGATGATGCATATTCTTCAACTCTGAAAGAAAAAGAGGATAAATGGTTTGGGTCAGCAAAAACGCGCTGAGTAAGTTAACACATAGCATGGGTTAGGGGTTTCAAAGCCTTTAGTTAAATTTAATAAAAAGATTTCTTGTAGGAAAATGATTTGCAAGGCATAAAGACTTAAAAACCTTAAATATTTTGTTCTCCCGTTACATAACCATTTCATCAATATATCATTTAGCCGGTGTTCCGGCGGCCGCAGCCAATTTCAAAAGTAACAGTTAGCCGGTGATCCGGCGGCCTCAGCCAATTTCAAAAATATCACTTCTCAAAATATTTTTCGTTTCTTTTATAGTTCACCATTCACCAGGGCTCTTGTGACCGCAATCCTCATAACCAATATTTCCGCAGGAAATCATACAATCGCCCTTGGGGAATCTAACCCGCAAGAACTCAATACATCCTGGGGAATCTAACCCGCAGGAATCAACATACAATCGCCCTTGGGGAATCTAACCCGCAAGAACTCAAATACATCATTGGGAATCAAACCCGCATGAATCATATTGATAACGTCAAACTTGGTCACAAGTCCCCAATGTTTCTAAAGAATTCTTTTACAGAAAATGTTTTTATTTGGTGTAACGGGATTTTTCAAAAATATAGCTTTATCGTAATTCCAACGTCTCGATCGTTGTTTAAAAGATTTCAAAAATCGATCGATGTCACAGTTTGCGCCTTTTTGGTTTAAAAATCCATTTCTTAGGCGATTGATTTGAAATTTGTACAGCATCTCAAAAACATCCCAATGAACAACTTTCGTGTTTTAAGTTTTTCGGAAAAACGATGGGAAGTATGTCAAAAATCAAGTTTTCTACAGAAATAGTATGCTGTCAGGATTCAGGTTTGACACCTTTCAAAGATTTGACTTTTTGACATATCAAATTGACTTTAAAAATTCTGAAATTTTACAGAGACTTACTAGACTTGATTTCCAACAACTTTTGTTTAGAACTCAAAGATTGATTCGGACTAGAAATGATAGGAATAAGCTCCTCAAGATCGGTTATAAAATCTGTCATCCTTTGGAAATTCTTAAAACGCAGAATATGTCCGATACGATTTGGTGTATCAAAACTTGATGAAAATTTCTGAAATTTTTACACAACATAGCTTAAGCTCTTAGGATCAAAATCTTAGTTTTGAGTTTTCAGGTTTGAACACTCGAAGTAATAGAAATATGCTCATCAAGTTCGGTTAAGAAATCTGTCAAGGTTCTTGACATCGGTACTAACGCAGATCGGATCGGCTCAGATTCGGAGGCTCAAATCTCAACGAAAAATTCTAAAAACTTACAGTAATGTTCTAAACTCATAGATCTACAACTTTCATGTTCAACACCAATCCTAGATCGGCCTAGATCCAAGGTCAAAATAACCAACAAGATTGAGAGTGAAATCTGCCAAAGTTCTAAGATCCAGATTTAATACTCTTCGGTTTTGGGTTGGTTTCAGGTTTCAAAACATCATGAAAAATTCTGAAATTTTTACAGAAGCTAGACCAAAGTCTTAGGAACGTTTTTCATGTTTTGGGTTTTTCCGTTTGAGCAGCTTTAAGGGTTCGAAAAATTCATACGAAAACGCTGCGCTGGGGGTTTTTCTTGTTGACAGATTTTAGAGTTTTTAAAACTCTATGTTTGGTTGCATTTTAAGTCACCCAAAACCATAGTAAGGTTAACTTACAAAGATTGTGTTCTTGATTCGTCCAAACACCTACGAACGGATCTACGAAACGCAAAGTTCCCGACTTTGGCCACGAACGTATTTGCAATCAACGATTCAAGAGTTAGATTGGGGATTTGAGAGGAAAAACGAGATTGAGAACCTAAGATACTACTTACCAAAGATCTAAGCACTGTGATCCTTGATCTACACACTTCCTTGGTCGGATTTGGTTGCCGGAAAGTTGCCGGAAGTTCGCCGGAAGTTCGCCGGAAAGTATTTTGGCTTTGGGAGAGTTTTGGGAGTGTTTTTGGGTGAAGAAATGAAGTAGTGGGTGATAATGGGGTGTTGGGGGTGTATTTTTGGCATTAAAGGGACAAAAATCCGACAAGGGATCGGCTGCTACAGTACCCGCACGTGCTACAGTACTGCTACAGTACTGCTACAGTAGACACGTGCTACAGTAACTTTTAATATTTTTTTTTTTTTTTTTATTTTTTTTTATTTTTTTTTATATTAAGATTCCTTCTCTACAAAAATAAAAATCATAATGTGGGAATTATCCGTGATTGTTGGGACAATTCGATAAACTCGTTTCGAGTTGTTATCTTCCGATAAATAATAAATTCCGCTCTCTCGGAATTATTTCGGTTTTAATAATTTAAATCCAATTCTTTATTTTTGGATTTAAATTTTCGATGGCGATTTCTCGGGTATTACAGCCAGCCTCTTCGCCATCCACCAAAGCTGATCCCGACTGTGAGCCTTGCCCTGGAACACTCGCCAATTCCGATCCCTCCAACATATCCATAACACTGAGAAAAACCACAAATTTCCCAGTCCGAAACCAATACTCCAACCAATGGTTACCTCATGTACTGCCAGGACCTCCACCTCATTGGTTTCCTCCATCCCACAATGCTTCCACAATTCGTGTGCCCAGGCACATAAAAATAGTGCATGTTTCCAATCCGCAAACAACACACAATGGCGATGTCGCAATGCCTCGCCGAACCCTCAAAGCATTAGATGCGACAGAATCATGTCCCATTAACCACAAGCGCATTCCAACCTTCTCCCGAATGACACTTCGCCACATCCAATTCCATGAGCCAGCAGTCACCCCCTCATCCTGATCCAGAAATGCATAAGCCGACGACACAGTATACTCCCCATGCCTGTCCATTCTCCAATGGATCGAATCAGGGGTGAGGGGATCCAATACAGGCAAGGGGGTCTCCAAAATCTGCGCTCTAATATCCGTCGGAATCCAAGTGTACAAAAAATCCAAACTCCATCCGGCCACACCCACAATATCACATACACATACATTAACATCATGAATATCAACAAATGGCATGAGCGGCCCTAAACACTTACCATGCCACCAGGATGAGAACCAGAGGGACGACTCACTGTTGCCAAGCCTAACCCCAAAGCCTGCGCCAAGCAACTCAGCCGCCCTCACCATCGCCTTCCATATCTTAGTTCCCAGGTGATGATGCATTGGGAACTTCTGTCCAGTCAGCCCATATTTATCCCTTAACACGGCCACCCACAATTTGTTAGCCGAAGTCACCAAGTGCCACAGTTGTTTTCCAACCAAAGCAGTATTGATGCTCCTAGCCGATCTCAATCCCAAACCCCCTGCTTCCGAGGTCGCACCATTTTTTTCCAGCTTACCAAGTGTAAGCCGTGGCCCCTGCCCCCTGCAGGATAAAATTTGAACATAATTTTAATTAATAAAGCCTTAAGAGTATCCACCACCACCTCTAGGAAATGGGAAAAAGACCCATATAGTCCCATAATTCAGCAAAATTTTCAAAACAGTCCAAAAAAAATTGAATTAGATGAACTCGTCCCATCAATACCATAATCATCGTCGAACCCGTCCATGAACCGGTTTTTCCACTAATCATTACCGAACCCGTCCATTAAACTACCCTAATGGATGTTCCGGTTCGGCAATGATTAGCGGAAAAATCGGTTCATGGACGGGTTCGATGATGATTACGGTATTTATGGGACGGGTTCATCTAATTCAATCTTTTTTTGGACTGTTTTGAAAATTTTGCCAAATTATGGGACTATATGAGTCTTTTTCCCCTAAGAAACCTTCCACCCCTAAATGTTTTCAACAACAAATCGAATTTAGCTGACAATAACCGTTACTCGAAAAATGGAATACAAGTTTATTTTTATTGTAAGATGTCTTTATTTATTTCTATATTATTGCACTTACATCGTTTGGTTGCATCTGTATTTTCAGCCAAATCTCTAGGAGCAGTCACTTAATTCCGACGCAATCAAGAGGAATGCGGCCATTTTATCGACAACACACATTCTAGAAAGGTACACATTAGAATGTGTCAATACATTACTTGAACATCATGTTGTGTACTTTTCATTAGATGATGATGCAGGTGTTAGCACATCCCATTAACGACGACAGTTATCTGCACTGCTAGAAGTTACTTTGATTTGTCTATATATACTTATGCAGGGTCTGTAATTCTATTAATTTTGAGAGTTTACTGATTAGAATTTTCTTGTATAAGTTTTTGAGAGTTTTCAATTGTACTTGAGTCTTCAAGATTGTGAGTTGCAAAAGATCTTTCAAGAAGATATTATTTGTGTGAAGAATTCAAGTGATATTCGAGACATACATTTCCGAGAGGAAATCTGAGCTTACTGGAAGTCTGGAGAATTGATTTGGGATAATCAAAAGAAGATCAAACGTGTTAAGAGATTCAAGGTGATTCTTGGAGAATCGAATCAGGAGGGTTGCCTGCAAGCTGTAGTTAAGGGAGAGTCCTAACTATTATGATCGACTAGTAGTTCCTTCTAGTGTCGAGTTTGATTCTGTATGTTGAATCTAGATTGAGTCTGTATTTTCTTGATCTTCATAGTTTAGATTAGCCCTGGATTGGTATCCCCAGACGTAGGTATCTAAGACCGAACTGGGTTAACAAATCCCATGCATTCTTTACTGCTTTCCACAAGACGTTACAACACATCAGTAACAACGTAACCAGAATCTTAACTAAGGGATCTTCAAATTGGTATCAGATCAAGTCCTCTAATGCAGCTGAGGAAATCCATTCTTACAAGATTCAAGAATCATAAGCCGTGAAGGAGCATCCAATACTCGACCGCCACTGTTCGATGGAAATAATTATGCATATTGGAAGGCAAAAATGAGGAACTACCTATTGGCGCATGGTGAAGAATTTTTGGAATCTGTTTTGAAGCCCTGAACTCATCGAATGAGAGAAGTTCGTCCGGCAGAAGGATCAACCGATCCTCCAATATCTCGTTAACTAAGGGTGAATTTAGCCAAACTGAGAGAACCGCCAAGCAAGCAAACTACACAGCCCTAAATGGCATTAGTGGAGCCATGGATGAAGCTCAATTCAGAATGATTGCAAATTGTACAGCCGCCTATGAAGCATGGAATTTCTTGGAAACTCAACATGAAGGTTCTAAGGATGTTAGATCAACCAGGCTACATCGAATTGAGTCTAGCTCAACAACCTAAGGGTGACAAATGATGAAGACGTATCTACATATTATGGAAGATTCATAGATATCATGAATCAAGCTACTGCCCTTGGAATGACGTTTGAAGAACCAAAGCTGGTGAGGAAATTGCTTAGATCAGTTTCAAAGAAATATTTAGGGAAGGTCTCAGCCCTTGAAGAAGTTGAGAAGATCAAGACTATGTCCTTAAGAGAATTGTTTGGAATTCTTCAAACATATGAGATGAATCATCCAGCACCAGAAAAGTATCAAAAGAACATTGCTTTCAAATCCGAGGATGAACCTGTAGGAGAAATTGAAGAAGAAGTTTCTCTAATCTCCAAAAGAATAGCAAAGATACTTCAAGATAAGCGTTTCAAAAAATTCCAGAAGAAAAATCGATGTTCTGACAACCAGTCGACAACTGAGAAGTAGAATAATAGGAATGAGAAGAAATTTGATGGAAAGTTTCGAAATTTAAGAAAGATAAAGATGGTGACAAGTCTGAGAAATCTTCTGATATTAGGTGCTTTGAGTGTGAAGGAAGAGGCTACAACAAAGAAGAGGAAGGGAAAGCACTTCAAGCCACTTTGAGTGATGATGATGAGTCTGAAGTTGAAGCAGAAAATGAACAATCCAGTGATGATGAAGATATTGTAGCATTTAGACAAGAGATGCCAGTCCTACAAAAGGTAACTCTGAGTCAATTCAATTAATTGCTGACATTTCCTCTATTATGACAGGAGAAACAGGTAGTCTCTAAGTCGAACTTGTTAAAGCCTATGAAGAACTCAAAGAGGAGTATGAAGAAGCTATACTCGAGAACGAGAAGTTGTTAAAACAACTTACTGACTCTGGCCAAGCTTTGGACAAAGAAGAAGCTGAAAAGGTTAAAGCAGTTAATGAACTAAAAGCCCTGAAGGAAGAATTTGATGAGCTCAAACTTCAGATAACCACACTGGCCAAGGAAAAGGAATCCTTTAAGAAGGATTTGATTGATCTGAAGAAACGGATTGCTGACTTAGAGAAGATGGTTAAAAGCAAAGGCAAACTAGATGAAGTACTCTCTATTGGAAAGAGCTACAAAGATATGACATGAAAATTGGTTATAAGAATCAAGCATCTTCTGGGAAAAGGCTGTTTGTCAGTGAAGGAAACTTAAATGTTGAGTCAAGTTCTCTATCTTATCAAGATATTTCCTCATCATTTCAACGACGTAAAGATTGTGTTTACTGTAATCTACCAGGACACACTGTTGAAACTTGCATGCGAATTGTTCGTGATATTATGAATGGACGCCCAATGATCTGGCCCTATCAACAACTAAAAAAGATCAGAATTCAAAAAGAGTGGGTGCCTAAGAGAAAAGAAGCTCAATGCCTTGTTGTTCTGTCATCTCATAACAACAGCGCTCTAAAAGATGGTATTTTGATTCAGGTTGTTCAAGACACATGACAGTGAGTAAGGATATTCTTAGCAACTTTACTAACAAAGGATTGTGGAGATGTATTATTCGGTGATGGTGCTAAGAGTAAGATCATAGGCTATGATAACATAAAGGATGATGAATTATCCAACTTTCTAGAGTGTATCATGTGGAAGGACTCACTACTAACCTCATCTCAATTAGTCAATTATGTGATGAAAACTCTCTTGTTATTTTTACTAAGGACTTTTGTGAAGTATTTGATTGCAATAGAGACAACATCATGACAGATAAACGCTCCAAGAACAATTGCTACACTTTCGAAGCAAATCTGGCTCAAGCACTAGTATATATATAGTAGTAACACGCATAATAACTGTTGCAAAATGAGTTACATGTACAGAATTATACTTCTTGTAACTTCCCAAGTTTACTCAATCATTTTTATTGAACGAAAATTGGACAAATCGACTTCATCCATTAGTCCAATATAACTAGTTATAGAGCCTATTTGTTTTGACTTTTGAAAAAAATGTGAAATCAATAGAAGAAGGAAAAGGAGGGAGAAGGAGAATTCAAAAGAAAAGGTAGCTCAAACAATTATTTGGATAGATATTATTAAAGTTGCTTTTCAATGGAAACATATTTAGATGAATTGTACGTAGAATGACTTTTGATATATTAAAATTACTAAAATGGACATAAATATTATAAGGATATCTATATAATAAATCCTGAATACTTTAACTATGTTTTCGTATTAAAAAATTTTTAACATTCATATTAAGGGAAAAGAAGGTTTTCTCTCCATGACTTCCTCCGACCCTCCTGACGCTCCCCTCCCGACCTCCTCCCATATTGTTGTGCCGGCCACCGGTTCCCCCTTTCTTTTTATGATGTTCTTAAGGCTGAGTAAACGTTGCCTCCGTCACCTCCGGCGGATACTCGAGATTGGTTGAGGGAAAGATTGGCCTCGGTCGACTCTACAGGACCAAATAAGCGATGCCCTAGGATTTGATTTGATAAGGGTGTTCTTGAGGAGATGCGGAATCCTTGGCGGGATACGTTGATATTAAAAGTTCAGGGAACTACGGTGGGATATCATACTCTTATGGATAAGCTGACCCGTGCATGAAGTTGGCAGGGAAATTTGACCTATTGGATATGAGTTATGAAGTCTTTCTGGCAAAGTTTTCGTTGCCTGCTGATAGAGAGAGTTCTTACAGGGGGTCCTTGGATGGTGTTCGACCACTGTCTGGCTATCTCGACATGGACGGATAATTTTCATCCGGCAAAGACCAAAGTTAATACGATCCAAACTTGGGTCCGATTCCCGGACATTAACCCTGCCTTCTACAAGGAGAATGCCCTGGAGGTGATTGCATCTGCTATTGGTGCCTTCATCAAGGTTGATCCGAATACACGTTCTATTAAACGAGGGAGATATGTGCGAGTTTGTGTCGAAATCAGCCTTGATGAGCCTTTGTTAGGATCTGTCAACGTAGAAAGAGAGATTGTTCGAGTGGCATATGAGGGTTTGCATGTTTTATGCATGAAGTGTGGCCGTTTCGGCCATCTACATTATAAGTGTTCGGTTCCGTCAGGTCATGGGCAAACCAAGCAAGTGTCTGACATTGGAAGTGCTGAGATTCCGATGGCTAAAGATTCATCAGGGAGGACTGCCACCGGCCGCCGAGAAGAGGTGAATGGGGAAGGGAAATCTCAGACAGATTCGTTACCTCACACAGGCCAAGGAAAAGATCCTTTGGTTAGGAAAGATTTGGTGTCAAAGGAAAGTTTGGGGATAGTTAAGGATATTGTAGTGGCTAATTCGGATCCTGTTTCCTTAGAAGTGCCAATCAATGAAGATTTGGGGATTGGTGAGTGGATGGTCGTCTAACGACGTAAACCTCGCCAACCTAACCCTAAGAAAAATTCGATTTTCAAGTTTACTGGGCTTTCGCCTATAGGTGAGGCAAGCCCATCACTTACTAGGTCGGATAAGGTGTCAAGGCCCCTTGGCCCTATCAACCCATGACCTAAAGCAGCGCCTAAAAACACCAGCCTTAGAAAAGGCCCATTGAATGGTGCTAAAAGAGTTCGAACTGAAAAAGTGGCTCAAGGTAAATCGGAGCTGGTTGATGCCACTGATGTTCTCAAACGTTTCCCTGCAAAATTTGCACACTTACTAAATGGTGGCACTACGTTGGAGGAGTCATTCTCGTCAAAACTTGTGGCAAATGATGCTCAAGCAGTGGAAGTGGTGGGTGATACAGCTATGCTGGCTGTCTCGGCCCCGTCTAATGAGACTACTGAAGATGTTGTTATGGCTGGGGTGAATGTCTAGGATCATCTACCACCCAAGTTGTTCTTGATGATAGAGTTCCGAGACTTTTCTATCTTGTCATAGAATATCCATGGCGTCATGCACAAGACAACACAACGCAACATTGTTGATGTGTTAAGAACCTTCTATCGTGGTACTGCTAGAACCAAGAGGGATGTTTGAACGCTTAAGAGTTTTTTTCTATAATATTGATTACGATATGGTCTATATTGAGGATCCGATTGGTCAAGCAGGAGGGCTTTGGGTTTTGGCCCAGATTGGAATCCCTTTCACCTTCACTTGCGTTGAGCAGAATGCTGGAATGGTGTCCACTAAAATCCGTCGGGGGAGTGCGACATGGGTGTTTACAGCCATTTATGCTAATCCTTGTGTTGGCCAGCGATCATTGGACTGGGATAACATGAGGGTTAGTGCATCCAATATTCAAGGACCATGGCTAACCATGGGAGATTGGAACTCTATAGTCTTTGCTTCAGAAAATGTTGGCATGCAATATCAAGCTACGTCGTCTAATGCCTTTTGTAACATGTTGATGGACTGTGGCTTGCAATCCATTCATACAGTGGGGGATTTATTCACATGGTAACGCAATACCAATGGGGGACGATTGGCTAGACGTCGACTGGATAGAGCAGTAGCCAATATTGCTTGGATCAATGAGTTTCTGGAAGGGTTTGTGGAGGTATTACATCGCAGGGCGTCGGATCACAATGGGATCTTGATGAGGTGCTTTAGGCCTGTGACCCCGTCCGGCCCCCGTCATTTTCGATGGGAATACATGTGGTCTACCCATCCTAACTATCCTCATATCATGGACTCTGCTTGGCTACTGGGAGAGGACAAGATGCCGGAACAGCTACGGCAAGTCCAAGCCTCTTCCATGCATTTTAATCTTCATTCTTTTGGAAACCTGGCTCGGCGGAAAAGAAAATTGATCCGGAGGTTGGAAGGTGTCCGTCATGTTCTCTCTGGAATTGATTCAGCGTGTATGGCCCGCTTGGATCAGGAGCTTATGAGAGAATTGGATGTTGTTCTAGCCCAAGAAGAAATGCTTTGGTTTCAAAAAGCGCGTGATAAATGGATTACGATGGGAGACAGAAACACTAGGTATTTTCATAATAAAACCATGTTTCGACGCCAGAGGAATAATATCTTGGGATTGGATATTAATGGGCAATGGATCACAGACGATGCCAGACTTCAAGCCCATGTTCTTAATCATTTTGGCATGATTTTTGGTATGACTCCATCAAGCCAGAATATTCGTCCACCCTTAGCTCCTCTAGTAGCCGCTGCCAACGTTGAGGGTTTAGATGTGGAGGTGTCGCCCCAAGAGGTTAAGGATGCGGTTATGGGTATGAAAGGATTGTTGGCGCCCGGGCCGGATGGTTTCCCCGCTATATTCTATAAAACTTATTGGGATACTATTGGGTTCTCGGTTTTCAAATTTGTCCATGATGACTGAGTTTATCTCCAATCAAAGGGAGATAAACCAACAATTGCAGTCATCAATCAAGAATGTGGAAACACAAGTCACTCAGCTGGCAAAAGCATTGCAGAACAGGGGGAAAGGAACATTGCCGAGTAGTACAGAAACCAACCCACAATGTAAAGCAATCACATTGCGGTGAGGTAAGGTTTTGAAAGGAACGGTTGGAACTGGAAAGAAAAAGGCTACAAAGGGTAAGGATACAGCAGAGGTTGTGAATGAAAAGGAAAGGATTGAAGGAGAAGAAAGTGTTGAGCTGGCAAAGGAAAAAACAAATACAGCAAACTCGCAGACTGAAGCTGCAATGGAAGCTGATAAGGGTACAGGTGAAGGTACAACTTCCTTCCCTTTACCGCAAAAAATAGATGATAATAAGTACATGCCAAGGGTTCCATACCCTGCACGTCTTAAAAATAAGGAACTAGATGAAAAATTTAAAATGTTTTTAAAAAGATTGAAAGCTGTCGAGATCACTATTCCCTTGGTCGAAATGATTTCAGAAATGCCCGTCTATGCTAAATTTCTTAAAGAAATGATTTCAGGGAGAAGGAAATTCGAGCAGGATGAAGTGGTGGTCTTAAACAGCAGCTGCAGTGCCATAATCCAGAGAGTGCTACCGGAGAAAAAAGAAGACCGGGGCTGTATCACACTGCCAGTCCACATTGGGAAGACCAATGTTGGAAAAGGGCTATGCGATTTGGGATCGAGCATCAATGTTATGCCACTCGCCATGGAAAAACGTCTTCACTTGGGAGTGATCGAACCGGTTACAATGACACTACAACTGGCAGACCGGTCGATTACTCACCCAGTCGGGATACTGAAGGACGTGATCGTCAAGACGGGAGGGACACTTTTTCCTGTCGACTTCATCATTCTTGACATAGAGGAGGACTATGAGATGCCGCTAATCTTAGGCAGCCCATTCCTTTCAACGGGTGGTGCACTGATAGATGCTCGTTCAAGTCAAATCAAGCTCCGTGTCGGAGAAGAAGAGCTGAACTTCAACATGGGCAGGCTGCAGAAGTTTCCGTCTGAGGAAACTTGTTCCATTACGGATGTAATAGATGGTAGGAGTGAGGATGAGAGCATTGACTCTGTGATTTTGATGTTGGACAAAGTTTCAAAACAGGTACTGAAGCCTGCTGGTGCTGAGCAAGGACAAAGCTGCAACGCTGTGCACTTCGAGGACCCTATGACTGTGGACCTTGAAGAGTTCGACGGCGTTGAATTCACTCCGGAGGAGGAGGAGAGCACCAAGGAAGAGGAAGTGGACCCTGTACTGACACAGGGTCCTGAAGGTAAATCTGATCTTTCACTCCCATCCATTTCTCGCAAATTACTGCCTTCGATTGAATGCCCACCAGAGCTTGAACTTAAAATACTTCCGGATCATCTTAGGTACGTTTTTCTTGCTGAACGTAAAAAGTTACCGGTAATTGTGTCAGCCAAGTTGACACAAGAACAAGAAAAAGCTCTGGTAGTCATTCTCAAGAAATATGTACATGCAATTGGATGGACCATTTCTGATATCAAAGGAATAAGCCTCTCTGTTTGCATGCACAGAATTTTAATGGAGAAGGAGTACAAGCCCTCAAGGCAACCCCAAAGGTGTTTGAACCCCCACATGCAGGAAGTGGTAAGGAAAGAAGTTATCAAGCTCTTAGATGCTGGTATCATCTATCCTATATCTGACAGCAAATGGGTTAGCCCAGTGCAGGTAGTACCAAAGCGTGGGGGGATGTGCATAACGACAAACGAGCAAGGAGAAGAAGTGGCGACAAGGCCAGTGGCCGGTTGGCGAGTCTGTATCGACTACCGGAAACTCAATACCGCGACGCGGAAGGATCATTTTCCCTTGTCGTTCATTGATCAAATGCTTGAGAGGTTGGCCGGGAGGGAGTACTATTGTTTTTTGGATGGTTATTTGGGCTATAATCAAATTTTAATAGCTAGTGAAGATCACGATAAAACCAGTTTCACATGCCCGTATGGCACTTTTGCTTACCAGCGCATGCCTTTTGGAGTTTGCAATGCGCGTGCCACATTTCAACAATGCATGATGACTATTTTCTCAGAATTTATCGAAAAATGCATAAAAGTTTTCATGGATGACTTCTCTGTATATGGAGATACTTTTGATGAATGCTTGACCAATCTTGCAAAAATTTAAAAAAAAATGTGAGGACACTAACTTGGTTTTAAACTGGGAAAAGTGCCATTTATGGTCACTGAGGGTATAGTGTTAGGTCACCGCATCTCGCGTGCAGGCATCGAAGTCGACAGAGCCAAGGTCTCAGTCATCTCCAATCTTCCATTACCCAATTCAATAAAATCGGTTAGGAGCTTCTTAGGGCATGCCGGTTTTTACCGGAGGCTCATTAAAGATTTCTCTTAATTTGCCAAGCCGCTCACTAACCTGCTTTGTAAAGAAAATTCTTTTGTAATAAATGAAGCGTGTGTTCAAGCCTTTGACACGCTCAAGAAGGTGTTGATTTCTGCTTCAATAGTACAACCACCTGATTGGTCAATACCTTTCGAGGTAATGTGCGATGCAAGTGATCTCGTCGTGGGTGCAGTTCTTGGGCAACATAAGGAAGGGAGACATTGCGTAATTCATTACGCAAGTCATGCCCTGAATGAAGCCCAAGTCAATTACACCAACACGGAGAAGGAGATGTATGTTGTGGTTTTCGCGTTTGATTAATACAGACAGTATCTAATCGGTACGAAAACCATAGTGTACATAGATCACTCTGCATTGAGATACTTGTTTAGCAAGCAAGATGCCAAACCTCGATTAATCAGGTGGGTACTTCTGTTGCAGGAATTTGATATCATAATAAAGGATAGAAAAGGCAGAGACAATAGTGTTGCTGACCATTTGTCTCGAATAGAAAATGATAAAAATAAAATAGCTGTCAATGAAAATTTTCCGGACGAGCAATTGTTTGCATTGCACCTTCATGATCAGGCTTGTCCATGGTTTTCCGACATTGCTAACTTTTTAGCATGTGGAATAACCCCCACCATTCCAGCACAAGAGCCATAAAGCAAGGTTCAACCGAGATGTAGTCAACTACTTCTGGGAAGATCCTTATCTCTTCAAGCATTGTGCAGATTCGATTATTAGACGATGTGTAACTGAGCACGAGGCTTATCAAATCGCTAAAAAATGCCATGAATCGGAATATGGAGGTTACCATGGCCCCACTCGAACAGCTCATAAGGTACTCGAGTGTGGTTTCTATTGGCCTACCATCTACGAGGATTGCAAGGCGTTTGTTAAGGCTTGCGACAGATGCCAAAGACTAGGGAATATCTCCAAGAGGGATGAAATGCCTCAAAAAGGAATTCTCACCCTTGAGATTTTCGATGTATGGGGGATTGACTTCATGGGACCATTCCCGACATCTGATGGGAATCATTACATCTTGGTAGCTGTCGATTACGTGTCCAAGTGGGTTGAGGCAGTTGCTTTGCCAACCAATGATGGTCACCAAGTCATCATATTTTTTAAAAGTAACATTTTCAATAGATTTGGTGTACCTAGGGTAATCATATCTGATGGAGGAACCCATTTTCTTAACAAAGCTTTTGCAAATCTTATGAATAAAACTGGGATTCTCCACAAGATAGGCACGTCTTATCATCTCCAAACCAGCGGCCAAGTCGAGAAATCAAACCGCGAAATCAAACATATACTCGAGGCCACGGTGGGGATAACCCGTAAAGATTGGTCGCGTAAGCTCAATGATGCTCTATGGGCATACCGCACTGCATTCAAGACTTCCATTGGGATGTCCCCATACAGGCTTATCTTCGGAAAATCCTGTCATTTGCCTGTAGAACTAGAGCACAAGGCTTACTAGGTCGTAAAAACGCTTAATTTTGACCCAAGAGTTGCTCAGGGCAAACGCAAGTTGGACCTCAATGAAATTGAGGAAATACGTGCGCAAGCTTATAAAAGCTCGAAGATTTACAAAGAGCGGACCCAGAAGTTACATGATCGTCGTATTAAGTCTAAACACTTCTATGTTGGCCAAAACGTCTTGTTATTCAATTCCAGGTTGAAGCTGTTCCCCGGAAAGCTTAAATCTAGATGGGAAGGGTCATACGAAGTGGTGCACGTGTTTGAAAGTGGAGCTGTCAGGATTTGAACTGACAAAGGAGAGCTGGTGGTGAACGGACAAAGATTGATGGAGTATCTCGGAAGCTCGACCCCGAAAAAGAAGTTCAAATGATCTCAGAGCCGGCTTATGTTTAAAATATATATATATATATATATATATATTTAATTCTTTTTATTTATGTATCATATTCATTTTTCTTGAACAATAAGTACCCAAGAATCAACTAAACATTTAGAGTACTAAGACTCTAAATGTGAGGATGTTGATATTTGGAGAAAATCTAATATTTTTCTTATATTTTTCCTTGCAGGAATTCATGGAATCAACCAAAAGAAAAATAAAGCTTAAAAAACCAGGTTCCTGGTTGGATTAATATTGCAATTAATGGAAATTAATTTCGGAATTTAAAGAAATTTAAAACCCGGAATAAATCCATGAAATAGCAGCGTTGATCCAACCTAATTTATGCAAGCATTTATTTGTTAGAATAATATTTATGTGTAAATATTCTTGCCCAGTATGCTTTAATTGTGGAAAATACATAATTTTAGAAGATGGCAAAAACTGGAAAATTCAAAATTTTCTAAGTAGTCGATGCGGTCTAATTTTCCTCTCAAAATCGATGCGATTTATATCGCATCAGTTGAGATAGACCGCATCACCCCCTTTACTGTGTTATTCTCATCGATGCGGTCTAATCGATGCGGTTTATACCGCATCGAGGTCAAAGGCCGCATCGACCCTTAAAAAGCGCATCCTGTGCCTTAATTTTGCTAAGTAGTCGATGCGGTTTATTCGATGCGGTATATACCGCATCGATTTTTAATAAACCGCATCGACCTACAGAAGGCACTTCCCATATTTTTATTCTTGCAAGTGATCGATGCGGTTTCCCAGTGCAATGCGGTCTATTCGATGTGGTTTAAACCGCATCGATTTTGAATAGACCGCATCACTTTGGATTGTCTTCCCCCATATCTCATCGAGGCGGTCTAATTCGATGCGGTTTATACCTCATCGACTTAATAAGATCGCCTCTCTCACAGAATTTGGATTCCGCATCGATGCGGTTTATACCGCATCGTCGATGCGGAATCCCTCACACCGCATCGACCCTGTCCCGCATCCCTGTATAAACCCTTTTTCCCCTTTCTCCCTCATTTCGCACCTCCACACTTAGAAATTTTCCCCAAACTCTCTCGCGCGAACACTGTCTTCCTCGCGAAACCAGAGCTCCAAATCCTAGGGAAACTCCGTCCAAATCTCTTCAAGTTCTCTAAAATGGCGTCTTCATCGGAAAATCCTAGTGGGAGTAAGGGGTAAGCTTGCTAGTTTCGATTTCGCACTCTCTCTCGCGATTTCAGTTTCGATTTTTTTGAGTTTTTGCGAAATCGGGGGTGGGGACGGAATGAGAGCATGTTTGTGAGTTGGGGATGGTCGGAAAATGGTCGGGAAGGGATGGGCGTAGTCGGAAATGGTCTAAAACAGAGTAGGCAAAACCTAGGGCTTTTTTTATTTTCTGTTCGAACCTCCATTGTTGTGGGTGTAGAGCTTTTTGTGGGTTAGGGGATTCTTATTTTTGAAAAACTTGGGTTCCACAACCCTAAAAATCATGTCTTTGTTCATTATGTAAAATTGTTCCCATCTTTGTTGTCTGTGTGCATAATCTGTGTTATCTGTGAACAATGCTTGAATCCTGTAGAAATGGGTAAAACATAGGGGTCATTCTTCCCTTTAACCACTGTGTTATTTGGTCTATTGGGTTCTTGAATGTTGGGTTTGAATAAGCATGTTGATGATGTTATTGAATCTGTGTACAACATGATGTTCTTGAAATTTCTGAAATTTTGGCATGAAATGGACTGTGTTAGTTATTTGATTTTGTTTGCATGCTACTGTGCTTTGGAAACCATGTTAATAAATGATTTTTGTTGGTTTGCCTGGTTTACCTTTCGCTCTGCAAACCCAGCTGAAAAGTTGGTGTTTGTATGGAATTGGAAACATGGTATTACAAACAAAACCATGCCAAATTTGTTCTGACATTATTTTCCAAATCCTTTTGATGTGGCATTCATGTGTAGAAAAAGACAAAAAGTTGGTAGGGTAGATTGTTCTTTAATGTTTGACTTGCACACTTTTGGGATATGTGGGGAATCAACAAAGTGAAGTAATCTTTTGCTCACTTATCAAAACCCATTCTCAAACAAAAATTCAAATGGGGAACCACTCACACCCCCAATTTTATTAAATAAACAAATCAACACTTTTCATAAAAAAATTAAAAAAGTGTTTGTTTTTATTTTCCCTAGTCCATGGTATCATGCTATTTTATTATTTGTGGTAACCATCATGTGCATAGTTTTCCATATTCATTTTCACACTTTCACAATCACTTTGGTAGTGATAAAAAATCAAAATCCCTTTTGTAGGCTCAATAGCCTATAAATATTCTATTTTTTGGTCCCTTGACCATTTAAAAATTATTAGACTACTTTTAGTCTAAGAAAAATGTAAGGGTCCAAAACCCTTGTTTTTCCTTATCTTGTGTTATTAATTGGTTACAATAAAGTGTTAGATTTAATAATCTAACCTCATATCATATTATATATATTACGTCTCAATAAATTCAAGTAAAACCAATTAATCACATTTAGAGCAAAGCTCAAAATGTGAGAATGTTGATTTCCAACTTGGATATTATTTTATTAAAAACTGTTAAAAATATTCCCATCTCATCTTCTTCAGGGACCAACCAATTATAGATTTATTGATGGGCCTGCCTACAACAACTCCAGACCTTGCTTTTCTGGAGATAGAGAAAATGAAGAAAGAAATAGGTGAATTCAGAAGAGCCCTGGGGAACGAGTTCGAGCTAATAATGGACCACCAGACGGACTGGAGATTCGAAATGAGAGAGCACTGGTGGAGAGATATCCCCGAGCAAGAAAGGAATTTTAAAGCTATGGGGCTCGAAAGGGACTTCTGCAAACACCTATGGAATTTCTGGGATCAGGAGTTTAATTATGCAAGATATGACCGAAGATTCTCTTCAGTTGTGCACTACGAAAGAATGGTCTAGAGGATGAATGAAAGCAAAGGACGATGGGTCCGGATGCTCGAGCAGAAACTAGGAGACAAACAGTTAGCAGCTTTCGAGCCAATCCTTATACCGCCAGGGATCTTAGAGGACACAAGGAGGCAATATGTCAGATAGGTTCCTCCAGTGCAAAAAGTGGTATGCACCGGGGTATTCTCCATGGCGGACGCCTTTCCATTCATGTTTAAAAAGGAGTTATATGACAATGGAACCGTCTGCGGGCCTGAGGAGCAGCTATGGCTCACAAAGCACGCCAAAGCACGCCATACTGAAATGGCATTCAATTTATGGGCCGTCATTAAGCCAATTTTGGATTTCGGAATGACAAACAACACCCCAATGCAGGACTTACTCATCGAGCGTACCAAAGCGACAGTGGGGTGAGTATATGAAAGTATGGGGGAGCTGGGAGAAGGATATCCGGGACTCTGTGCTAAACGAAGGAGTGGAGATACCCCCAGAAAATGAAGAGTTTGTCCCGGCATTCCTGCCGAAGAGATACCCTGCAGTTGAACCAAAAGAGGCTACAATGAAAGGCATGCCCAATTTTGAATTGATCAGAGCCGAGTGCACCACGATGATCCGGAACAGGCACTGGCACAAGATGGGCAACCGAAAACCCCAAATAAGCCTGATGAGTGATAACAAGTGCTTGAGCTACCTGAATATTCCACCGGTCCGAAATTTGTCCTACTTGAAGGAGAAGGAGGCGGATATAATGGACACCTTTTACGCCGATATGAAACAAAGATTTTTCAATCTGCTAAGAGAGGCGGACGAGGAGGGCATGAGGTATTGCCAGGAAAATAGAGGAGGGCGATTGTGATATGACGTGGCGTTCCAAGGGGTTTTGGGCAGCCATATCCAAACAAGATGGACTGATCAGCTGATAGCCATGACCGAGCCCAAGTTGATAAAAAAATACTTGAAGATCATAGGGCCGGAATTGGGGTTGTGGACAGAGGCTGATGATCAAATGATAGATGAATATGCAGACCCATCTCCCGCTCCACATCAGTCTATCGAATCGGAGCCCCTCCAAACTGAGAATGAGCCGGAGCCGCAGAAGAAGAAGAGAAAGTTGACGATGATGGTAGCCAAAGAGAAGACTGGAAGGCCAGCTGAGCCTCAAATTAAGATTCAAGAACCTAAGCCTTCCAATCAGCCAAGAATTATCCCGCCTGTTCCGAAATTTGATGATGAGCCTTCAAGGCCAAGGGATAAAGGCAAAAAGCAAGTTGTTGAACTATCGAAGAAAGAGCAAAGGCGGCTGGCCCAGGAAAAAGTTGACGCCAAACTAGCAAAGAAGGCCCAAGAAGAAGCTGATGCTGAAATAGCTGAAAATGAGCAAAGAAGAATAAATGCGGAATTGGTTGAAGAACGGAGAATTGCTGAATATGAGGCATGTAAGGCTGAGAGGGAAAGGCGGGAGAAAGAGCAAACCGAAGCGGAATCAACCGCAGAACAAGAGGAATGGAGACAAAAGAAAGCACATGAAAAAGAAGCAAGAAATAAAGAATGGGATGAAATGATGAGGAAGAAAGCGGGGGAGAAAGCGAAAGAGGCTGAAATGCAGGAAAATGTAAGGAAAGCCTGGGAGGAAGAGGAAAATAGAAAAGCTGCCGAAAAATTACAAGCCGAGCTAGAGCAGAAAAAGAAAGATGAAGCTGCAAAAGAGGCCGATGCTGGGGACGATGAATGTCAAATCATCAGCGAAACCAACATTGTGCCTCAACCCACAGTGCAAGAAGAAAATGTGCAGAAGGAGTTGAATGCTCAAAGAAGTGAGGCCGAGGCTACAACCGAAAAGATTGTTGAAGGGTTAAGACCCACTCAAGAGATTGAGGAGATGGTGCAAGAAGGCAATGAGAGAATAAAAAATTCGCTAAGGAAGGCTGCTAAGCTTACGAGTGGTTTGGATCAGATTGCTGCACAAACGATAGCCGCTGCTGTTGTTAACCTCAACCCACAGTGCAAGAAGAAAATGTGCAGAACTTGGAAGATTCAAGTGACAGTTCAGGTCCACGAATCGATCCAAGCAAGGCAAAGGTGGTGATGAGCGAGAGCAGCAGTGGTGATGATCAATCAGCTATGGACGCCATGGACGCTGTTTTCATAGGCAAAACCATCCAGCAAGTCCTCCAAGGTGATGCTGACATCGTGATAATGGCCAAAATTGTCCATTATTTCCAATCCATTTCCGTGTCTGAGACGGACATTTTGATCGTGATTCCATCTTATTTCAATAAGAAAGCAGTTGAATTTAACAGATTAATGCGAGTTTGTAAAAACATCAAGCCGGTAACAAAAAGACACAAAATATGCAATTTTAATTGTATTTGTGTTAGAAAGATCCAAAAACATGAAAAAAAGGAAAAAGAAAAAGAAAAAGGAATGAAAAGATGGGCAAAAGAATAAAAGAGCCCACAAAAATCCAAAAAGATGGGAAAAGATTGAAAATCCCACAACTGAAATTTGGTTAAGTGTTGAAGCACAATTCGAATTGTGAGCAATTCGAATTAATTCGAATTGCACAACAATTCGAATTGCTAAAGAGAGCAAGAAATGGTTAAGTGTTGGAAGGGATGCAGAAGGCTAATTCGAATTATTCAAGTTCGAATTAATTCGAATTAGGGAATGAAGAGAGAAGAAACCCAAAGGCAAGAAGAAGATGCAATTCGAATTGTCCAAGTTCGAATTAATTCGAATTGGCACACACAATTCGAATTGCCAACAAAGTGCAAGGAGCCAAGCAGAAACCCTCATCCAATTCGAGAAAAGATCAATTCGAATTATTCACAACAATTCGAATTGACTACTGAAGGCTACAATCCCAGCTCAAGGAAGAGATCTCACAATTCGAATTAATTCGAATTGGCTAAGATAATTCGAACTTCACTGAACAATTCATTCAAATGAAGCTGTGGAGCATGGACACAACATTGGTGGGCCTAGGGTTTTGAAGATTGTCTATAAAAGCAAACCTTCCACAACAGAATCAAGGGATCAAGAATTTTAACCAAAAGGCAGCTTGGGACAAAAAGAACAACAGGAGGTTCCACACCCCTTAAAGGTTAGGTAGGTAGTTTAGATTAGTTTAGTTTATTTTTCTTGCAAGTATTATAATCTTTACATGCTTTAATCTTAGTTTAGTATAGAAGCAGTTTCTGTAACCCTTAGAGTAGCCATTTTCCATATGTCTACATGCTTTCTAGTTAGAATAAACCCTACCTTCAAGCTAATGATGGTGTTGGGTTCTTATTTTGCTTTCAAGTGTCAATACAAGGAAAATTTCCAGAAATGGTTTTATCCATTTGTTTTGGCACTCTTTAATGCTTTCCCTAGAAATAAATGCTTAGCATGTTTGTTTGTTTCAACTAGGTTACATTTATTATGTCCTAGTTGACATTCAAACTTAATAAATGCATGTTTGTTGGGTTTTTGGCTTGATTTAGTGCCTTAGAGCTTCAAATAAGTGTTCTTAGGTTTTAGATGTTTTTAATGTTTGTGCTAACTTGTATTTTAATTTTATTCTTCCTGCCTTAATCTTATTTCGTGCTTCCTTAGATAACTTGTGTGCTCTTAGTTTACTCATGTAGTTCTTAGATAACTAGATGTTTTAGGCTCTTTGATCTCTGATTTCTTGTTTGTAGAAATAGGGTTTGAATCTGGCCAATACCCACTAGACATGTATTTGTTTATTTCTTGAAAATCTCACTAGGGTGGCTGTGAAATGACACTGATGTGAGATGAGGGATTTAGTAAATCTAAACCCATCATTACAGTACAGTGTTCACCTAACCCATACTTGTGAGAACAAAAATTGTTGTTGTCTGAAAATATGTGATTCGAATTGAGGCAATTCGAATTAATTCGAATTGCCCAGGAAATTCGAATTGCACACCAAAAACTATTCTCTTCATGTGGTTTTCAACCAATTCGAATTATGTCATTCGAGTTAATTCGAACTGCTCAACAATTCGAATTGGGTTAAAACCCACATTGTATCCATTGCCATCCCTTCATGCCTTAGTTTATTTTCCATCCACAACCAATTCGAATTGCCTAATTCGAATTAATTCGAATTGCTGGACAATTCGAATTCACCCTTCCCTTTGAGGTATATGCCTTAGTCAATTTGAGCAAGAAAAGGACTTCTCCAATTCGAGTTGTCCAATTTGAATTAATTCGAATTGATCAATAATTCGAATTAGATGATGTTCCAATTTCTAGCAATGATCAATTGAGTAAGTAATACTTCATCCTCCATGCATTCTCAATTCGAATTACCCCAATAATTCGAATTGAACTATCCCTTCTATTTTGGAAACTCCAAAAATATTTTCTTTCATGATTTGTGTAAGTTGCATGGGTGTATTGGGCCTAGGCCCAATTCATCTGATCTTTATCCATTACACATTTCAACCCATTAAGTGTCCATTTATTGTGTGCTTAACACCCACACAATACCAAAAATATTTTCTTACTTCTTTGTTTTCTCTTTCATTGTGTGTATGAACGGATAATGAGAAACACCACAGATTAATGTTGGTGAAAGGTCCCTTCACAGGGATATCGACTAACCCGTTTTCTGTGTGTCAATCATTATCTGTTATTTTGCATGATCTGGTTAGTGGTTGGTGGAAGCTTCGGCGAGCGTTCTCTTCACTAAGAGTTTCGATTAGTCACTCAGCCAATTCCTAATCAGATACAGTTTTAATTTTCTTTATCTTAATTTCTCAACCTGAATTCAAGTTGCAATAGTATCAACTGATGTCGACCAACATCAGTTGAGAAATATTACAGCAAGAAATATGTGGGTTATTTTTCCACTCACAGACAAAAGAAAACTAAATGACGGCGGTCACCGTTGTTTGGGATTCTTTTTGTCTACAATCATTCATCTTGGATAATTGGGAACCGGACAGCAGATGTTTGCAGTCCGGAAAACCCCAACTATCTCTGGCACTCTTTTAGCCGATTTCTCCTCATCTCAGGCTAATTCACTTTTGTGTATCGCATTCTGTCTAACCCCACCATATATTTTGGGGTATTTTATTTTCCTTTTCATATACTTGTATGCATGATAATATTATGTAGATGTTCCGGTCATATCATTATTTTGGGGATCCTTCCCTTTGGACACAGAATTCTTGATTTAAATCAGATGCTGCATAATGAACTTCCTACAAAAATTCCTTTATAAAATTCGGATCTGAGTAAGGGATAAATTCAACAGTTATGACTAATTCATATTCCACTGGGGGTTGATTTTGAGAGCTTAGAAGCAGAATCAGCGATTAGGTCTCACATAGACTGAAAGGATCTGTGTTTTAATTGAGAGTCTGGTACCTGTCTAGGGAATGATTTTCAAATATTCATTTGCTTCTCAAAATTGCTGTGTGTTGGAAATCTGATATTAGATATCGCATTAAGTCAATATCCACTTGGGTGTAGATGAGATGTGATAAATAATACTAGAGGAACGACATATAGGCCTTGGTGAATTTATAAGGTAAGGTCGAGTATTCCTTCGACTACTATCTTCTTCTGCCAAAGTCTAGAATTGAGTCTTGAGTGAGTACATCCGGAACAGGCTCATTTATGGATCTGTTTCATTTAGTTTGTATCTCATAACTACCCAGATGTTGTAAGCCCTGTGGCTTACTGATATCTCGGGAGTTCTTGATCTGCATCTGGTCACCAAGACCAGGGGCTCTTTTATACTAACGGAAAGAGACGTTTTTAACAATTCCGAGTGATAGATTTAAATGCTTTCTTTACAGCTTTCTTACTGCTTTCCTTTAAATGCTTTCATAGAGGTCACTCGGAAGAATTAGGGGCTGTCCATCTGTTAAAAGGTTTGAGAGTTATGGAATGGTTTGGGGCTTGATTTGAAACTTTGGGCGTGACATGGGGGAATGATAGGAGTACTTGGCATATCAACTAATGATATGTTAGGTGTTGCTTGTCCACCACAGATAGGTAATGTAACTTCACAAGGCCTGTGGAGGGAGTTATAAGTCTGTGGTATCTTAGAAATTGTTGTCTTAAGAGCATGTAAATTCTCATCGTAAGTACCTGTCTGTTAAAGGGAACATGGTGTAGAAAGCATGAGAGTTAGCTAACTAGAGGATTATCCCAAGCTAAGATCTGTGTATAAAAAATTGGAAGTTTAATTGTGTTTCGTCTGAATTTTGTCCAATTTTTATTGTTTCCTCCCTGTCCCTTCTGTCATATTTTAAAACTGCTTTCTAGTTAGTGTAGCATAATTTTATATTGCTTTCGTAGTATAGATTTAATTGCTTTCTTCGATCTAGTTTATCATGCTTTGTAGAATAATCTTTACTGCTTTCATGATCTGGTTTAAATTATGTCGAGTAGTTGATAGAAACCCTTGCAAAACTTGAAACGAGTAACCGAGTGGAAAATCTTAGTAAACGACGTGGGTCCTGCTTCCATCGCACATCCTCCAGTGAACGATCCGGTACTTACTATAAATTACTGCAATTTTTGACCTGTGCGCTTTCGGGAGCACAGTTTCGTGACACGAGTAAATAAAAACAACATTTTGGGCAAATACTCTTACAGTGGGAAGATGTTCAAGAATTTCATGGCAGGTATCTTCTTGACATGAAATTAAGAGAAGCATTGTGGTGCATATACCTAGGACTTTCAGGGTGACAAACTGAAGGTTCATGAAACTTTTGACAATTTCCGTCCCACGAGCTTTTTCCAAATTATACCAGGTTAGAGTTATTAAATGAAAAGAGTTATGATTCACGGGAAAGGGTTTAGGGATATATATATTAAGCTTAATAGTCTTTTTATTACTCAAGTGTGGTGCTTTGGTTTCAAATGGCGCTGTGGTCCTCTCTGTCATGGAATGTTGACAAATCTCATGGCATAGCCGGGATAGGTTGACCTTCAGCCTGTCACACTGAGGATCCCCGGCAGATATGCCATGATACTTCTCATCAATTCTTGCCATAAGAGTTCCTGCCATGAAACTTTTGACAGATTCCCACTACATGAGTATTTTCCGAAAAACCATGATCCTGGTTTAGATTTTATTTAATGAAATCAATTTATGATGGCGGTGTTGTGATTAGGGATATATTTATACATAGTCATGTTTTTATTGCTCGTGTTTAAGAAACTGTGCCCCCGAAAGCGCACGGTGTCAAAAATTGCAGTAATTTATAGTAAGACCGGATCGTTCACTGGAGGATGTGCGATAGAAGCAGGTCCCACGTCGTTTTACTAGATTTTCCATTCGTATTGCTCAATAGGGTTGAAAGATGATTAATATCTACTAACATGAATTTAAACTAGATCTTGAAAGCAGTTAAATTAATCTACAAAGCAAATAAATCTATTCTAGAAAGCGGATAAGAATTATTCTAAGAATGCAATAAACATTATCTACGAAAGCAGGGAAAAGGAGCATTGTGCCAACCGTGAAGTTGAGTCACAATGTAGACAGAAAGGACAGGAAGAAAAGAATGAAAATTGGACAAGAGTGAGATACAGCAATATTAAACTTCCATTTTCATGCGCAGATCTTTGTTTGGGATAATTCTGTCAGATAGCTAATTCTCATGCTCTCAATAAGGCTTTCCCTTTAACAGACAGGTACTTGCAATATGAGTTTACATGTTCTTAAGACCGCAAATTCTAAGATACCACAGATTCATAACTGCCCTGGCCTGGGTTTGTTACTTCATCTGTGGTGGAAAAGCAACACCCGACACATCATTTATTGAAATGCCAAGTACCACTATCATTCTCCCATGTCACACCCAAAGATTTGAATTAAGCCCTAAACTATCCCTTAACTGTCAATCCTAGTAGCAGTTACACAACTCTCAATACGACCGAGCGATCTCTACTGAAAGCGGTTAAAAGAAAGCAGTAAAGAAAGCATTTAAACCTATCACTCGGAGGTTTTGAAAATCTGACCCTGGTAGTAAAAGACAGCTCCCCATCAGAATGAAGGAGTATGGATCAAGAATTCCCAGCCCTCAGTGAACCACTAGTGTGTTCACTTCCTTCCGGGTGATTATGAGATACAAACTAATGAAACGAACTAATAAATTAGTTCGTTCCGGATGCACTCACTCAGGACTCAAAAGTATGCTTTGGCAGAAGAGGATAGCAGTTGAAAGAAAACTCAACCCTATCTTGGAAAATAACCAAGGCCTGGATGATGTTCCTCTAAGATTACTTACTGCACTGTATTTGAATCCAAGTGGACCCCATCTCGGTGTAGCACTTAACCTTACATTTCCATCAACCAGCAATTTTGGAAAATAATGGATTTGAAAATCATTCCCTGTCAGGTACTAGACTCTCAGTTAAAACACAGACCCTTTCAGTCTAGGCAAGACCTAATCGCTGAATCTGCTTCTTAAATTCCCAAAATACAACCCTTGACAGAATATGAATTAGTCATAACTGAAGAATTTATCCCTTACTCAGATCCGGATTTTATAAAGAGGTTTTTGTTGGAAATTTATAAAGCAATATCTGTTTTAAGATCTAGACTTCTATTGTCCAAGGGAAGGATCCCAAAATAAATACAGACCACCATAGTATATGATATTATCATGCATAAAGATATATGGAAGTGTAAAATTAATTGACCCAAAATATAGATGCGGGTCTAGACAGAAGGTGAAACACAAAATGAAGTGGTCAAGGGACCAAAGTAATGGCAGAATAATCAGGTGGACTGTAAACATCTACTGTCCAATTTCCCAATCACTCAGATGGAGCGAATTTAGACAGCCTAGACCCTATAATGGTGGAGTCAACACCAGTTGGGCCTCCACTGTCTATGAATTCGGATAAAAACCTACATGCTTCCCTTCTATAATGATCATCAGTTGGCATTGACTGATGCCAACTGACTCCCAGTACGGATTGGGATTCAGGTTTGGAAATTAAGATAATAAAAATAAAACTGTATCTGGATGGGAGTCAGCCGAGCAGCTATTATAACCCCGGATGGGCGAACCGCCAATGCTTCCACTGACAGCCATTCAGACCATGCAAAATAACAATTAGTAACTAATACCCAGAATACGAGCTAGTTATCCATGAGGGAGTACCCGCCAACATTAGTCTGATGTATTCTTTACTAATGGTTCCACACAACACACAAAGACAAAATGAATAAGAAACAAAAGAAGAGCCCTTGTATGAGAGACATTGGTTTCTCATGCAAGGTTGTGGATTGGGTCCACAATTGATGGTCTTAAATAATCCTTCCTACCATAATTAATTACAGTCCAGATTATCTGTTTAAGTCATCAAGATTTTGTTTATACAAGAATGTTTTAGTGGCAATTGAACAAAGATCCTTTAGTCATGATGATTATTGAAGTTTGATTATTGCTAATCTCAATCTTTAATCATTGATGAGTCAAGGGTTCAATCAGTTAAGTGATGCAACTGGAGAATCAAAATTTGGGCAGCATAACACCCTATATTGCAATTCCAGAATGTTACATCCTAACCCGTGGGGCTATGATGTGAGTGTTGCAATATAAAATAGGGAAAGAATGAAATTTGTTTGAGATTAAATAGAGGGAGAGGGACCTTGTCGCGATATCATAAATTTTGTCGCGGACCGAGATCCGCGACATGGACATCCCGACAAGCTTTTAGAATTTTTGGCAGCATAACGCCTCTTTGTCGCTATGTGAGATTTTGTCGCGGAACGTGGTTCCGCGACAAGGGTGTCATCGCGACAAAGTGTTTTCAGAAAATCCTAAGCATTTGAACCTTTGTCGCTATGCATGGAAATTTTGTCGCGGAACGTGGTTCCGCGACAAGGTGTTCCGCGACAAGGTGTTCAAAGATCAAGGAACATGGCATAATTTTTCTGTCTCAGAATGGGATTTTGTCGCGGAACGTGGCTCCGCGACAAGATGATTCCGCGACAAAAAGCCATGAAGACAAAATGCAAGAGTTTGGCTCCTTTGTCGCTATGCATGGACAGTTTTGTCGCGGAACGTGGCTCCGCGACAAGGTATTCCGCGACAAAGGGTTTTAAATTATGGAGACAAGTGTCTTGAAACACCTTGGTCGCGGAACAGCCATTTTGTCGCGGAACGTGGTTCCGCGCCAGAAGGCGGTTGGCGCCCAAGGTGGTTCAGGACAAAAGTCAGAAAAAGCAGAAATGAACAGTGGCATGCAAACAGCGTGATCTCACCCTATTTCAGATCAAAAAGCTATTCTAAGCTAAAAATAAGCAAGAAACATTCAAAATAAAGAAGAACATGCTTAAACAAAAATAACAAGGAAGGGCAGAATATTAAAATAAAGCAGGAGTCCTAATCTAGGGTTTGATCACACATCCACACAATATTATCCATAATATGCCAACAGTAAACATAAAAATAACAAAATGGGGGTCAAATGACCCCAAAATGAAGAAGAAAGCATAAATCCATGGGGTGTGAGACCCATTTCATGATTTGGGACACAAATGATGAATGTTTTCCCATATTATTGAAGGGGTGTTGTTAATACCCATGATTTGGGTATTACAAACCCTAAAACAAGAGTCTAGAAACCAAAACATAGTGTAAAAATGGCTATCTAAGCACTGTGAACAGTAAAACACTAAACTAAGCTAAACTAAGAGCAAAAATTAAATAATACATGAAAATAAACCTAAACTACTCTACCTAAGAGAGAACTCCTACTGCTTTGCCTTCAAGAGCTTCTACTCAACAAAATTTTAGCCAACCAACCCTTGGCTCATGGGAGACACCTCATATTTATAGAAGTGTAACCCTAAGCCCATGGGCCTTGATTCTAGCCCATTGTGTCTTAAGACATCACACACATCACAGCTTTGTCTCGGAGCATCAAGTTGGTCGCGGAACACACTGCATGTGGCAAGGCTTCTCGACTGGGTCTTGTGTCTCTATTTGTGCATCTTGGTCGCGGAACATGCCTTTGTCGCGGAACACTGCATCGCGCCAAGGGTCATCGCGCCAAGAGGCTTGGCTGGTCTCCTCTTCATTCGGGCCACTTGGTCGCGGAACATACCTTTGTCGCGGAACACTGCATCGCGCCAAGGGCTTCCGCGACAAAGGTCCTCCTGGGCCTGCTGGATTGGGCCAGATGGGCCGGAAATATTCTTTTTGTGGGCTTTTCTATCTTTTTCCCATCTTTTTGTTTCCTTTTCTTTTTCTCATGTTTTTGGATTTTTCTAACATAAATATGTAATAAAATTACATATTTATGTCTTTTTCACACCAGCTTATTATTTTTACAATTATGCATAAATCAGTCTAATTCGACTGCTTTCTTACTTAATGTAAGACCGGAATGCGATCAAATGCCCGTTTAAGACACGGAAATGGATTGAAAATAATGGTCATTTTTGGCCATTATCAACATCCTCACATTTAATACTGATCGTCCCCGAGCAGTCAGAGTCAATGTTAGTAAGAACACGGACTCTACATATTCAATTCATTTTCGTGGCTTCATAAATCACATCCTTTATGGATTGGGATAAGACAATCAAAAATTACAAGTATTAAATTCCCTTGATTGCAGTGTTTAATGAAATGATACTTGCTCACTATATCGGGCCTACAAATCAAACATCATCATCAACCTTTCATGAATATCATGTTTGAAAAATGCAAAGATTAGGGATGAGAATTAGAGGATGACATGAACATGTGTAATAAGACAAGCCTCACATATAAGAGAATCGGAAAAATCCACTCACTCTCAATTGGGGTTTAATCATGAACGCTCAAAATCAAATTTAATTAAATTATCCCATAAGCTTGCAATCAGACCAACTCGCCACCGGCTCATTTCTTCAAATCGAGATCACGAGGTCTTATTTGAGGGTTATAACGGGGCGTACGGTTGTAACATTAGGTAGGAAAGGAAAATTATTGGGCTAGAAGTGGCAAAGATTTATTCTATCATAACTTGGCATATTTTTATTTAAAAATTTATGATCATCAATATTTCTTTCTTTTTGATTTTCTTTTGCATGACATTAGACTATTGTCTAATTGCTTGTCATTTGCAATTTATTGTTGTTGAACGACATTCAACTTCTTTTTTTTTTTTTTTTTTTTTGAATCGGTTCATGGAATACCGATTAATACTTTTTCTGATGATCACAAACTTAATGCCTTTGATAGAATTCATTCTTGCACACTTGGGTTTGAATTTCTTGGTCTTTTTAGAAGGCTAGGAATAATATAGAGGGCTTCAAAGAAAAATTAGGCTTATAGGCTCAAATTGGTTAATCCTAAAGGGAAAATATTTTTGGGTTTGGATTTCAAACGGAGGCCAAAAATTTGGGTTTTCTAGGTGCCTCGATCATATGCTCGATTCCGGGAATGTGGCATGGTCTTGAATCGGTCCCAATTGCAAGTTCTAGTTTCCTTTAATCAAAATGATTCACACATCAAAGAAAATGAATGAGTAAAAATGACTCATGGCTCAAATCTCACAAGGTTGGGTTGATTCATGTCATACAATATTCTCAAATTTAATCGAAACTTAATTCTAACAATTTATCCAATCGAAATCTCTAACATGCAGATTCATTACCCAATAAGCGATCGCATCATTAAATTTTTATAGCTCAAAACCTCAGGAGTTCATGTCATGCATGTCTTCAATTATATTATCCCAATTTGAAAGTTTGAAAATTTAGTCACAAGCCTAAATTCAGCATGTGAATTTAGAGCGAGTTTATGCATATTTTTGCTGGTTATTTAATTGAAAGCAGTAAAGAGGCACTGCTGACATACTGAGTATGTCAACAGCATATTTTTGGCCTGACAGTCACTTATTCATCTCGGACTGTGCAGACATCTTTTCAAAGGAAAGCAGTAAAGAATTGTTCAGTGATCTCAAAAGTTGAGTTCCAATTAGGGAAAGCAATAAATACAACCGAAGCAAGGGATTCTCGTGCAGTTAATACGAACCTGCACACACAAAAGGAGGAAATCCCTGGCAAATTACTACTACTGAGATGAAAATAGAATAAAGCAGGGTAAAATGGGACTAGGATTCGTCCTTCTTTCTTCAGGGCATGTATCGGAGCCAGAGGACGCAGCTGGAAAGCTCACAACGTAGGCACCAATCGCGGTTCCTCAGAGGTGCATGCCATCTCGGGCAATAGACTCTGACTCCTTGGCCTGCCCACAGTTGTGGGTTGTCTGGGTGGTCCGTTATCCAAGCGAGGACGTTGAGGGACGTATACCGAAAAACTGATCGATCTGTCACCATCCTGTCGATCATTCTGATTCCCTGCTCAACTTGGCTTTCATCAGTCTTACTCATAAGCATCAATCCGCGGGTGAAGATTGACGTCTTATGGTTGTCCTCGAGTCCCGGGCGTAGCAGTTCACAAGCGCGCTCCTCATTCCCCTCTGCAAATGCCCTGAGTGCTGGGATGAGCTGAAGATTGAAATTTCCTGCCGCTGTGCATCTTCGCAGGAATCTCTCCTTCTGCCGACGGATCCTTACTTGCCATCTCTTCACAGTGGAGGTGTTAACCTCGCATCGCTTGTACACGATGGCAAGGTTCCCAGCATCTCTGAACTTCTTGCATACTCGTTGTGCAGTAAACACCCCCTTGATTTCATCCTCTCCTATCCGGGAGAGAATTTCACCAAGGAGTTCGACCGGCAAGTCCAGCAACTTAGTTCCCTCTGGAGCAGGGTCTGGAATGGGAGGATTACCCCTGAAAAGATAAGAAATGATGAATCCAATTTTTGTGTAGTTTTCAGAAATTATTCAAGTTCAGAAACCAACATCCTCACATTTAGAGCTTTGCTCTAGATGTGAGATTATTAAATTTCTGACTTGAATTTTAATTTAAAGCACATGTAAATAATATTTTGGTTTTAAATGGGCTAAAGAGCCCAAAATAAAATAACATTGGCCATTGGGCCTAAAATCTTTTTAATGGGCCATAGGGCCCAAAAGTTTTCAGTCTTTATTAAACAAGTCCGAGACACTTGTTGAAAGTGGAATGAGATGGATAGATGGAAATGGAATGCTCGAATATTGGAATGTGCAATGGAGACGTGGCGGAACGGATCTGCTGTTTCTGGATAGCTTGGACTGTTTGGACAGTTTTAGCACCCAAAAATTTGCAAACACTGTTTTTAATTTTAAAAATGGTTGACTTGTTTTATTTAACAAAGGTGGGATGTGAGTGGTCCCATTTTGGATTTTGAAAAGGATAGCAGTTGGGTGGCAAAAATACTGCTATCTTACCCACACTAGTGTTCCATTGGGAACAAAAGACTCAAGTCAAACATTAAACAAAATAACTCTTTTTGTCTTTTTCTAAAAGGTTGCTTTTATTAAAAGTGGAAGTTCCTATTGGGTGTTTGTACTATGTTTCCATAAACAAACAAACATTTATTCCCATGAGATTTCCAACATGAGAACAAATATGCCCAAAAGATCTTACCTCTT
Organism: Hygrophila difformis; assembly: GCA_030278955.1. Taxonomy (NCBI): domain Eukaryota; kingdom Viridiplantae; phylum Streptophyta; class Magnoliopsida; order Lamiales; family Acanthaceae; genus Hygrophila; species Hygrophila difformis. The sequence goes on along the minus strand of JAOANR010000005.1, from coordinate 36,708,492 downwards.
TTATTACACCAAAACAACACTGTATAAGTCACATCAAGATCAATCAAACCAATAACATCAAGATATTCAAAACAATACCCAAATGTTCATCGGTTTGTTCTTTTCCAGATTTAACTTCAAAAGCCTTATCCATTAACAGTTTTAAAACAAGCTCTCAAGTAGGTTTTTAAGGGTTTCAAAAGGACTTCAAAGAGCTCCTTAAAACCGAGAGCATTTAAAAATCGAAAAAAACGGAGAAACAAAACTCACACAAACCACATTATGTCATTCTCAACCCAAAAATAAGAAAAAGAAGCAAAAGAGTTCGATGGAGGCCATGAACAGGTGAAAAAAAAGTGGGTTTACCCTCCCCTCCTTGGCTCGGGTCTAGGCACGGGTCCAAGGTTTGGGAGGAGTCCATGAAATCTGTCCATAATTTCCCCTAGAAAAAGAGTGCAAGAGTGCGAAGAACACGTGGTGTTCGTTCGGATGAGAGAAAAATGGGGGAAAGAGGAAGATGAAGAAACTGAAAGAAGTTGAAATGACAAGAGAAGGTGAAAAGAAACTGGAGGGGGTGGGGGGGTATAAATACTTGAACTTTTGTCGCGGAATCCGAGACTTTGTCGCGGAACAAGGTTCCGCGACAAGGCATCGCGACATCAGAGAGGTCGCGGAGTTGAGGGTTGGTCGCGGAGTCATGCTCCGCGACAAGGCTACCGCGACAAAGTTCATTATGGAGACAGTCAACGCAGGTTGTGTCGCGGAGCATGACTTGGTCGCGGAGTCATGCTCCGCGACAAGGTGCATCGCGACAAGATGTGGGGAAGGGTTAAGAAAGAGGAAAGGGGGTTTGTCGCGGAGCAGGGCCTGGTCGCGGAGCATGTCTCCGCGACAAAGGTCCTTCCGAGACAAAGAATTTTGAATTTTCGAATTTTCTTGGACTGGGCCCGAGTATGATGTTGGGCTTGAGTCCATTTTATTTGATTTGAGCTGAATAAATTCAGTCCAAGTAAATTCAAAATGCTGGGCTGAAAATTAAATGATCCACTTGCATAAAATTAGGTTGCGTTAGTTCCATTTTATCTGTGAATTTTATTTCGGGTATTGAATTTCTTCAATTCCTGAGAACATTTTCTCAGATTTATAGAACTAATCCAACCAAGAACCTGGTTTTCCATGTTACTGTTGTCTGCTCCTCTTTTTGGTGGTTCCGAGCTTCTGCAAGATAGATGAATGAAATGCATTAGATTTTCTCCAAATATCAACATCCTCACATTTAGAGTCTTAGTACTCTAAATGTTTAATTGATCTTTGGGTACTTTCTTGCCATGAAATAAATACTGTAAATATAGACTATATATATATATATAAACTGAAATTTTTTGTGTTTTTAAATGCTGTTTCTTATTGAGTGTAAGCCGGGTCTGCCACTGCTTGGCTTTCTTTCTCCGGATCGAACTGTCCAAGGTACTCTTTTAATCGTTGTCCATTCACCACTATATCGCCCCTGCCAGTTCGAATCCTGACAGCTCCATTTTTGAACACCTCTAGTACTTCATGTGGTCCTTCCCATCTAGATTTGAGCTTTCCGGGGAACAGCTTCAACCTAGTATTGAACAATAGCACATGTTGACCAACATAAAAATACTTAGGTTTGATCCGGCGATCGTGCAACTTCTGGGTCCGCTCCTTGTAAATTCGAGAGCTTTCATAAGCTTGCGCTCGTATTTCCTCAATTTCATTGAGGTCCAACTTACGTTTGCTCTGAGCAACTTTTGGATCGAAGTTAAGCGTTTTAATGGCCCAGTAAGCTTTATGCTCTAGCTCTACGGGTAAATGACAGGCTTTTCCGAAGACCAGCCTATATGGAGACATCCCGATGGGAGTCTTATATGCTGTGCGATATGCCCATAGAGCATCATTGAGCTTACGTGCCCAATCCTTACGGGTTATCCCGACAGTGGCTTCGAGTATGTGTTTGATTTCGCGATTGGATACTTCGACTTGACCACTAGTCTGAGGATGATAAGGCGTGCCTATCTTATGGAGGATCCCATTTTTACTCATTAAAGTTTCAAAACCTTTATTAATAAAGTGTGTTCCTCCATCAGATATCACCACCCTAGGTACGCCAAATCGACTGAAAATGTTGTTCTTGAGGAACTTGATGACTTGGCTACCATCATTGGTCGGTAATGCGACAGCCTCGACCCATTTGGATACGTAATCGACAGCTACCAAGATATAGTAGTTTCCACCAGATGGTGGAAACGGCCCCATGAAGTCAATGCCCCATACATCAAAGATCTCAAGTGTGAGAATCCCCTTTTGAGGCATCTCATCCCTCTTGGAGATGTTTCCCAATCTTTGGCATCTGTCACAGCCCTTAACAAATTGCCTGCAATCCTCATAGATGTGAGGCCAATAAAATCCACATTCGAGGACCTTGTGGGCCGTTCGAGCGGGACCATGGTGACCTCCATATTCTGATTCATGGCATTTTCTGACAATTTGATAAGCTTCACGCTCGGTCACACATCGCCTGATTATTAAGTCAGGGCAGTGTTTGAAGAGATAAGGTTCTTCCCAGAAGTAACTTAATACATCTCGTTTGAACTTATTCCTCTGATGATAGTTCGAAAACTGTGGGGTTATTCCGCAAGCCAAGAAGTTAGCGATGTCGGAAAACCATGGACAAGCTTGATTATGCAGATGCAACGCGAACAACTGTTCGTCCGGGAAATCTTCATTGACGGCCTTTTCCTTTTTATCATTATCTAATCGAGATAAGTGGTCAGCAGCACCATTATCTCGACCTCGCCTATCTTTTATTATGATGTCGAATTCTTGCAACAGAAGTACCCACCTGATTAATCGAGGTTTTGCATCTTGTTTGCTAAACAAGTATCTCAATGCTGTATGATCAGTGTATACTGTGGTCTTTGTACCTATCAGGTACTGTCTGAACTTGTCAAACGCGAAGACTACAGCATACATCTCTTTCTCCGTTGTAGTGTAGTTGACTTGGGCTTCATTCAGGGCGTGACTCGCGTAATGAATTACGCAGTGTCTCCCATCCTTATGTTGTCCAAGAACTGCGCCCACGGCGAGACCACTAGCATCGCACATTACCTCGAAAGGCAGTGACCAATCGGGTGGTTGCACTATCGGTGCAGAAACCAACATCTTCTTGAGCGTGTCAAAGGCTTGGACACACGCTTCATTTATTAAGAAAGGATTTTCTTTACAAAGCAGATTAGTGAGCGGCTTGGCAATTTTAGAGAAATCCTTAATGATTCGCCGGTAAAAACCGGCATGCCCTAAGAAGCTCCTAACTGATTTGATCGAGTTAGGGAGAGGGAGATTTGAAATGATGGAAACTTTGGCTGGATCAACTTCAATGCCTGCACGAGAAATGCGATGACCTAACACTATGCCCTCAGTGACCATAAAATGGCACTTTTCCCAATTTAAAACCAAGTTAGTGTCTTCACACCTCTTTAAAATCTTAGCAAGATTGGTCAAACAATCTTCGAACGTATCTCCATATACAGAGAAGTCATCCATAAAGACCTCAATGCATTTTTCGATAAATTCAGAGAAAATAGACATCATGCATCTATGAAAAGTAGCAGGTGCATTGCACAAACCAAAAGGCATCCGTCGATAGGCAAAAGTGCCGTACGGGCAAGTAAAAGTGGTTTTATCATGGTCTTCACTAGAGATAACAATCTGATTATAACCAGAATAACCATCCAAAAAGCAATAAAACTCTCTCCCTGCCAACCTCTCAAGCATCTGATCAATAAAAGGCAATGGAAAATGGTCCTTGCGGGTGGCCTCGTTCAGCTTCCGGTAATCGATACAAACTCTCCATCCGGTCACTGGCCTGGTTGCAACCTCTTCTCCTTGCTCATTCTTGGTTATGCACATCCCTCCTCGTTTGGGTACGACCTGCACTGGGCTAACCCATTTGCTATCAGAGATAGGATAGATTATACCAGCATCTAAGAGCTTGATAACTTCTTTCCTTACCACTTCCTGCATAAGGGGGTTCAATCGCCTCTGAGGTTGACGGGAGGGTTTAAACTCTTCTTCCATTAGAATCCTGTGCATGCAAATAGAAGGGCTTATTCCTTTTATATCAGAAATGGTCCAACCTATTGCATGTACATGTTTCTTAAGAACGACCACCAGAGCATTTTCTTGCTCTTGGGAGAGCTTAGCCGAAACAATCACGGGTAACTTTTTATGTTCTGCGAGAAACGCATACTTGAGATGATCGGGTAATGTTTTAAGTTCAAGCTCTGGTGGACATTCAACGGAAGGGAGTAGTTTGCGAGAATTGGGTAGTGGGAGAACAGATTTACCTTCGGGATCCTGCATCAGTACGGGATCCTCTTCCTCCTCTTGGTTGGCGTCCTCATGGAAGTCCATGCCATCAAATTCCTCCAAATCCCCTGTTTCGGGATCGGCGAAGTGAACGGCTTTGCATCCTTTGTGCTCCGCGCCAGCAGGCTTCAGTACCTGCTTTGATGGTTCATCCAGCATCATTTCACAATCAAGTTCAGAGTCTGGCCCTTCCCTAACTATTACATTTTCAAATGAGAAACAAGAACTGTCATTCGGAAATTTCTGCAATTTCTCCATATCAAAGATGATCTCCTCGCCATCGACCCTTAAGGTGACTTTTCCGGATTTAGCGTCAATCAGTGCACCACCAGTGGCTAGAAATGGGCGTCCAAGGATAAGCGGCATTTCAGAATCCTCTTCAATGTCGAGGACGATGAAGTCGACCGGGAAAAGAACCTGCCCGGTTTTGACCACAACATCCTTAAGGATTCCTACGGGCTGAGTGATCGATCTGTCTGCAAGCTGCAGTCTCATCTTGACCGGTTGAATTTCTCCAAGCTTAAGGCGAACAGCCATAGCTAGTGGCATCACATTGATGCTTGATCCTAAATCACAAAGCCCCATACTCACTTTGGCCTTTCCGAATTGTACTGGAAGTGTGCAACATCCGGGGTCCTCTTTCTTTTCAGGCATTCTCCTCTGAACGATGGCACTGCATGTGCTGTTGAGAATAATTACCTCTTCCTGCTCAACCTGCCTTTTTCCTGAAATCAATTCTTTCAAGAACTTAGCATAGATGGGCATTTCGGAAATCATTTCTGTGAGAGGAATGGTTATCTCTACAGACTTTAATCGTTGCAGAAATTTCTTGAATTTAAGATCATGTTCTTTATTTTTAAGCCGCGCAGGATAAGGAATCCTGGGCATGTACTTGTTATTAGCAATTTTTGGTGGTGAAGGGAAGGAAGTTGTACCTTCACCTGTACCCTTATCTGTTTCAGCCGTTTCGGGCGCAGCTTCAGTCTGCAATTCGACTGTCTCTTTTTCTGCTTCGTTCCCATTATCAGCTTCCTTACCAGCATTGTCAACAATATCATCCTCTTCAAATTCCGCTCCAGTATCTGCTCCCTTTGGTCCAGCTAGCACTCTTCCAGATTTCAAGGTTATTGCCTTGCATTGCGGGTTCTTTTCCGCAGTACTAGGCAATGTTCCTTTGTCCCTTTTCTGCATCTCATTAGCCATCTGTGTAACTTGGGTCTCCACATTTCTGATGGAGGCCTGCAGTTGATTGTTGATTTCTTTCTGACTAGTGATGAAATCAGTCATCAGATTCTCAAGCCTTGAGGGAGGCTTTTGATTCTGATTCTGATTTTGATGCTGATTCTGATTCCACTGGCCTTGGTTTGGGACAAACTGAGGCTGGAAACTCTGATTGGGCTGAAAGTTCTGGGAATTCTGAGGTGGCCTCTGCTGGATCTGAAGTTGGAAACCTGGATTTTGAAAATGTTGGCCCCTGTTCTGATTGAATCCCTGATTCTGCTGAAGGTTGAACTGCTGTTGCTGTGGCTTGTTCAAGAGATGTGAATTCAAGGCGTTGTTGTTTGAGTAGGACAAATTCGGGTGTCTATTTGGAAAGGCTCCTGCATAGTTACAGCTCTCAGCTGTGACTTGCTCGCATGTGTCAGTTGCATGAGCACCTTGACACAGTCCACATATCACATCAGTTTGCTGTCCCTGCGCAGAACTTCCAACTCCTTGATTTACAGACAACGCTGCCACTTGCTCTTGAAGCTTTTCAATGTCTGACTTTTCTACTGTACCTACAACACACAAACCACGAGGGGGAGTGGGATTACCATCATCAGTTAGAACAGAACGGTTGACACTCATGGCTTCAATCTTTGCCCAGGCTTGGTCCATAGGTATGTAGAGCAAATGTTGACCACCAGCAGCATCAAGCATGGATTTCCATGCTGGGGTCAGACCACTGTAGAACTTTCTCAGTCTCTCCCAGTCATGGAATCCATGTTGAGGACACTTTCTGAGTAGGTTGAAGAATCTTTCCTTTGCATCATACAAGGACTCGTCTGGTTTCATCTTGAATTCCGCAATTTTGGAGCGGCATTCATCCACCTTGGACTCCGGGAAGTATTTTGCTAGGAAGTTTCTGATCACATCTTCCCATGTAGACTTCTGATTTACGGGCAGTGACTTGTACCATGTTCGTGCTCCGCTTGTCAGAGAGAAGGGAAATAGCCTTAGTCGAATAGTGTTTGCGGGTACATCACGATTCTTGATCGTGTCAGGTGATCATGGGGATCTTCATGACTTGCTCCGGCAAACTGGTTGCTCTGGACTAGATTGATTAGGGCCGGTTTCAGTTCGAAATTCCTGGCCAGGAATGGAGCTTGTCCAGGAATGTTCAGATATGGCTCTAAAATCGGTTGCATGTAATCAGCAGCAGCTGCTGCTTGATGATTGTTCTCAGGCCCGCCTTGGTACTGCTGTGGGTAGTAGTTCTGAGGCATGAAATAGTTCCTCGGATCATTGAAATCATTCGGATTCGGGGGATTCTGATGGGGGTTATGGTATTGCTGATTCTGTTGGTTTGGGAAGTTTTGCTGATTTGGTTGATTTTGGTTGTTTGGTAGGTTTTGGTTCGGGTTGGGGGGGGTGCCTCGAAGTGCTGCTGGTCCATGTTTGGTGGATTCCCACCTCCTTGTATGATCTGGGGAGGGGGATCATCCAAATCATCATGATCAGCATCTTCGGGGTCTTCCTCTATGTTGTGAAGTGGGGGATTGGGTTGAATGATTGGTGGGATGTCAGGGTTTGCCATTTCGGAAATATCGCTGCTGGTGCTTGGCGAAAGTAATGCCTGTCGTTCCCGTTCCCTTCTTCGTTTAGTCTCCGCCCTAAGACGTCGAGCTGTCTTTTCTATCTCTGAATTAAACGGGATCTCGGCTGGCGTCTGCTTCCTCCTTTGCATAGAACAACGGCTTCAATAATGACAGTACCTGTACAATCCCCAGGTTAGAAGTGGTTCTGAAGGTGAATATTTATAATTATATGTATAGGCTACTCTAGGAGCAATGAGGAATGTAATTCTCTAAATAAAACGGCGCTGCATCCTCCCCGGCAACGGCGCCATGAAACTTTTGACAATTTCCGTCCCACGAGCTTTTTCCAAATTATACCAGGTTAGAGTTATTAAATGAAAAGAGTTATGATTCACGGGAAAGGGTTTAGGGATATATATATTAAGCTTAATAGTCTTTTTATTACTCAAGTGTGGTGCTTTGGTTTCAAATGGCGCTGTGGTCCTCTCTGTCATGGAATGTTGACAAATCTCATGGCATAGCCGGGATAGGTTGACCTTCAGCCTGTCACACTGAGGATCCCCGGCAGATATGCCATGATACTTCTCATCAATTCTTGCCATAAGAGTTCCTGCCATGAAACTTTTGACAGATTCCCACTACATGAGTATTTTCCGAAAAATCATGATCCTGGTTTAGATTTTATTTAATGAAATCAATTTATGATGGCGGTGTTGTGATTAGGGATATATTTATACATAGTCATGTTTTTATTGCTCGTGTTTAAGAAACTGTGCCCCCGAAAGCGCACGGTGTCAAAAATTGCAGTAATTTATAGTAAGACCGGATCGTTCACTGGAGGATGTGCGATAGAAGCAGGTCCCACGTCGTTTTACTAGATTTTCCATTCGTATTGCTCAATAGGGTTGAAAGATGATTAATATCTACTAACATGAATTTAAACTAGATCTTGAAAGCAGTTAAATTAATCTACAAAGCAAATAAATCTATTCTAGAAAGCGGATAAGAATTATTCTAAGAATGCAATAAACATTATCTATGAAAGCAGGGAAAAGGAGCATTGTGCCAACCGTGAAGTTGAGTCACAATGTAGACAGAAAGGACAGGAAGAAAAGAATGAAAATTGGACAAGAGTGAGATACAGCAATATTAAACTTCCATTTTCATGCGCAGATCTTTGTTTGGGATAATTCTGTCAGATAGCTAATTCTCATGCTCTCAATAAGGCTTTCCCTTTAACATACAGGTACTTGCAATATGAGTTTACATGTTCTTAAGACCGCAAATTCTAAGATACCACAGATTCATAACTGCCCTGGCCTGGGTTTGTTACTTCATCTGTGGTGGAAAAGCAACACCCGACACATCATTTATTGAAATGCCAAGTACCACTATCATTCTCCCATGTCACACCCAAAGATTTGAATTAAGCCCTAAACTATCCCTTAACTGTCAATCCTAGTAGCAGTTACACAACTCTCAATACGACCGAGCGATCTCTACTGAAAGCGGTTAAAAGAAAGCAGTAAAGAAAGCATTTAAACCTATCACTCGGAGGTTTTGAAAATCTGACCCTGGTAGTAAAAGACAGCTCCCCATCAGAATGAAGGAGTATGGATCAAGAATTCCCGGCCCTCAGTGAACCACTAGTGTGTTCACTTCCTTCCGGGTGATTATGAGATACAAACTAATGAAACGAACTAATAAATTAGTTCGTTCCGGATGCACTCACTCAGGATTCAAAAGTATGCTTTGGCAGAAGAGGATATCAGTTGAAAGAAAACTCAACCCTATCTTGGAAAATAACCAAGGCCTGGATGATGTTCCTCTAAGATTACTTACTGCACTGTATTTGAATCCAAGTGGACCCCATCTCGGTGTAGCACTTAACCTTACATTTCCATCAACCAGCAATTTTGGAAAATAATGGATTTGAAAATCATTCCCTGTCAGGTACTAGACTCTCAGTTAAAACACAGACCCTTTCAGTCTAGGCAAGACCTAATCGCTGAATCTGCTTCTTAAATTCCCAAAATACAACCCTTGACAGAATATGAATTAGTCATAACTGAAGAATTTATCCCTTACTCAGATCCGGATTTTATAAAGAGGTTTTTGTTGGAAATTTATAAAGCAATATCTGTTTTAAGATCTAGACTTCTATTGTCCAAGGGAAGGATCCCAAAATAAATACAGACCACCATAGTATATGATATTATCATGCATAAAGATATATGGAAGTGTAAAATTAATTGACCCAAAATATAGATGCGGGTCTAGACAGAAGGTGAAACACAAAATGAAGTGGTCAAGGGACCAAAGTAATGGCAGAATAATCAGGTGGACTGTAAACATCTACTGTCCAATTTCCCAATCACTCAGATGGAGCGAATTTAGACAGCCTAGACCCTATAATGGTGGAGTCAACACCAGTTGGGCCTCCACTGTCTATGAATTCGGATAAAAACCTACATGCTTCCCTTCTATAATGATCATCAGTTGGCATTGACTGATGCCAACTGACTCCCAGTACGGATTGGGATTCAGGTTTGGAAATTAAGATAATAAAAATAAAACTGTATCTGGATGGGAGTCAGCCGAGCAACTATTATAACCCCGGATGGGCGAACCGCCAAGGCTTCCACTGACAGCCATTCAGACCATGCAAAATAACAATTAGTAACTAATACCCAGAATACGAGCTAGTTATCCATGAGGGAGTACCCGCCAACATTAGTCTGATGTATTCTTTACTAATGGTTCCACACAACACACAAAGACAAAATGAATAAGAAACAAAAGAAGAGCCCTTGTATGAGAGACATTGGTTTCTCATGCAAGGTTGTGGATTGGGTCAACAATTGATGGTCTTAAATAATCCTTCCTACCATAATTAATTACAGTCCAGATTATCTGTTTAAGTCATCAAGATTTTGTTTATACAAGAATGTTTTAATGGCAATTGAACAAAGATCCTTTAGTCATGATGATTATTGAAGTTTGATTATTGCTAATCTCAATCTTTAATCATTGATGAGTCAAGGGTTCAATCAGTTAAGTGATGCAACTGGAGAATCAAAATTTGGGCAGCATAACACCCTATATTGCAATTCCAGAATGTTACATCCTAACCCGTGGGGCTATGATGTGAGTGTTGCAATATAAAATAGGGAAAGAATGAAATTTGTTTGAGATTAAATAGAGGGAGAGGGACCTTGTCGCGATATCATAAATTTTGTCGCGGACCGAGATCCGCGACATGGACATCCCGACAAGCTTTTAGAATTTTTGGCAGCATAACGCCTCTTTGTCGCTATGTGAGATTTTGTCGCGGAACGTGGTTCCGCGACAAGGGTGTCATCGCGACAAAGTGTTTTCAGAAAATCCTAAGCATTTGAACCTTTGTCGCTATGCATGGAAATTTTGTCGCGGAACGTGGTTCCGCGACAAGGTGTTCCGCGACAAGGTGTTCAAAGATCAAGGAACATGGCATAATTTTTCTGTCTCAGAATGGGATTTTGTCGCGGAACGTGGCTCCGCGACAAGATGATTCCGCGACAAAAAGCCATGAAGACAAAATGCAAGAGTTTGGCTCCTTTGTCGCTATGCATGGACAGTTTTGTCGCGGAACGTGGCTCCGCGACAAGGTATTCCGCGACAAAGGGTTTTAAATTATGGAGACAAGTGTCTTGAAACACCTTGGTCGCGGAACAGCCATTTTGTCGCGGAACGTGGTTCCGCGCCAGAAGGCGGTTGGCGCCCAAGGTGGTTCAGGACAAAAGTCAGAAAAAGCAGAAATGAACAGTGGCATGCAAACAGCGTGATCTCACCCTATTTCAGATCAAAAAGCTATTCTAAGCTAAAAATAAGCAAGAAACATTCAAAATAAAGAAGAACATGCTTAAACAAAAATAACAAGGAAGGGCAGAATATTAAAATAAAGCAGGAGTCCTAATCTAGGGTTTGATCACACATCCACACAACATTATCCATAATATGCCAACAGTAAACATAAAAATAACAAAATGGGGGTCAAATGACCCCAAAATGAAGAAGAAAGCATAAATCCATGGGGTGTGAGACCCATTTCATGATTTGGGACACAAATGATGAATGTTTTCCCATATTATTGAAGGGGTGTTGTTAATACCCATGATTTGGGTATTACAAACCCTAAAACAAGAGTCTAGAAACCAAAACATAGTGTAAAAATGGCTATCTAAGCACTGTGAACAGTAAAACACTAAACTAAGCTAAACTAAGAGCAAAAATTAAATAATACATGAAAATAAACCTAAACTACTCTACCTAAGAGAGAACTCCTACTGCTTTGCCTTCAAGAGCTTCTACTCAACAAAATTTTAGCCAACCAACCCTTGGCTCATGGGAGACACCTCATATTTATAGAAGTGTAACCCTAAGCCCATGGGCCTTGATTCTAGCCCATTGTGTCTTAAGACATCACACACATCACAGCTTTGTCTCGGAGCATCAAGTTGGTCGCGGAACACACTGCATGTGGCAAGGCTTCTCGACTGGGTCTTGTGTCTCTATTTGTGCATCTTGGTCGCGGAACATGCCTTTGTCGCGGAACACTGCATCGCGCCAAGGGTCATCGCGCCAAGAGGCTTGGCTGGTCTCCTCTTCATTCGGGCCACTTGGTCGCGGAACATACCTTTGTCGCGGAACACTGCATCGCGCCAAGGGCTTCCGCGACAAAGGTCCTCCTGGGCCTGCTGGATTGGGCCAGATGGGCCGGAAATATTCTTTTTGTGGGCTTTTCTATCTTTTTCCCATCTTTTTGTTTCCTTTTCTTTTTCTCATGTTTTTGGATTTTTCTAACATAAATATGTAATAAAATTACATATTTATGTCTTTTTCACACCAGCTTATTATTTTTACAATTATGCATAAATCAGTCTAATTCGACTGCTTTCTTACTTAATGTAAGACCGGAATGCGATCAAATGCCCGTTTAAGACACGGAAATGGATTGAAAATAATGGTCATTTTTGGCCATTATCAGTTCATCCCGGTTGCACCGTGATACTTGTCAAAAGTTTCATGGCTGGAAGAACCACAGCGCCGTTTGAACCCCACAGGAGTAATAAAAAGGGAAATCTTAATATATTCTTAAACCCCTTCCCTCAATCATAACTCTTTTCATTTTAATAAATCCGAACTTGGAAATTGTATTTAGACGGTTCTTCAACCCCCCCAGCAGCAAAATGAAACTTGGCTTGGGTGCAAAAGTTTCATGGCCGTCACCGGGGACTCTTGAGGCACCATTTGAAATCACAGTTTCCTCCTTAAGCAATAAACCATTAAAAGAATTTTCAGAAAATTACTCGTGTTGGCGAAGCTCGTCAAAAGTTTCATGGCGCCGTTGCCGGGGAGGATGCAGCGCCGTTTACTAGGAGAATTACATTCCTGATTTACTCATAGATAGTTCTTGTATATGTTCTTGAACTGTTACTAACCTGGGGGTTGTACAGGTACTGTCAAAAGTTTGATACCACCTGCTTATGCAACGGAGAAGGAGCACATTACCGGAGCTACCGTTCGATCTAGAAATAGAAAGGACCGCTCGCCAACTGAGGGCAGAAGCTAGAAGACGGAAGGAGCAGGAGCGTCGGAGCCGCATTTCACCTGAAACATCAAGCAGCGATCTATCAGATATGGCAGAAAACCAAAACATTCCCCCGATCTTACCCATAGACCAACCACCACATAACCCTGGTAATGGAGCTGACAGAGGAGTGGTAGAGCATCCTAATCGTGCCAACGAAGAGGAGAATCTACCAAATCCTAATCAGCAACAATACCAGCAATTCCACCAACAACCACCACCACCCGTAAATCAATTTCACCAAAACCAAAACATACCAAACCAACAATACCAAAACCAAGCTTTCAATCCAGATCAATTTCAGAACAACCCACAAGATCCACATAACTTCCAACAATTTCCAAATTATCACCAACAGTACCAGAACCAAGCTGAACAAGGAAATCAACAGCAGCAGCAAGCAGCAGCAGACTTCATGCAACCGATAGTGGAGCCCTATCTGGATGGACCTGGGAGAGCACATTTTCCTGCACGCAATTTCGAGCTCAAACCGGCACTCATTAATTTGGTGCAAAACAATCAGTTCTGCGGCGCAAATCATGAGGACCCTCATGATCATCTCCAGACCTTCCTGGAGCTCTGCGACACGATCAAAAATCAGGGAGTCTCTCCTGATGCTATAAGGCTAATGTTGTTTCCATTTTCTTTGTATAGTGGTGCCAGGGATTGGTATAAGTCATTGCCTATCAATCTGCGGAGCACTTGGGCAGACTTGGTGAGGAGCTTTTTGCTGAAGTATTTTCCAGAATCAAAGATTGAGGAAGGAAGAGCTAAGATTGGAGATTTTAAAATGAAGCCAGACGAATCATTATATGATGCGAAGGAGAGATTCTTGGGCCTCATCAGGCGATGCCCCCAACATGGGTACGCACCATGGGAGCAATTGAGGAAATTCTACGGAGGACTCACCCATCCATGGAGAACAATGTTAGACGCCGCTGGCGGACGACATTTACTCCACTTGCCTATGGACCAAGCTTGGGAGAAGATTGAGACAATGTCTGTCAACAGATCCATCCTAAACACGGACGATAGGAAGGAGAATCCTCCTAGAAAAGTCTTTGTTGTAAGTGAAGGGAAAACAGATTTTGAAAAATTGCAAGAACAGGTAGCTGCGATACAGCTGAGTCAGGATAAAGGGAAGGGAACGGACGCTTCTCAGGCAGGAACCTCATCAGACCAAATTCAAACACAGCAATCGGGAGTTGTCTGTGGACTGTGTCAGGGACCTCATCCAACTGACACATGCCAACAGATAGCTACCGAAAGCTGTAATTATGCCGGGAACTACCAAAATCGCCATCCCAACCTCTCTTATTCCAACAACAATGCACTTAACGCGCATTTGCTGCAGCCAAACCAGCCCAACCAGTTCCAAAACCCACAGCAAAACTTCAGACCTCAGAACCAAGGATTCGTCCAGCAAAGAGTGCAGAACTTCCAAAATCAGAATCAGAATTTCCAACCTCAAATCCAACAAAGGCCTAATCAGAACCAATGCCAGAATTTCCAGAATTTCCAGCCCCAACCTGATCAGAATCAGCAATATAACCAAAGGCCACCATCTCGTTTGGAGAACCTGATGACTGAATTTATAGCCAACCAGAAGGATATAAATTAGCAACTGCAGTCATCAATCAAGAATTTGGAGACGCAAGTCACCCAATTGGCCAAGGAACTACAGAACAGGGGGAAAGGAACACTTCCAAGCAGTACTGAAGCTAACCCGCAGTGTAAAGCAATCACATTGCGGGGAGGCAAGACTCTGAAAGGAATTGTTGGACATGGAAAAGAGACGGCCGAGGAGGAAAAGGATCTAGTGGAGGGTGAAAAAGGAAGTGAAAGGATCGAAGGAGGAGATGGTATTGGATTGGACAAGGACATACCAGAAACAGCTATTCCGCAGGTTGAAGCTGCAAAGGGAGCTGAAAAGGGTAGGGTTGAAGGTAAAATTTCCCTCTTTACCACCAAAAACAAATAATAATAAGTACATGCCAAGGGTGCCATACCCGGCACGTCTTAAAAATAAGGAGCAAGATGAAAAATTTAAAAAGTTTTTAGAAAGACTGAAAGCTGTCGAGATCACTATTCCATTGGTCGAAATGATTTCAGAAATGCCCGTCTATGCTAAATTTCTTAAAGAAATGATTTCAGGGAGGAGAAAAGCTGAGCAGGAGGAAGTAGTGATTTTGAACAGTAGCTGCAGTGCCATTATCCAAAGAGTGCTACCGGAGAAGAAGGAAGATCCAGGATGCATTACATTGCCAATCCACATCGGGAAAACTAATGTTGGAAAAGGGTTGTGCGATCTAGGATCGAGCATCAACGTTATGCCACTTGCCATGGTGAAACGTCTTCACTTGGGGACAATTGAACCGGTTACAATGAAGTTACAGCTGGCAGACCGATCAATTACCCATCCAATCGGAATCCTGAAGGACGTAATTGTCAAGACGGGAGGGACTCTCTTCCCCGTCGACTTCATTATTTTGGATATAGAGGAGGATTACGAGATGCCACTGATCTTAGGCCGCCCCTTTCTCTCAACCGGCGGTGCACTTATAGACGCTCGATCAAATCAAATCAAGCTCCGAGTCGGAGAAGAAGAATTGGATTTCAACATGGGAAAGCTGCAGAAGTTTCCGTCTGAGGGATCTTGTTCCATTTTTGATGTAATAGATAGTAGGAGTGAGGATGAGAGCATAGACTCTGTGACTGATGAGCCGAGCAAAGTTTCAAAACAGGTACTGAAGCCTGAAGGTGCAGAGCAACCAAGGAGCTGCAACGCTGTCCACTTCGAGGATCCTATCTCTGGGGACCTTGAAGAATTCGATGGAGTTGAGTTCATCCCGGAGGAAGAGGAAAGCACTGCTGAGGAGGAAATGGATCCTGTACTGACACAGGATCCTGAAGGTAAATCTGATCTCTCTCTCCCACCCATTTCTCGCAAATTGCTGCCTTCCGTTGAATGCCCACCAGAGCTTGAACTTAAAATACTTCCGGATCATCTTAAGTACGTTTTTCTCGCTGAACATAAAAGATTACCGGTGATTGTGTCAGCCAAGCTGACACAAGAACAAGAAAAAGCTCTGGTAGACATTCTAAAGAAATATGTACATGCAATTGGATGGACCATTTCTGATATAAAAGGAATAAGCCCCTCTGTTTGCATGCACAGAATTTTAATGGAAGAGGAGTATAAGCCCTCAAGGCAACCACAAAGGCGTCTGAACCCCCATATGCAGGAAGTGGTAAGGAAAGAAGTTATCAAGCTCTTAGATGCTGGTATCATCTATCCTATCGCTGATAGCAAATGGGTTAGCCCAGTGCAGGTCGTACCGAAACGTGGGGGGATCTGTGTAACAACTAATGAGCAAGGAGAAGAAGTGGCGACGCGTCCAGTGACCGGTTGGAGAGTTTGCATCGACTACCGGAAGCTCAATACCGCTACCAGGAAGGACCATTTCCCCTTGCCATTCATTGATCAGATGCTGGAGAGGTTGGCCGGAAGGGAGTACTACTGCTTTTTGGATGGGTATTCTGGCTATAATCAGATTGTAATAGCTAGCGAGGATCACGACAAGACCACGTTCACATGCCCATATGGAACTTTTGCATACAGGCGCATGCCTTTTGGACTTTGTAATGCGCCTGCCACATTTCAAAGATGCATGATGTCAATTTTCTCAGAATTTATCGAAAAATGCATTGAAGTTTTCATGGACGACTTCTCTGTGTATGGAGATACTTTTGATGAATGCTTGACTAATCTTGCACAAATTTTGAAAAGATGTGAGGACACCAACCTAGTTTTGAACTGGGAGAAGTGCCATTTCATGGTCACCGAAGGAATAGTGTTGGGTCACCGCATCTCGCACGCAGGTATCGAAGTCGACAGAGCTAAGGTTTCCGTCATCTCAAACCTCCCATTGCCTAACTCAATAAAAGCAGTTAGGAGTTTCTTAGGGCATGCCGGTTTCTACCGGAGATTCATAAAAGACTTTTCTAAAATTGCCAAGCCGCTCACTAACTTGCTTTGTAAAGAGAACCCTTTTGTAATAAATGAAGCGTGTGTTCAAGCCTTTGACACGCTCAAAGAAATGTTGATTTCTGCTCCAATAGTACAACCACCCGATTGGTCAATGCCTTTCGAGGTAATGTGTGATGCAAGTGATCTCGCCGTGGGTGCAGTTCTAGGGCAACATAAGGAAGGGAAGCATTGCGTAATTCATTACGCAAGTCATGCCCTGAATGAGGCCCAAATTAACTACACCACTACGGAGAAGGAGATGTATGCTGTGGTTTTTGCGTTTGACAAATTCAGACAATACCTCATTGGTACGAAAACCACAGTGTACACAGATCACTCTGCACTGAGATACTTGTTTAGCAAACAAGACGCCAAACCTCGATTAATCAGGTGGGTACTTTTGTTGCAAGAATTTAACATCATAATAAAAGATAGAAAAGGCAGAGACAATGGTGCTGCTGACCATTTGTCTCGACTAGAAAATGATAAAAATGAGCTAGCCGTAAATGAGAATTTTCCGGACGAGCAATTGTTCGCCTTGCATCTTCATGATCAAGCTTGCCCGTGGTTTTCCGATATTGCTAACTTTTTAGCATGCGGAATAACCCCAACATTTCAAAGCAGAGGCCACAAAGCGAGGTTCAACCGAGATGTAGTTAACTACTTCTGGGAAGACCCTTACCTCTTCAAGCATTGTGCAGATTCGATTATTAGACGATGTGTAACTGAGCACGAGGCTTATCAAATCGCTAAGAAATGCCATGAATTGGAATATGGAGGTCACCATGGCCCCACTCGAACAGCTCATAAGGTACTCGAGTGCGGTTTTTATTGGCCTACCATTTACGAGGATTGCAAAGCGTTTGTTAAAGCTTGCGACAGATGCCAAAGACTAGGGAATATCTCCAAGAGGGATGAGATGCCTCAACAAGGAATTCTCACTCTCGAGATTTTCGATGTATGGGGTATTGACTTCATGGGACCATTTCCGACATCTGATGGGAACCATTACATCTTGGTAGCTGTCGATTACGTTTCCAAGTGGGTTGAGGCTGTTGCACTGCCAACCAATGATGGCAACCAGGTCGTCAAATTTTTGAAAAATAACATTTTCAATAGATTTGGTGTACCCAGGGTGATCATATCAGATGGAGGAACCCATTTTGTTAATAAAGCATTTGCAAATCTCATGAACAAAAATGGGATTCTCCACAAGATCGGCACGCCTTATCATCCCCAAACCAGTGGTCAGGTCGAGGTCTCTAACCGCGAAATCAAACATATACTCGAGGCCACTGTGGGGACAACTCGCAAAGATTGGTCACGTAAGCTCAATGATGCTTTATGGGCATACCGCACTGCATTCAAGACTCCCATTGGGATGTCTCCTTACAGACTCATCTTCGGAAAAGCCTGTCATTTGCCCGTAGAACTAGAGCATAAGGCTTACTGGGCCGTACGAATGCTCAATTTTGACCCCCGAGTTGCTCAGAGTAAGCGCAAGTTGGACCTCAATGAAATTGAGGAAATACGTGCGCAAGCTTATGAATGCTCGAGGATTTATAAAGAGCGGACCCAGAAGTTACATGATCGTCGTATTAAATCTAAACACTTCTATGTTGGCCAGAATGTCTTGTTATTTAATTCTAGGTTGAAGCTATTCCCCGGAAAGCTTAAATCCAGATGGGAAGGGCCATACGAAGTGATGCACGTGTTTGAAAGTGGAGCTGTCAGGATCCGAACTGACAAGGGAGAGCTGGTGGTGAATGGACACAGACTGAAGGAGTATCTTGGGCAGTTCGACCCCGAAAAAGAAGCTCAGATGACAACAGAACTGGCTTATGTTCAATAAATATTATACATATATTTACTTACTTATTTATTACTTTCTTCACTTATTTTTATTGGGACAAAGTATCCAAAAATCAAGAGAACATTTAGAGTACTAAGACTCTAAATGTGAGGATGTTGATAATTGGAGAAAACCTAATACCTTTTCATAATTGTTTTGCAGGAATTCGAGGAACCAACAAAAAGAAAGATAAAGCTTCCAAAAACCAGGTTCCCGGTTGGGGTAACATTATATTTAATGAAGGTTGATTTTGGAATTTAGAGAAATCTAAAATCCAGAATACATTCATAAAATAAAATTGTTAACCCAACCTAATTTATGCAAACAATATGTTTTAGATTCTCATTCGGTGTAGATATGTTTGCTTTTAAGTTCATATAATTTTTGGAAAACCTAAAAATTTTCCTAAGTCTTGGATGTGGTATACTTCTCATTTCAAGAAAATTCGAATTAATTCGAATTGCTTGGAACATACCACATAAGACATTTTGCCTTGGAATTTTTCACTCTCGGATCTGTTAATTCGAGTTATTCTAGCAATTCGAATTAATTCGAATTGCCATGAAAATTCGAATTGGCAACCAAGGCAAACAAATTTTCGGATTTATATAGGCCAAGTAGTGCAATTCGAATTATAAGGCAATTCGAATTAATTCGAATTGCCTAACTAATTCGAATTGGCAGGCACAAGGCATTTTCCTCAGCAAGTGAGCAATTGAGTTATTCTAGCAATTCGAATTAATTCGAATTGCTTGAATAATTCGAATTAGCTCATTTCAGCCTTGTGCAGATTTTGCCCACATTCTCAAGTTCGAATTATGAACCAATTCGAATTAATTCGAATTGATCTCAGTAATTCGAACTTGCCTGGTTTCTCTGTTTTTCAAGCCAATTCGAATTAATTCGAATTGGCCTGAATAACTCGCATCTCTCACAGGAAGCATCAATTCGAATTAATTCCAATTGATGCAATAATTCGAACTCCCCTTCCAAATCCTTATATATCCGTGTTCCCCCCCCACTTCCATCACTTTCACTTTTCACATTTCCAAAACACCCGTGTTTTCTCTCTCACGAACCCTTCCCCCTCGCGAAAACCAGTCGCTCTTCTCAAGCTTTCCTCCGGCCAAATCACTCGGAAATGGCTTCTTCTTCGTCTAATCCAAGTGGGAGCAGGGGGTAAGTGTTTCTGTTCCATTTTCGCACTCGGTTTTCGCAGTTTTTAGTTTGTCTCTTCGTATTCCTTGCGAAATCGAGGTTGGGGAGGGAATGTGTGTCGTTTTTCATGATGGGGATGTTCGGAATGTGCCCGGAATGTGTTAGGTTGTTCGGGAATAAGGATAAAACCACTAGGGCAGAACCTAGATTTTTTTAGGGCTTTTTTGTGAAACTGCCATTGATGGAGTCGAGTGTTTCTGTGAAGGGAAATTCTTTTATTTTGAAAATGGGGGTCTCAAAACCCTTAAAGATTTGATTTTTGTTCATATTGCAGTATTGTTATTCCATTTGTGTCTTTGTGTGTATTTGTGTTATCTGTATTTGTGTTTTGCTAATCTGAGAATAGGGTTAACACGGTGGTCATGCTTGGTTCAGCCACTGTGTTGTTTTTCAGTAGATAATTGTTGATGATGACTGAAAATGCATATCGATACTATCTGCAAAATTCATGTTTTTTAGGCATGAGTTTTGTTGGTGACATTAGTACATTACAGTAGTATAGATGGATTAACTGTTCTCGTTTCTGATAATGTTTGCATGTATAATATTATATGAATACTTTGGCAATAAATGCTTTTGTCGGGTACATGTTGCCCACATTTTGCAAACTCAACTCTAGAAGTTGATTTTTGCACATACGGGACACATGGTACAGACGAAACCATGCCAAAATTTTTCCAACACTTGAAGCATGGCATTTATGTGTAAAAAGACAAAATGATAGATTGTTCTTTTTGTTTAAAGTGTTTGATCTTTGTCAACTTGGAACAAGTGGGAAATACTTGTAAGGAATGTTTTGTTTTATTCCTTAAAAACCACTTTCCAAAACAAAATCCAAATGGGGGACCACTTACACCCCCAATTTCATTAAATAAACAAGTCAACACCTTTTCATAAAAATCCAAAAATCGCCTTTTGTATGTATGCATGTCTATTTTTATCTTTATTTTTTATTTTTGGTCATGGTCCATTATACATACTAGTAATTGTATGATTTATCGCTTGCATTCGATTTTCATCATTAATCTCTTATCTTCCCTACCTCACACGATTTAAATCACTTTTTAAGTGATAAAAATTGAATTCTTTCGTAGGTTCAATAACCTACGAAATTCTCTTTTTGGTCCTTTGACCACCCAGAAACATCTTAGACTACTTATAGTCTAAGAAAAATTTCTAAGGATTCAAGATCCTTATTTCTCTATTGCTTTCCTTATTTTTGTTGTAATAAGAGTGGATTTGATAACCTGACCCCTTGGACTTTCATAGTGTACCTCAAGTGAGACAGGTGCTAGAAAGTGAACTGTACTTTGAAGTGGCTGAAGGTATTAGGCTGAGGGTCTCAGACCTAATCATCTCTCCATGTCTTTTCAGAGACATCATTCCCCTAGCCCAGAACGAAGATCACGAGGAAGAAACCCAACTACTGGATCTGCCAGTGGAGCTCCTAGGAGAAATCCTCTCCCGCATCGGAGAGGATTGCATTAAGAAAGTGTGGAGACTCAGAGGAGTGTGCACCAAGCTAAGGGACGCAACTGATCTTCCCATCGTCTACAGAAGGTGTGAACTGGAAACCACCATCGTCAAGATGTGGGAGCAGAGGTTGGAACCGCAAAAAGAGGCACTCATGGCCAAATGCGAAGAAGCTGGCAACTATAACCTGAAACTCATCCCAGCCCTGCAGGCATTCGGAGCAGGAAACGAGACCCTGGCTTGTGAGCTGCTAAAGGAAGGGATTGAGGACAACTACAAGGCCTCAATCTTTGTCCGGGGATACATGCTGCTCAGCAGGCTGGACAATGAACAGGTCCAGCAGGGAGTGTCAATGATCGACAAGATCATAACCAGCAGGTTCGTCATGCAATACGTTGGGACCAACGTCTTCGCATGGTTGGCTGATAGCCTGGAGACACCCGACTTGTTTGGAGACCAAGGACCAAGGGTCTACTGCACCAGGGTGATGGAGGAAGATGAGGACGACATGGTAGATTTCTGCGTACCCTGCAGCTTAACGAACTATGTTCATTGGACCAGAATTCTCTTCCAAGGGTAGCGGGGAAAGATGCTGACGAAGAACTGAATCTGTAAAGATTCACTTTTGACTGGATTCACTGGAATCGTATTTTGGTAACTTTTTGACTGATCTTTGACGCTAACCTATCCAAGTGTACAGCTTTGTCTCTATTGATGTCTGGCTGTAATTAAGGTCGTGTACTGTATAACGAACCTTAGAATTATCTGTTATGATGGGTGTACGACATATTTTGGGCAGTCGTACATTTATTGCTTTCCACAAGAGAATTTCGTCTTGAGTTCTCCATTATTTAAAAAAAGATGTGTGGCAGTCCAAGATGAATAAGTGACTGTCACGCCAAAAACAAGCTGTGACATGCTTGCATGCTCACAGTGTCTTTTTACTGCTTTCAATTAAACAAACCGGCATAAAACAAACATAAATCTGTCACCTAAATTCACATGTTGAATTTAGGCTGATGACGAAATCTTCAGACTATTACATTGGGATAAAACAATTAAAAATATGCATGACATAAATTCTTGAAGTTTTGAGCTATAAAAATCCAATGATATGATCACTTGAAAGACTAACAAACTTTCATGTTGAGAATTTGATTGAATAAGTTGTAAGAATTTTTCAAAGGATAAATTTGAGAATAAATGTATGACATGATCAAACCGTCCCTTGTGAGATCTGAGCCGAGTCATTTTTACTCAATACTTCTTTGATTGTGTGAATCAATTCGATTAAAGGGCACTAGAACTTGCAATTGGGACCGATTCAAGACCATGCCATATTCCCGAAATCGAGCATATGATCGAGGCACTTAGAAAAAACCCAAAATTTTGGCTTTCGTTTGAATTCTAAACCCAAAAACATTTTCCCTTTAGGATTAACCAATCTGAGCCTTTAAGCCTAATTTTTCTTTGAAGCCCTCTATATTACTCCTAGCCTTACAAAAAGACCAAGAAAATCAAACCCAAGTGTACATGAGCCATCCCATCAAGGCATAGTAACTTTTGATCATCCAGTATGTATCAATCGGTATGCTGTAAACCGATTCAAAAAAAAAAAAAAAGTAGAAAAGAAGTTGAGACCTATTCAACAAGAATAAATTGCAAATGACAAAGCAAATTGGACAAAGTCCAATGTCATGCAATGGAAACAGAAAAACAAAAGAAAGATAGAAATAATGATGATCATAAATTCTGCAACATGCCAAACTATGGTGGAATGGTGTCATGTCACTTTTTAGCCCAATAATTCCTTTTCCTACCAAATGTTACAACCGTATGCCCCGTTACAACCTTAAATAAGACCTCGGGATCTCGGTTTGAGGAAATGAGCAGGTGGCGAGTTGGTCCAATTGCAAGCTTATGGGAGAATTTAATTGAATTTGATCTTGAGCGTTAATGATAAAAGCCAATCTTGAGAGTGAGTGAACTTTCCAATTCTACTATATGTGAGGCTCTGCTTTGATTGATTAATGATTCATGTCATGCTTGAATTCAAGAATTACGCCAATGCAATTCTCTAAACACATATTCAAGAAGAATTAACAATAATGATTGATTTGTGTGTTCACTCAAGTGAGAAGTATCATTCCATTAAACACTGCAACCAAGAGAGTTCAATACTTGTAATTTTGATTGTCTTATCCCAATATAAAAAGAATGAAATTTCTGAGGCCACGCAAATGGATTGAATATGCAGAGTCCAAGCTCCTAGGAGCACTGACTCTGACTGCTCGGGGACGATCAGTATTAAATGTGAGGATGTTGATAATGGCCAAAATTGTCCATTATTTCCAATCCATTTCCGTGTCTGAGACGGACATTTTGATCGTGATTCCATCTTATTTCAATAAGAAAGCAGTTGAATTTAACAGATTAATGCGAGTTTGTAAAAACATCAAGCCGGTAACAAAAAGACACAAAATATGCAATTTTAATTGTATTTGTGTTAGAAAGATCCAAAAACATGAAAAAAAGGAAAAAGAAAAAGAAAAAGGAATGAAAAGATGGGCAAAAGAATAAAAGAGCCCACAAAAATCCAAAAAGATGGGAAAAGATTGAAAATCCCACAACTGAAATTTGGTTAAGTGTTGAAGCACAATTCGAATTGTGAGCAATTCGAATTAATTCGAATTGCACAACAATTCGAATTGCTAAAGAGAGCAAGAAATGGTTAAGTGTTGGAAGGGATGCAGAAGGCTAATTCGAATTATTCAAGTTCGAATTAATTCGAATTAGGGAATGAAGAGAAAAGAAACCCAAAGGCAAGAAGAAGATGCAATTCGAATTGTCCAAGTTCGAATTAATTCGAATTGGCACACACAATTCGAATTGCCAACAAAGTGCAAGGAGCCAAGCAGAAACCCTAATCCAATTCGAGAAAAGATCAATTCGAATTATTCACAACAATTCGAATTGACTACTGAAGGCTACAATCCCAGCTCAAGGAAGAGATCTCACAATTCGAATTAATTTGAATTGGCTAAGATAATTCGAACTTCACTGAACAATTCATTCAAATGAAGCTGTGGAGCATGGACACAACATTGGTGGGCCTAGGGTTTTGAAGATTGTCTATAAAAGCAAACCTTCCGCAACAGAATCAAGGGATCAAGAATTTTAACCAAAAGGCAGCTTGGGACAAAAAGAACAACAGGAGGTTCCACACCCCTTAAGGGTTAGGTAGGTAGTTTAGATTAGTTTAGTTTATTTTTCTTGCAAGTATTATAATCTTTACATGCTTTAATCTTAGTTTAGTATAGAAGCAGTTTGTGTAACCCTTAGAGTAGCCATTTTCCATATGTCTACATGCTTTCTAGTTAGAATAAACCCTACCTTCAAGCTAATGATGGTGTTGGGTTCTTATTTTGCTTTCAAGTGTCAATACAAGGAAAATTTCCAGAAATGGTTTTATCCATTTGTTTTGGCACTCTTTAATGCTTTCCCTAGAAATAAATGCTTAGCATGTTTGTTTGTTTCAACTAGGTTACATTTATTATGTCCTAGTTGACATTCAAACTTAATAAATGCATGTTTGTTGGGTTTTTGGCTTGATTTAGTGCCTTAGAGCTTCAAATAAGTGTTCTTAGGTTTTAGATGTTTTTAATGTTTGTGCTAACTTGTATTTTAATTTTATTCTTCCTGCCTTAATCTTATTTCGTGCTTCCTTAGATAACTTGTGTGCTCTTAGTTTACTCATGTAGTTCTTAGATAACTAGATGTTTTAGGCTCTTTGATCTCTGATTTCTTGTTTGTAGAAATAGGGTTTGAATCTGGCCAATACCCACTAGACATGTATTTGTTTATTTCTTGAAAATCTCACTAGGGTGGCTGTGAAATGACACTGATGTGAGATGAGGGATTTAGTAAATTTAAACCCATCATTACAGTACAGTGTTCACCTAACCCATACTTGTGAGAACAAAAATTGTTGTTGTCTGAAAATATGTGATTCGAATTGAGGCAATTCGAATTAATTCGCAATTCGAATTAATTCGAATTGCCCAGGAAATTCGAATTGCACACCAAAAACTATTCTCTTCATGTGGTTTTCAAACAATTCGAATTATGTCATTCGAGTTAATTCGAACTGCTCAACAATTCGAATTGGGTTAAAAACCACATTGTATCCATTGCCATCCCTTCATGCCTTAGTTTATTTTCCATCCACAACCAATTCGAATTGCCTAATTCGAATTAATTCGAATTGCTGGACAATTCGAATTCACCCTTCCCTTTGAGGTATATGCCTTAGTCAATTTGAGCAAGAAAAGGACTTCTCCAATTCGAGTTGTCCAATTCGAATTAATTCGAATTGATCAATAATTCGAATTAGATGATGTTCCAATTTCTAGCAATGATCAATTGAGTAAGTAATACTTCATCCTCCATGCATTCTCAATTCGAATTACCCCAATAATTCGAATTGAACTATCCCTTCTATTTTGGAAACTCCAAAAATATTTTCTTTCATGATTTGTGTAAGTTGCATGGGTGTATTGGGCCTAGGCCCAATTCATCTGATCTTTATCCATTACACATTTCAACCCATTAAGTGTCCATTTATTGTGTGCTTAACACCCACACAATACCAAAAATATTTTCTTACTTCTTTGTTTTCTCTTTCATTGTGTGTATGAACGGATAATGAGAAACACCACAGATTAATGTTGGTGAAAGGTCCCTTCACAGGGATATCGACTAACCCGTTTTCTGTGTGTCAATCATTATCTGTTATTTTGCATGATCTGGTTAGTGGTTGGTGGAAGCTTCGGCGAGCGTTCTCTTCACTAAGAGTTTCGATTAGTCACTCAGCCAATTCCTAATCAGATACAGTTTTAATTTTCTTTATCTTAATTTCTCAACCTGAATTCAAGTTGCAATAGTATCAACTGATGTCGACCAACATCAGTTGAGAAATATTACAGCAAGAAATATGTGGGTTATTTTTCCACTCACAGACAAAAGAAAACTAAATGACGGCGGTCACCGTTGTTTGGGATTCTTTTTGTCTACAATCATTCATCTTGGATAATTGGGAACCGGACAGCAGATGTTTGCAGTCCGGAAAACCCCAACTATCTCTGGCACTCTTTTAGCCGATTTCTCCTCATCTCAGGCTAATTCACTTTGTGTATCGCATTCTGTCTAACCCCACCATATATTTTGGGGTATTTTATTTTCCTTTTCATATACTTGTATGCATGATAATATTATGTAGATGTTCCGGTCATATCATTATTTTGGGGATCCTTCCCCTTCGACACAGAATTCTTGATTTAAATCAGATGCTGCATAATGAACTTCCTACAAAAATTCATTTATAAAATCCGGATCTGAGTAAGGGATAAATTCAACAGTTATGACTAATTCATATTCCACTGGGGGTTGATTTTGAGAGCTTAGAAGCAGAGTCAGCGATTAGGTCTCACATAGACTGAAAGGATCTGTGTTTTAATTGAGAGTCTAGTACCTGTCTAGGGAATGATTTTCAAATATTCATTTGCTTCTCAAAATTGCTGTGTGTTGGAAATCTGATATTAGATATCGCATTAAGTCAATATCCACTTGGGTGTAGATGAGATGTGATAAATAATACTAGAGGAACGACATATAGGCCTTGGTGAATTTATAAGGTAAGGTCGAGTATTCCTTCGACTACTATCTTCTTCTGCCAAAGTCTAGAATTGAGTCTTGAGTGAGTACATCCGGAACAGGCTCATTTATGGATCTGTCTCATTTAGTTTGTATCTCATAACTACCCAGATGTTGTAAGCCCTGTGGCTTACTGATATCTCGGGAGTTCTTGATCTGCATTTGGTCACCAAGACCAGGGGCTCTTTTATACTAACGGAAAGAGACGTTTTTAACAATTCCGAGTGATAGATTTAAATGCTTTCTTTACAGCTTTCTTACTGCTTTCCTTTAAATGCTTTCATAGAGGTCACTCGGAAGAATTAGGGGCTGTCCATCTGTTAAAAGGTTTGAGAGTTATGGAATGGTTTGGGGCTTGATTTGAAACTTTGGGTGTGACATGGGGGAATGATAGGAGTACTTGGCATATCAACTAATGATATGTTAGGTGTTGCTTGTCCACCACATATAGGTAATGTAACTTCACAAGGCCTGTGGAGGGAGTTATAAGTCTGTGGTATCTTAGAAATTGTTGTCTTAAGAGCATGTAAATTCTCATCGTAAGTACCTGTCTGTTAAAGGGAACATGGTGTAGAAAGCATGAGAGTTAGCTAACTAGAGGATTATCCCAAGCTAAGATCTGTGTATAAAAAATTGGAAGTTTAATTGTGTTTCGTCTGAATTTTGTCCAATTTTTATTGTTTCCTCCCTGTCCCTTCTGTCATATTTTAAAACTGCTTTCTAGTTAGTGTAGAATAATTTTATATTGCTTTCGTAGTATAGATTTAATTGCTTTCTTCGATCTAGTTTATCATGCTTTGTAGAATAATCTTTACTGCTTTCATGATCTGGTTTAAATTATGTCGAGTAGTTGATAGAAACCCTTGCAAAACTTGAAACGAGTAACCGAGTGGAAAATCTTAGTAAACGACGTGGGTCCTGCTTCCATCGCACATCCTCCAGTGAACGATCCGGTACTTACTATAAATTACTGCAATTTTTGACCCGTGCGCTTTCGGGAGCACAGTTTCGTGACACAAATAAATAAAAACAACATTTTGGGCAAATACTCTTACAGTGGGAAGATGTTCAAGAATTTCATGGCAGGTATCTTCTTGACATGAAATTAAGAGAAGCATTGTGGTGCAGATACCTAGGACTTTCAGGGTGACAGACTGAAGGTTCATCCCGGTTGCACCGTGATACTTGTCAAAAGTTTCATGGCTGGAAGAACCACAGCGCCGTTTGAACCCCACAGGAGTAATAAAAAGGGAAATCTTAATATATTCTTAAACCCCTTCCCCCAATCATAACTCTTTTCATTTTAATAAATCCGAACTTGGAAATTGTATTTAGACGGTTCTTCAACCCCCCCAGCAGCAAAATGAAACTTGGCTTGGGTGCAAAAGTTTCATGGCCGTCACCGGGGACTCTTGAGGCACCATTTGAAATCACAGTTTCCTCCTTAAGCAATAAACCATTAAAAGAATTTTCAGAAAATTACTCGTGTTGGCGAAGCTCGTCAAAAGTTTCACATCGCAAGGGATCAAGGAGATGAAATGTTAGAGCAAGAAACAAAAGAATTAAACAGGGGGGGGGGGGGGGGGGGAAGTGGAGGTACCACTAAAAGAATATCAACATGTTGTTGATCCCTTCTTTCCCAATGTTTTATTCAATTCTGTATTTCATGAACTCCCTTGTAATTTGTATGAACAGAGTGCATCTCAAGGAGGCGAACAAGCTAATTTGGAACAAACTGAAGGGGGGCAAGAGTAGCAAGAGCAGCAAGATGAGGCCTCAGATTCATATTGGGAGCAGGCAGACCAAGGGCAAGCAATTTCTGAGGTAACCCAAGAATCAATAGGATCAATTCGACCTGCTGAGTATTGGATAACCTCCACTTCAAAGGGCCGGATGTGGGTATCCACAAAGAAATATCGCAAGTACCCCATCAAGGATGATGCAGATATCACGAGGAGGTTCAACGGAAGCGAGCAAAATGCGGGACGCTATATGGCACTTTCTGGAGTGTTCATTCCCGACAAAGGATTCAGTCCGGAGATGCTGGATCATCCAATGCTAGTCACCTTAAAAGAAAATCATGGATGGACAGAATTCCTAACCCACCATGCCGAACCAGGGATAGCAGAGCTAGTGCGGGAATTCTACTGTAATATCAACGTTGCTCAGAAGAAGAGTTGGGTGTGAGGAGTTGACATTGACATATCTGGAGAATATTTGAACAACTTCCTCGGCACGCCAAACTAGAGATCAGAATTTCCCACAGCTGAGATATTTGAGAAAGGGACATGCAAGGCAGCTGAGAGGCCCTATTACGAAAATATCACAAGATCGCTCACTGCCGATAGCTATACAGGAGAATTCTCTTTCTACGCCAAGCATCTCAAGCTGGAGTTCCAGCCCTCATATGACTTCTATATGTCAAAGATCAGGCCCAACCCTCACGCTCATGAGACATCTGGTCGAATGTTAAAGGGTTTTGCTAAGATTTGGCATGGCATGAAGATCAGTGTGGGAGAGCACATCTTCCATATAATGACTACGAGGAACTCCAGGAGAACAGCTCTCTGCTATCCCAATCTCATCAGAAGAATTTGCCAAGATCAAGGAGTAGACTTGTCGGTTTTCAAAGGGAGCGATCTCATCCACATGAATCCTCCTATTCCAGTCCCACAGACTAGGGTGACTGATCCCATCGTATACGCCATGCCAGAAAGAGATGCGGGATCAGATGCCCAGTCTGGATACACTCCCAGGCAACCAGCTAAACGCCAACCACGCAGAAAGAAGGCCCATACTGAAGCGGTGCCTTCAACAGAAGAAGCTGAAATTCCTTCAACGGAGCATACAGAGCATCCTCTTACACAGCCAAGCGAAGAAGAACAGCCTCCTGCAGACGCCTCCACTCCAAGTCAGCCAAGAAGACATCCAGTCCGACCTCCTCTCAGAAGCTAGAACGTTTCTCAATTTCCTGCTGGCTCTCAGACTATTGAAATAGTGAGCCAAATTGGACAATAGATGGTGCAAAGTGTCAAAACTCTTGCCGATGTCATTGTTTCGAATCAAGAAAAGCAATTGCAGAAGGAGGAAGAGTTCAGGCTGAGAGCACTACAAAAAGAAGAAGAGTTGAGACTGAAGGCGTTTGAACGAGAAGAAGAATTCAGCCGAATGATGTTTGAAAGAGAAGAGAGGCAACACAAGGATAGGATGGAGAGCGAAGAAAGGAACAGAAAGCTGATGGAGTCGCTGTTCAACAATCAAGCCCAAATGATGAGTGCCATAATCAGGAAGCTGCCCTCGCCGCCGAGAGATCACACCGGACCTTCCAAGCAGCAACCTGAGAAGAAGGATTGAGCTGACATGATCAAATCTAGACGAGTTGTATTGTAAACATCATAGATTAGAATTTTCATTCATTCAGTGCACTTTCGATTATACTGTTAATCTAGTGTAATTGATGTATTTATATGCTTACAAAGAATGGAATTTTTTAGTTCTAACTTTTAAGAAAACATGTGTGGCAGTCCAAGATGAATAAGTGACTGTCATGCCAAAAACAAAGCTGTGACATGCCTGCATGTCCACAGTGTCTTTTTACTGCTTTCAATTAAATAACCAGCATAACACAAACATAAATCTGTCACCTAAATTCACATGTTGAATTTAGGCTAATGATTAAATTTTCAAGCTATTAAATTACGATAAAATAATTGAAAATACGCATGATATAAATTTTTGAGGTTTTAAGCTATAAAAATTTAAAGATTTGATCACTTGAAAGAAAAACAAACTTTGATGTTGAGAATTTGATTGAATAAATTGCAAGAATTTCTCAAAGGTTAAATTCAAGAATAAATGTATGACATGATCAAACCATACCATGTGAGATTTGAGCCATGAGTCACTTTTACTCATTATTTCTTTGTTGTGTGAAAATCATTTTGATTAAAGGAAACTAGAACTTGCAATTGGGACCGATTCAAGACCATGTCATATTCCCAAAATCGAGCATATGATCGAGGCACCTAGAAAACCCCAAATTTTTTGCCTTCGTTTGAAATCCAAACCCAAAAATATCTTTCCTTTAGGATTAACCACTCTGAGCCTTTAAGCCTATTTTTTCTTTGAAACCACTATATTTTCCTAGCCTTATAAAAAGACCAAGAAAATCAAACCCAAGTGTGCACGAGCCAATTCTAATAAGGCATTATAATTTATGGTCATCAGAAAGATCCATCAGTATTCAAACAACCGATCAAAAAGAGAGAGAGAGAGAGAGAGAAAAGAAAAGAAAAGAAAAAGAGAAAAATGTTGAGATCCATTCAAAAAAAAAATTGCAATTGACAAAGTAAATTAGACATAGTCTAATGTCATGCAATAGAAAAGAAAAACAAAAGAAAGAAAGAAATATTGATGATCATAAATTTCAAATAAAAACATGCCAAGTTATGGTGGAATGGATTTGTGTCACTTCTTAACCCAATAATTTCCTTCCATATCGATGTTACAACCGTATGTTCCGTTATAACCCCTAATAAGACCTCGGGATATCGATTTGAAGAAATGAGTAGGTGGCGAGTTGGTCTGATTGCAAGCCTATGGGAGAATTTAATTAAATTTGATTATGAACGTTAATGATTAAAACCCAGTTTGAGAGTGAGTGAAATTTCCGTTTCTACTATATGTGAGGCTCTGTTCTAATTGATCAATGTTCATGTCATGCTTCAATTCAAGAATTAAACCGACGAGATTTTCTAAATATGTATTCAAGAAGAATTAACAATAATGATTGATTTGTATGTCTATTCAAGTGAGAAATATCATTTCATTAAGCACTGCAATCAAGAGAGTTTAATACTTGTAATTTTTTATTGTCTTATCCCAATATAAAAAGAATGAAATTTTTGAAGCCACGTAAATGGATTGAATGTGCAGAGCCCATGCTCTTAGGAGCATTGATTCTGACTGCTCGGGGACGATCAGTATTAAATGTGAGGATGTTGATAATGGCCAAAATTGTCCATTATTTCCAATCCATTTCCGTGTCTGAGACGGACATTTTGATCGCATTCCCATCTTATTTTAATAAGAAAGCAGTTGAATTTGACAGATAGTTGCGAGTTTGTAAGAATAATGAGCTGGTAATGAAAAACACAAAAATCTACAATTTTTATTGTATTTGTGTTAGAAAAATCCAAAAAACATGAAAAAAGAAAAATAAAAGAAAAAGGAAAGAAAAAGATGGGGAAAAGAAAAAAAATCCCACAAAAAACTAAATTTTTGGCTAAGTGTTGAAATTCGATGCGGTTTATACCGCATCGTGTTAATAGACCGCATCACTGAGAAGAAGACAAATTTGAAGTGTTGAAGATCAATGCGGTTTACATGATGCGATTTATACCGCTTCAAACCCATGTAAACCGCATCACTGAAGAAGAAGAAAAATGACCAAGTGTTGGAAGAGAAGTATCTAATCGATTCGGTCTACATCGATGCAGTTTATACCGCATCGACCTTGTAAACCGCATCGTTTCAAAAACGAAGAAACCAAGCTGAAAGAGGAGAGATGCGATGCGAATTAAATGGTGCGATCTACTCGATGCGGTTTATACCGCATCGATGTTGTAGACCGCATCACTCAGCCAAAGACCAAGGAAGAGACCTCATGCAATGCGATATGTATAATGTGGTTTATACCGCATTACTTGAAGAAACCACATTAATTTCAAACCATGGAAAATGCATCCGGATGAGGTGTTCAACACGTGATAAATGCATGCTACTGTTAATGGGCCCTGATGGGCTTAGGATTTCGAGAAAGAAGTATAAAAGCTGACATTCTCCAGCACTTGAGGACAACTTTGAACTTTACATTTGACATTCAGCAGGGAACAAAAAGAATTTGAGGAGGATCTTCAGTTCACCCCTTAAGGGTTAGGTATGTAGTTTAGTTAGATTTATTTTCCATGTATTTTAGCTTAGTTTTAGATGCTTTAACCATAGATTTTTTTTTGGATGAGCTATAAAGCCTGGCAACAAACAAACAAAGGGAAAAGAAGAAAGAAAAATAAAACCAACACAAACAGGGAGGTCAAAGACCCGCCCCCAATTAACAGCCAGGGGAGGGCACAACA
Source organism: Hygrophila difformis (assembly GCA_030278955.1). Taxonomy (NCBI): domain Eukaryota; kingdom Viridiplantae; phylum Streptophyta; class Magnoliopsida; order Lamiales; family Acanthaceae; genus Hygrophila; species Hygrophila difformis. The sequence goes on along the minus strand of JAOANR010000005.1, from coordinate 36,675,272 downwards.
GGTGCATCTAACTCCAGTTCCCTCAAAACAAAGTCCGGCGGGAAGGCCCAAGTCGTGAAGAAGTCTTCCTCGGAAGCCCCACGTTTAGCAAGCTTATCCGCCACTCTATTGCCCTCGCGTCTCAAGTGATAAATATAACAAGTAAGAAAAGAATCCTTCCTGTCTTTGATGCTCTGGATAATCGAAGCCAAGGGATGAAATAGAGAGGTAGAATTCAGGACATTGATCACCTCCAGTGAGTCCGTATAGCAACAGCAGTTGCTAATACCTTGCCAAAGGAGGTAGCCCAGGCCTTCCTCTACGGCAGTGAGTTCCGCATGGAGGATAGATGTGGTATTGACCGAGCCGCAACCTCCTCCTCTCCAATTCCCAGACACGTTACGATGCACGTATCCAAATCCCGCACGGCCGATGGACTCATACACACTCCCATCAACATGGAGTATATCATCCCCACTACCTGACGGGTTCCACGATATGCTCTGAGGTCGGGGAGCTTTCCCAATTCTTCTATCTGCGTTTGCTAAATCTGCTGCAAGCCTTAGAATGTCACGGTGGATCACCCATCTAGATTTAGATTCACCCCTGAATATCCGTGCGTTTCTCTCATTCCATATGATCCATAAACCTGCAAAAAAAGTGTGGCCAAATTTCTGGAACAAAGCAAAAAGCAGAACCTTAATAGTCTCCTTAGGGATCCCCTCACAATCCAAAGGCACCATAATGTTTATCTTCCTCCAAGTCTGACGTGCCCAAGGGCATGATAATAGGCAGTGGCTCCAATTCTCTTTCTCAACACCACAAATCACACACAAGGGGGAGTTTGTGAGTTTACGTTTGTACCTAGTTGAATTAACCGGTATTTAACATGCTTCTTAGTTAGAATGAACCCTACCTTCAACTAATGACTGGTTTTGGGTTATTTAATATGCTTTCAAGTGTTAATACAAGGAGAAATTCCAGAAATGGTTTTTGTCTCATGTATTTGACATTCTCTAAATGCTTTCTTAGTAATAAATGTTAGAATGTTTGTTTGTTTGCAACTAGGTTTCATTTATTATGTTCCTTGTTGACTTATAATTTCAATAAATGCATGTTTAGTGGGTTTGTAGCATGTTTTATACCTTAGAACTTCAAATAGTGTTCTTAGGTTTTAGATAATTTTAGGGTTTGTTAGAAATAGGTTTTAATGCTTTATTTTATCTTTCTTGTTCTAGATCTTTCATTAATGCTCCCTTAGTTATTGTTGGTGTTCTTCCTTATTATGCTTATAGTTCTTAGATTTTACTTTGTTTTTGATAGATTAGTCTTTAAATTTCATGTTTGTAGTTTTAGGGTTTAATCCTTGCTATTACCCACTGTGCATGCATATATATTGTTAACCACAAAATATTCACAAGTATGACTGCAAGATGACACTGATGTGAAATGAATGATGTGGTCTAATCGCATCTATCATAAACCACATCAGATAGAAACTGCATGAATACTTTGTGAGCAAAAATTCAACTTATAAAAAAAAAATTGCATGTGATGCGGTCTAACTGATGTGGCTTATACCGCATCAGTGTTAATAGACCGCATCATAATAAAATAGTGTTGGTGTTTTACTGCTTTTCATTGCATCAATGCGGGGTGAGCGGTCTATGCGATGCGGTTTATACCGCATCGCCTATATAGACCGCATCGCCTCAGAAACCGCATCACATTCCCCCCCCCCCCCCCCATCCCCTTCATGCCTTAGTTTATTTTTATCAACCTCATGTGGTCTACATCAATGCGGTTTGTACCGCATCACATTGTAAACCGCATCACCCTCATTTTTTGGTAAAAATGACTTAGCCAATTTTGAGTAAGGATGCATTATAATGGCCAGAAATGACCATTATTTTCAATCCATTTCCGTGTCTGAAACGGGCATTTGATAAGAAAGCAGTTAAATTGGACTGATTTATGCATAACTGTAAGAATATTGAGCTGGTGTGAAAAATACATAAATATGTAATTTTATTACACATTTATGTTAGAAAAATCCAAAAATATGAGAAAAAGAAAAGAAAAGAAAAAGGAAATGAAAAGATGGGAAAAGGAATGAAAAACCCACAAAAAAAAAGTTGATTTTACAGGATATTACGACGCTAGACACGACTACGACGCTATGCATGTATAGCGTCGTAGCTCGGTCTAGCACCGTAGGAAGAAACCAAAGCTGACATCTGAAGAAGAGTGGACGACGCTAAGCATGGATAGCGCCATAATGGAGGATAGCGCCGTAGTGATGGATAGCGTCGTAGGCTGTTCACTGAGAAACAGAGAGAGTCTTCGAAGTAGAAGACTACGACGCTAAACCTATAGTGTCGTAGCAAGGATAGCGTCGTAATGCACCTATAGCGTCGTAAGCCTTGCCAGAATTCAAATTTCAAGGCATGGGGGCCCATGGGCCTAGGGTTTCTCAGCTATATATAGAGGTGTTGACTCCCTGGTCTTGTCACTTCACCACATTCCCACACTTGGAGACAACTCAAGTTTTTGAGGTGTGTAGATAGGGTAGTTAGTTAGGTTTTATTTTTTGTATTATTTAACTTTCATGCTTTAGTTTACATTTTTGGTCACTATTTATGTAGATTAGTGTTAGTTTAATGTTTTTAGACCTAGTTAGCCACTTTTTCCTTATTTACAGTTTTGTTAAACTCTTTATTTAGGTTTGAAATACCCAAATAATGGGTATTATCAAATCATTTGATATAAAATGGGAAGTTAATCATGAAAGTGCCCCAAAAACATGAAATGGAAATGATTCCATGGATTTTCTTGCTTTATTTTTGGTGTAATGACTATTTGGTCACTTTATTTTCCTTTACAATGTGGGTTTTCTGTTTTCTCCTTCTTTTTGGGTTTCTATGCATGTTTTTATGGTTGAAAACCCTCATTTGGGTTTGTGGTTCATGGGTGTATGCTTTTAGCTTGTTTTGTTATGTTTTTATGCATTTTGGTCTACTGTTTTCATCTTATTTCACTACTGTCATTGCATTGATGAACCATGAAATTGAAAATAGGGCTTGCAATCGCAGAGATTGCATTACCCGAACAACAACATGTTTCTGGGCTAGCTACGACGCTAACCGCCCTACGGCGCTATCCTTGGGTAGCGTCGTAGGTGAGGTTTACCGCCGTAGTTGCCCAGAACTTAAACAAAAATTTGCCCTACGGCACTAAACCAACGACGCTATCCTCAGTTAGCGTCGTAATCTTTGTTTAGAGTCGTAGGTCCCCAAAAATTCTTCTTTCTCACAGAACCCACCTACGGCACTATCCTTACGACGCTATCCTAGGATAGCGTCGTCATTTAATGTTTAGCGCCGTAATATCTCTCCTTTTTCCAAAAATTTCTTTCTTCCCCAATTTCTCAAACCACTTACGACGCTACACCTACGACGCTATCCTAGTATAGCGTCGTGGCTTAATGAATAGCGTCGTACATACCCCTTTAATCCAAAATTTATTCTCTCTTGCACCAACCCATGACGACGCTACCCTCACGACGCTATTCTAGGATAGCGTCGTAACATCTGTTTAGCATCGTAATCAGCATCTTCATGCAGATTTTACATTCTCCATTTTCATCATTAATTAATTGAACCCTCTGGTCATTAATGATTAATGATTATAATTAGCAATGATTAAATCACTAATTGTTGTGATTAAAGGATCTTTGTTCAGTTACCATTAAAACATTTTTCTATAAACAAAATCATGATGTCTTAAACAGATAATCCGGACTGTAATTAATTATTGTAGGAGGGATTATTTAAGCCATCAATTATGGATTACGTCCATAACCTTGCATGAGAAACCAATGTCTCTCATACAAGCTTCTCTCTTTATCTTATTCTATTCTATTTTTGTCTTTTGCGTATTGTGTGTAACAATTAGTAAAGAATACATCAGACTAATGTTGGCGGGTAGTCCCTCACGGATAACTAGCTCGTATTCTGGGTATTAATTACTAAATGTTATTTTGCATGGTCTGGATAGCAGTCAATGGAAGCCTTGGCGGTTCGCCCATCCGGGGTTATAATAGCTGCTCAGCTGACTCCTATCCAGATACAGTTTCATTTTATTTATCTTAATTTCCGAACCCAAATTCCAATCTGCAGTATAACTCGGCTAATGTCTGTCAACAGTAACTGATAAATACTGCAGAAAGGAAGCATGTAGGTTTTTATCTGAATTCACAGGCAGCGGAGGCCCAACTGGCATTGACACTGCCATTGTAGGATCTAAGCTGTCTAAATTCGCTCCATCCGATTAATTGGGAAATTGGACAGTAGATGTTTACAGTCCACCCGATTATTCTACCATAACTCTGGTCCTCTGACCACTTCATAATTGTGTCCCACCTTCTGTCCTGACCCGCCTCTATATTTTGGGTCAATTAATTTTACACTTCCATATATCCGTATGCATGCTATTATTATGTATTGTTGTGGTCTAAAATATTTTGGGATCCTTCCCTTGGACAATAGAAGCATAGATTTAAAACAGATATTGCATATTAAATTTCCGACAAAAACTCCTTTAGAAAATCCGGATCTAAGTAAAGGATAAATTCTTCAGTTTTGACTAATTCATATTCTATCAAGGGTTGATTTCGGGAAATTAGAAGTAGAGTCAGCGATTAGGTCTCATTTAGACTGAAAGGATCTGTGTTTTAATTGAGAGTCTAGTACCTGCTTAGGGAATGGTTTTCAAACTCTTTATTTTCCAAAACTGCTGTTTGTTGGGAATTTGAGGTTAAATATTACACCGAGATGGGGTCCACTTGGACTCAAATACAGTATAGTAAATAATCTCAGAGGAACAACATCCAGGCCTTGGTTATTTTCTAAGATAGGGCTGCGTTTTCTTTCAACTGCTATCCTCTTTTGCCAAAGCCTATTTTTGAGTCCTGAATGAGTGCATCCGGAATGAACTAATTTATTAATTCATTTCATTAGTTTGTATCTCATAACCACCCGGAAGGAAGTGAACACACGAGTAGTTCACCGAGAGCCGAGAATTCTTGATCCATACTCCTTCATTCTGATGGGGAGCTGTCTTTTACTACCAGGGTCAGACCTTCAAAACCTCCGAGTGATAGGATTTTAAATGCTTTCTTTACCGCTTTCTTTTAAAATGCTTTCGCTAGAGGTCTCTCGGTTGTATTGAGAGTTGTGTAACTGCTACTAGGATTGATAGTTAAGGGATAGTTTAGGGCTTAATGAGAATCTTTGGGTGTGACATGGGAGAATGATAGTAGTACTTGGTATGTCAATAAATGATTTGTCAGGTGTTGCTCATCCACCACAGATAAAATAACATACCCTGGCCGGGGCAGTTACAAATCTGTGGTATCTTAGAATTTGCGGTCTTAAGAACATGTAAACTCATACTGTAAGTACCTGTCTGTTAAAGGGAACGCAGTACTGAGAGCATGAGAATTAGCAATCTGACAGGATTATCCCGAGCAAAGATCTGTGTATAAAAATGGAAGTTTAATACTGTCTTATCTAAATCTTGTCCAAATTTTATTCTTTTCTTCCTGTCCCTTCTGTCTAAACTGTGAATCAGCTTCATAGCTAGCATAGTGTAACTTTTCATTGCTTATATAGACAGTATTTATTGCATTCTTAGAATAACTTTACCCGCTTTCTAGAATAGAACTTATTCGCTTTGTAGAATAAATTTAAACGCTTTTGTAGTTTAATTTAAATTTATGTCAGTAGTTGTTAATCACTTTTCAAACCAATTGGAGCAATACGAATGGAAAATCTAGTAAAACGACGTGGGCCCTGCTTATATCACACATCCTCCAGTGAACGATCCGGTCTTACTATAAATTACTGCAATTTTTGATACCGTGCGCTTTCGGGCCACAGTTTCTTAACACGAGTAATAAAAACGTGAAAACATATAAATATATCCCTAATCCCAACTCCGCCTTCATAAATTGGTTTCATTGAATAAAATTGAAAGCCAGGATTATGATTTTTCAGAAAATGCTCATGTAGTGTAATACCCGGGATTTTTATCGGCGTCCAAAGGAATAAAATTTATTTCTTAATCAAATCAAGGTTGAAATATCTCCGAGAAGAAGAAAATAAATTATCACAATAAATTATTGCTCGGAAATGAAACGCCGATAGATTCAAAAATTCAAAATGGAATAAAGGAGGGAAAGGAAGCCCGAAGACATTCCATGAAATCGAGTCAAAAGAATTGAAACTAAATTCAAGAAAGAAAAGAATTTTAATTCCAGGAACCCGTGAAGTTGGAAATAAATTAATTAGATAAATTGTTGCACGGGAGTCAAAAGACGACGAATTAGAAGCCGACGAATCCAAATGCAACGGACTCAAGATTTCAAGTACGGGATTAACTCGAGACGAGATTAATTTAAGATAAGAATTTATAATCCGAGAATGACCCGAAAAATCGAGCACGAAAACGTAGGAGCACAGAAGTCCGAAAGAGAGGAGAAAAGGCCCGATCGGATCGCACGGACCCGCTCGGACCGAGGTCCAGGCGGAGGCCGTGCGCTGGCCGCGCGGTCTTTAGCCTAGGAGCGCGCCAAGAGCGCGTGAGCTCCCCAGAAAACGGCAACAACGCGTCTCGACGATTTTCTTGCCATATTTTCGACCCCGACGATGGAAACTCAATCCGGGGCTATGGAAGGATATAGGGGACGACCTTAGACTGCTCCCTAACCCTAAATTCGAAAATTACGAACCTAGAGCAGCCATCTTCTCCTCACATTCTCTCCAACTCCTCCCAAAGTCGAAAACCCCGAAATCCCTTGTGTTCTTGAAGTTCCGACGACGAAATCCGAACAAGAAGGACTTGAGAAGGAGAGGACCGACCCCTAGGACATTGGTAAGTAGTTTTTGAGTTTATCTACACCTTTTTGAATCTGAAAATCGAATCTAACTAAGGATTTTTACTTGCGGATTCGGTTCGTGGACGTTGGAAGAGGAAACCGACTTGAGGAGATTCGTTCGTGACATCCCGTGAATTCCGGACGACCCCGTGACCTCCTAGACATCATCCCCACTGTAAGTTAATGCTTACTTGGTTTTGGGTGACTTAAAATTCAACCAAACATAGAGATTTAGAAACTCAAAAATCTGTCAACGCGAAAAACCCCCGGCGCAGCGTATTGGTGCGAATTTTTCGAACACTTAAAACTGCTCAAACGGAAAAACTCAAAACATGAAAAACGTTCCTAAGACATAGTTCTAGTTTGTGTAAAGTTTTCATAATTTTCCATTGTGTTTTGATATCCGAAAATGGCCTCCAATGAACCTGTCCTAAAAGTCAAACTTGAAACTGTGACAGATTTGACATTGGACCAAAACCCCTACTTCAAGAATTCAAACCTAAAAACTCAAAACTAGACTTTTGATCCTAACACATTAATCTAAGTTGTGTAAAAATTTCAGCCATTTTCATCAACGTTTGCTATCCCCAAACGATCCGAACACAAACTGCCTTGAAAAACCCTTTTGGAAATCTGAAGGTGTTGATGTCCGAACTTGATGAGCCTGTTTCTATATCTTCGAGTCCGAATTGATCCTTGCAATCTAAATGAACATTGTAGATAATTATGTCTAGTGTGTGCATATAAAATTTCAGAATTTTTGGAGTCCATTTGATATGTTAAAAAGTCGAATCTTTGAATGGTGTCGAATCTGAAACCTGACAGCATACTACTTATGGGAAAGACTTGATTTTTGACTCGTTTCGTTAACCCGGATCGAGAAACATAAAACACGAAACTTGTTCGTCTCTGTGTTTTCGAAGTACCGGTGAAATTTCAGAATTTTCGGACTTAAAATGAATTTTTAATTAATTATGGAGTAAGACAGCGACTTGTGTAAGTTATATTTGAGAATTTTGTGAAACTTGCGAAATGCGTTCTCACCTTGCGGGTTTGATTCCCCAAGGGCGATCGTTTGTTTTCCTGCGGGTTCGATTCCCCAGGATGTGTGTTGATTCCTATGGGTTCAATTCCCTAGGATGTATTTGAGTTCTTGCGGGTTCGATTCCCCAAGGGCGATTGTTTGTTTTCCTGCGGGTTCGATTCCCCAGGATGTGTGTTGATTCCTATGGGTTCAATTCCCTAGGATGTATTTGAGTTCTTGCGGGTTCGATTCCCCAAGGGCGATCGTTTGTTTTCCTGCGGGTTCGATCCCCCAGGATGTGTGTTGATTCCTATGGGTTCAATTCCCTAGGATGTATTTGAGTTCTTGCGGGTTCGATTCCCCAAGGGCGATCGTTTGATTCCCTGCGGGTTCGATTCCCCAGGACGTGTGTTGATCCTACGGGTTTGATTCCCTAGGATGCGTTTTAAATTCTTGCGGGACCATTTCCTCGAGAACATATTATACTAGATTATATCGAACAAAAGTGAAAGAGTGAAATCCTTGAAATACCAAATCCTAAAATCATGAGAAAATTAAGAGAATTGAATATTTTCTTTGTTTTAAATTATGCCATTTAATTATTAGTGGATGATTAACTTAAATTGTGTATTACCTACAAGCATGTTTTATTAAATTTAATAAAAGGCTTTGAAACCCCTAAATCATGCTAGGTGTTAACTTACTCAGCACGTTTTGCTGACCCATACCATTTCCTTCTTTTTCCTACAGAGCATAAGGATTATACTGAGCACGTACATGCATGGGAATTTTTGTGCACATTTTATTTTAAATTTGCATTAGACTATAGTATGAACGGGCCTGTTTAACCCGTGTTTTGGCCATGTCGGCCCTTATACTTTATTTCCGGTGCACAACTTATATTTCCGCTGCGTGTATGGATGATTATTATTTTTAAATATAAGTATTTCCGGACTTGGTTGTTTAAAATTATTTTATACCCTTAGCCTTGCATCTTTCAAGTGAGCTCGAATGAAGTCGTGTCTTGCTTGGGAGGTGTGGCGGTGACATCCCGGCCTGGGTTATCAAATCCGGGGTGTTACAGAGTGGTATCAGAGCCCGGAATATTTTTAAACTATTATTTTTAAGTATTATTATTTTTAAAGTTTTTATTTCTAAACTAGTAATATATTTTAAAGAGCCCAATTATTATTTTGAAGTTAAAGCCCAAATTTTTAACCCAAAAAAAGAATTTTTTTTAGAAGCCCAAATATTTTTTTTGAAGCCCAAGAAATTATTTTTAGCCCAATACCCTTGTTTTACTCAAGCCCAAATAATTTATTTCTTTTGGCCCAATATAGGGGCCCAAATGTTTTACCCTTATTCTTTTAAAATCTATACATGGAATAAATTTATTTTTAAAACCCATGGATAAATGAATGCATGCGTAATTAAATTTTTTTTATTTTTTTTATTTTTATTGGGGGGATTGCATATGCATACATACATAATTGCAATCACTCTTTTTATGAGAATCATCGACTCTATGAAGACACTCTTAAATTAGTATTCGACATGACTTTGACTTAGGAGCGCCTGCTAAAGACTAACTTTGCCTTAGTCCTAGATCTTGATCACTTAGAAACTCATCTTCGCGTGCTTAACGACAGAGAAATGGCACCTAGAAGAAAACTGAGGAAGGTAAGCCCAAACGGCACTGACACTGACCTCCCAAACGCACCTAACAACAATGAGAATCCTCCGAACGTAGGAGATCGAGCGCCTCCTATTCCCAACAACATGGATGAACGTTTAAGGACGGTAGAAGAAGTACTCGTAGCATTAGGAAATGCCGAGGTGCATAGGGCACGAGCGGCAATACCTCCGCCAGTAGCCCGAGTCAACTACTTGGCATTGGTAAACCCCTACAACCCACCCCATTATGACGGGCAAGAGGATCCGGCCAAGTTGGAGGGTTGGATCCGTACCTTTGACAAACTCTTGGACGCTATCAAATGCCCCGACGAGGAGAAGATACGTGTAGCGACCTACTACTTAGGAGGCGAAGCCGATGAGTGGTGGCAAAACTTTCAAACGAATTCAGAGGAAGATGAAGAATCCTACACCTGGGAAGGACTTAAGGAAGCCTTGAGAGAAAGATTCTACCCACTGAGCACCAAGACCGCAAAGTACGAGGAATTCATCAACCTCAGACAAGGAGCGCAAACAGTACAAGAGTACTACACCAAATTCAAGGAATTGGTGCGATTTGCTACAAGGATAGTACCAACTGACTCTGACAAGCCTCAGAAATTCGAGATGGGTCTGAAACTTAGTATCCGGGAGATACTTGCAGTAGGACAATTCACAAACCTGCAGACGGTTTACGATCGAGCTGTAGCAATTGATCGAGTCCAGCAACTGAAGCGTAAAGAAACCGATGAGTCGAGCAAGGACTCGCAAGAGTTTGAGAAAAAGAATCGAAACATTAGCAATGGCAATTTTAAGGAGAATAAGAATAAAGGTTTCAATTATGGGAGAAACGGCATACGTCATACAGTCATACCACGTTGCCCGCAGTGCCACCAAGCCCATCTGGTGCGCGAATGCTCAAGGCGCGGGACTTGTTATAGATGTGGTGGGGAAGACCACATGATTAGAGAATGCAATGTTCGTTTGGAGAGGATTGAGAAGAGGCTAGATTTGGTAAACCCCCAACCAGAGGAGCCATAGGACGATTGAACGACATCGATCGAGCTGACCTGCCAGCTCAATGAGGAAGGATCATGGGCAACGATACCCGAACCTGTTTGCGAATAATACATAGGCAGTTATGGGGACATAACTGTAATCTTAAGGGGGGAGGATGTAACGACCCGAATATTCTATTCCGAATATTTTGTATTTCGAATAAGCAAATTCAAATTGTTTTGAACTACGTAATGACTTGATCCCTTCACAGGGTACGTAGGCAACTTGGAAATTTCAATTCTGAGTTCAGTCAAACGATATAATAAAATAATACCAACAACATCAAGAACAACAACACATAATGATACAATCACGCATTCCAACAATAGCACAAAATAGAAAGGACCTTAGTTCCAAGCTCGCGAGAAGCTAACACCCAACTTCGGGGACGAAGTTGATTCTTAAGGGGGGGTAGACTGTAATACCCGGGATTTTTATCGGCGTCCAAAGGAATAAAATTTATTTCTTAATCAAATCAAGGTTGAAATATCTCCGAGAAGAAGAAAATAAATTATCACAATAAATTATTGCTCGGAAATGAAACGCCGATAGATTCAAAAATTCAAAATGGAATAAAGGAGGGAAAGGAAGCCCGAAGACATTCCATGAAATCGAGTCAAAAGATTTGAAATTAAATTCAAGAAAGAAAAGAATTTTAATTCCAGGAACCCGTGAAGTTGGAAATAAATTAATTAGATAAATTGTTGCACGGGAGTCAAAAGACGACGAATTAGAAGCCGACGAATCCAAATGCAACGGACTCAAGATTTCAAGTACGGGATTAACTCGAGACGAGATTAATTTAAGATAAGAATTTATAATCCGAGAATGACCCGAAAAATCGAGCCCGAAAACGTAGGAGCACAGAAGTCCGAAAGAGAGGAGAAAAGGCCCGATCGGATCGCACGGACCCGCCCGGACCGAGGTCCAGGTGGAGGCCGCGTGCTGGCCGCGCGGTCTTTAGCCTAGGAGCGCGCCAAGAGCGCATGAGCTCCCCAGAAAACGGCAACAACGCGTCCCGACGATTTTCTTGCCATATTTTCGACCCCCGACGATGGAAACTCAATCCCGGGCTATGGAAGGATATAGGGGACGACCTTAGACTGCTCCCTAACCCTAAATTCGAAAATTACAAACCTAGAGCAGCCATCTTCTCCTCACATTCTCTCCAACTCCTCCCAAAGTCGAAAACCCCGAAATCCCTTGTGTTCTTGAAGTTCCGACGACGAAATCCGAACAAGAAGGACTTGAGAAGGAGAGGACCGACCCCTAGGACGTTGGTAAGTAGTTTTTGAGTTTATCGACACCTTTTTGAATCCGAAAATCGAATCTAACTAAGGATTTTTACTTGCGGATTCGGTTCATGGACGTTGGAAGAGGAAACCGACTTGAGGAGATTCGTTCGTGACATCCCGTGGATTCCGGACGACCCCGTGACCTCCTAGACATCATCCCCACTGTAAGTTAATGCTTACTTGGTTTTGGGTGACTTAAAATGCAACCAAACATAGAGATTTAGAAACTCAAAAATCTATCAACGCGAAAAACCCCCGGCGCAGCGTATTGGTGCGAATTTTTCGAACACTTAAAACTGCTCAAACGGAAAAACTCAAAACATGAAAAACGTTCCTAAGACATAGATATAGTTTGTGTAAACTTTTCATAATTTTCCATTGTGTTTTGATATCCGAAAATGGCCTCCAATGAACCTGTCCTAAAAGTCGAACTTGAAACTGTGACAGATTTGACATTGGACCAAAACCCTACTTCAAGAATTCAAACCGAAAAACTCAAAACTAGACTTTTGATCCTAACACATTAATCTAAGTTGTGTAAAAATTTCAGCCATTTTCATCAACGTTTGCTATCCCCAAACGATCCGAACACAAACTGCCTTGAAAAACCCTTTTGGAAATCTGAAGGTGTTGATGTCCGAACTTGATGAGCCTGTTTCTATATCTTCGAGTCCGAATTGATCCTTGCAATCTAAATGAACATTGTAGATAATTATGTCTAGTGTGTGCATATAAAATTTCAGAATTTTTGGAGTCCATTTGATATGTTAAAAAGTCGAATCTTTGAATGGTGTCGAATCTGAAACCTGACAGCATACTACTTATGGGAAAGACTTGATTTTTGACTCGTTTCCTTAACCCGTATCGAGAAACATAAAACACGAAACTTGTTCGTCTCTGTGTTTTCGAATTACCGGTGTAATTTCAGAATTTTCGGACTTAAAATGAATTTTTAATTAATTATGGAGTAAGACAGCGACTTGTGTAAGTTATATTTGAGAATTTTGTGAAACTTGCGAAATGCGTTCTCACCTTGCGGGTTTGATTCCCCAAGGGCGATCGTTTGTTTTCCTGCGGGTTCGATTCCCCAGGATGTGTGTTGATTCCCATGGGTTCAATTCCCTATGATGTATTTGAGTTCTTGCGGGTTCGATTCCCCAAGGGCGATCGTTTGTTTTCCTGCGGGTTCGATTCCCCAGGATGTGTGTTGATTCCTATGGGTTCAATTCCCTAGGATGTATTTGAGTTCTTGCGGGTTCGATTCCCCAAGGGCGATCATTTGTTTTCCTGCGGGTTCGATCCCCCAGGATGTGTGTTGATTCCTATGGGTTCAATTCCCTAGGATGTATTTGAGTTCTTGCGGGTTCGATTCCCCAAGGGCGATCGTTTGATTCCCTGCGGGTTCGATTCCCCAGGACGTGTGTTGATCCTACGGGTTTGATTCCCTAGGATGCGTTTTAAATTCTTGCGGGACCATTTCCCCGAGAACATATTATACTAGATTATATCGAACAAAAGTGAAAGAGTGAAATCCTTGAAATACCAAATCCTGAAATCATGAGAAAATTAAGAGAATTGAATATTTTCTTTGTTTTAAATTATGCCATTTAATTATTAGTGGATGATTAACTTAAATTGTGTATTACCTACAAGCATGTTTTATTAAATTTAATAAAAGGTTTTGAAACCCCTAAATCATGCTAGGTGTTAACTTACTCAGCACGTTTTGCTGACCCAAACCATTTCCTTCTTTTTCCTACAGAGCATAAGGATTATACTGAGCACGTACATGCATGGGAATTTTTGGGCACACTTTATTTTAAATTTGCATTAGACTATAGTATGAACGGGCCTGTTTAACCCGTGTTTTGGCCATGTCGGCCCTTATACTTTATTTCTGCTGCACAACTTATATTTCCGCTGCGTGTATGGATGATTATTATTTTTAAATATAAGTATTTCCGGACTTGGTTGTTTAAAATTATTTTATACCCTTAGCCTTGCATCTTTCAAGTGAGCTCGAATGAAGTCGTGTCTTGCTTGGGAGGTGTGGCGGTGACATCCCAGCCTGGGTTATCAAATCCGGGGTATTACATGTAGTGGGAAATTGTCAAAAGTTTCATGGCAAGGATCTTCAAGGCACTAAATTGTCAAAAGTTTCATGCCGGGGAGGTCCATAATGCCGTTTGAACTCAAAGTCTCCCCTCATGAGAAATAAAAGGTTGAATATATCCTTAGACCCCTTTCCCGCGAATCATAACTCTTTTCATTTAATAAATTTTAACCTGGGATATTTTAGAAATACTCGTGTGCGGAAATTGTCAAAAGTTTCATGGCGCCGTTGCCGGGGAGGATGCAGCGCCGTTTTATTAGAGAATTACATTCCTCATTGCTATTAGTTAGCTTATACATATAAATATAAATATTCACCTTCAGAACCAATTCTAACCTGGGGATTGTACAGGTACCGTCAGTATTGAAGCCGTTGTTCTATGCAAAGGAGGAAGCAGACGCCAGCCGAAATCCCGTACAACACAGAGATAGAAAAGACAGCTCGACGTCTTAGGGCGGAGACTAAACGAAGACGGGAACGGGAGCGACAGGCACTACTTTCACCGAGCAATAGTAGCGACATATCCGATATGGCCAACCCTGACCTTCCCCCAATCATTCCACCCAATCCACCACTTCACAACATTGAGGAAGATCCCGAAGACGCTGATAACGATGATTTGGATGATCCCCCTCCTCAGATCATACAAGGAGGCGGGAACCCACCAAACGTTGAACAACAACACTTCGAGGCACCTCCTCCCAATCTAAACCCTCAAAACCCACCAAACAACCAAAATTTTCAGAATCCTCAATTTCAAAACCCCCAGTTTAACCAAAACCAGAATCATCCTAACCCGAACGATTTCAATGATCCCAGAAATTACTATCCAAATCAGAACTTTTACCCACAGCAATACCAAGGAGGGCCAGGGAACAATCAACAGGCAGCCGCAGCTGACTATATGCAGCCCATTATAGAACCATATTTGAACATTCCTGGACAAGCTCCATTCTTGGCCAGGAATTTCGAATTGAAGCCGGCACTCATCAATCTTGTTCAAAGCAATCAGTTTGCGGGGGCAAGTCATGAAGACCCGCACGATCATTTGCAAACATTCTTGGAGCTATGTGACACCATTAAGAATCAAAATGTATCTGCTAACGCTATTCGATTGAGATTATTTCCCTTCTCTTTGACTAGTGGAGTGCGAACATGGTACAAATCGCTGCCAATTAATCAGAAGTCCACCTGGGAAGAAGTGATCCGAAACTTCCTGGCGAAATACTTTCCGGAATCTAAGGTGGATGAATGCCGTTCCAAAATCGCGGAATTCAAGATGAAGCCAGATGAGTCCCTGTATGATGCCAAGGAACGATTCTTCAACCTGCTCAGAAAGTGCCCCCAACATGGCTTCCATGAATGGGAGCAGTTAAGGAAGTTTTACAGCGGTTTGACCCCATCCTGGAAATACATGCTTGATGCTGCTGGTGGTCAACATTTGCTCTACATACCAATGGATCAGGCCTGGGGCAAGATTGAAGCAATGAGTGTAAATAGATCTGTTTTAACTGATGATGTTGATCCCCCTCCCCCTCGTGGTTTATGTGCTGTAGGTACAGCGGGGAAATCTGAACTGGACAAACTAAAAGACCAAGTGGCTGTCTTGGCCTTGTATCAAGAAGCTGGGAGCTCTACACAGGCTCAAAATGCTGAAGCTGTTTGCGGGACTTGCCAAGGCACGCATCCCACTGAGTCCTGCCAGCAAGTGGCAAATGAAAGCTGTAACTATGCAGGTGGATTCCAAAACCGGCACCCGAACCTTTCATATTCCAACAACAACGCTTTGAATTCCCACCTGTTGACCCAGCCCAACAGTTCAACCAACCAAGGCCCCAACATTTTAACCCGGGTTTTCAGCCTCATATTCTAGCTAGGCCACCCCAAAACCAAAATTTCCAAAATTTTCAGCAGCCACAGAATCAGTTTGTCCCAAATCAGAATCAGTTTGGTCAAAACCAAGGTCAGAACCAGAATTGGAACCAAAACCAGCAGAAACCCCCTTCAAGATTAGAGACCCTCATGACTGACTTCATTACCAGTCAAAAGGAAATCAACACTCAGTTGCAGTCTTCTATCCGGAATATGGAGACGCAGGTTACAAAAATGGCCAAGGAAATGCAGAAAAGAGACTAAGGAACTCTACCCAGCACAGCTGAGAAAAACCCTCAGTGTAAGGCCATCACACTGAAGTCTGGTAAAGTTTTGGAAGGACCCAAGGGCAAAGAGAAACTGGTACAAGAAAATGAACTGGAAGGTGATATTGAGGAGAATGAAAAGGAAGCCGAAAAAGAGACAGCCAATCTGCAGACTGACGCTGCACCTGAAACGGCTGAAACAGATAAGGGTACAGGTGGAGGTACAACTTCCTTCCCTTTACCACAAAAACAATTTGATAATAAAAAGTTCATGCCAAGGGTGCCATACCCGGCCAGACTTAAAAATCAAGAACAGGACCTTAAATTTGAAAAATTTCTGAAAAGGCTGCAAAAAGTAGAAATAACTATTCCTCTCATCGAAATGATAGCTGAAATGCCAGCATACGCTAAATTTCTGAAAGAATTAGTTTCAGGAAAAAGGAGAATTGAGCAGGAAGAACTGGTAGTTCTTAACAATACATGCAGTGCTATCATCCAGCGCAAGCTTCCTGAGAAGCAAGAAGATCCAGGCTGTTGCACGCTGCCGATCCAAATCGGGAAAATCAAAGCAGGAAAGGGCCTCTGTGATCTTGGTTCTAGCATCAATGTTATGCCTTTGGCAATGGTGCAACGCCTCAAGCTGGGACATATCGAGCCAATCAAGATGAGACTCCAATTGGCAGACAGATCCATCACGAAGCCTGTCGGCATCCTCAAGGACATCGTAGTGAAGACTGGGAATATTATATTCCCAGTTGATTTTGTGATACTAGACATAGAGGAGGATCTGGACATGCCATTGATCTTGGGGAGACCATTCCTTGCAACAGGCGGAGCACTGATAGATGCAAAAGCTGGACGAGTAACACTGCGAGTCGATGAGGAAGAAGTTACATTTGACATGGCACAGTTACAGAAATACCCAGATGACGGGTTCTGTTCATCAAAATCTGTAATAGTTAGGAGTGAGGAGAGAGAGAGCTTGACTCTGAACTTGATCATGAAAAGATGCTGAATGAACTATCAAAGCAGGTACTGAGACCTGCTGGCGTGGAGCACAAAGGATGCAAAGCCGTTCACTTTGCCGATCCCGAACAGGGGATTTGGAGGAGTTTGACGGCACAGACTTCCATGACGACGCCGACCAAGAGGAGGCGGATCCTGTACTGATGCAGGATCCGGAAGGTAAAACTGATCTTCTCTCATCTAATTCTCGCAAATTACTCCCTTCAGTGGAATGCCCACCAGAGCTTGAACTAAAAATCTTACCGGAACATCTTAAGTATGCGTTTCTCGCAGAACATAAAAATCTTACCGGAACATCTTAAGTATGCGTTTCTCGCAGAACATCTTAAGTCAGCCAAGTTGACACAAGCTCAAGAAAATGCTTTGGTGGGAGTGCTTAAAAATTATGTGCGTGCAATCGGTTGGACCATTTCTGATATCAAAGGAATAAGCCCTTCTGTTTGTATGCACAGGATTTTAATGGATGAGAATTTCAAGGCCTCTCGCCAGCCCCAACGAAGATTGAACCCACCCATGCAAGAAGTGGTAAGAAAGGAAGTGATCAAGCTGTTAGACGCCGGTATTATATACCCGATTTCTGATAGCAAATGGGTCAGTCCCGTGCAGGTTGTTCCGAAGCGGGGTGGGATGTGCATTACACAGAATGAACAAGGGGAGGAAATTGCCACGCGCCCAGTCACCAGATGGAGAGTCTGCATAGACTACCGGAAGTTGAACGAGGCAACTCACGAGGACCATTTCCCTTTGCCTTTCATCGATCAAATGTTGGAACGGTTGGCGGGAAGGGCGTTTTATTGTTTTTTAGATGGTTATTCTGGATACAATGAAATAGTGATCGCCAGTGAGGATCACGAAAAAACTACCTTTACATGCCCCTATGGCACTTTTGCCTACAGGCGCATGCCTTTTGGTCTTTGCAATGCACCAGCTACTTTTCAAAGATGCATGATGTCTATATTCTCTGAATTTATCGAAAAATGCATTGAGGTCTTCATGGATGACTTCTCTGTATATGGAGATACGTTTGATGAATGTTTGACTAATCTTGCTAAGATTTTAAAGAGGTGTGAGGACACTAACTTGGTTTTAAATTGGGAAAAGTGCCATTTTATGGTCACTGAGGGCATAGTGTTAGGTCATCGCATTTCTCGTGCAGGCATGGAGGTTGATCCAGCCAAAGTTTCCATCATTTCCAATCTCCCTCTTCCTAACTCGATCAAATCAGTTAGGAGCTTCTTGGGGCATGCCGGTTTTTACCGGAGATTCATTAAGGATTTCTCTAAAATTGCCAAGCCGCTCACTAATCTGCTTTGTAAAGAAAATCCTTTCTTAATAAATGAAGCGTGTGTCCAAGCCTTTGACACGCTCAAGAAGATGTTGGTTTCTGCACCGATAGTGCAACCACCCGATTGGTCAATACCTTTCGAGGTAATGTGCGATGCTAGTGGTCTCGCCGTAGGTGCAGTACTCGGGCAACATAAGGATGGGAGACATTGCGTAATCCATTACGCAAGTCATGCCCTGAATGAAGCCCAAGTTAATTACACCACAACGGAGAAGGAAATGTATGCTGTAGTCTTCGCGTTTGACAAGTTCAGACAATATCTGATAGGTACGAAGACCATAGTGTACACCGATCATACAGCATTGAGATACTTGTTTAGCAAACAAGATGCCAAACCTCGATTAATCAGGTGGGTACTTCTGTTGCAAGAATTCGACATCATAATAAAAGACAGGCGAGGTCGAGATAATGGTGCTGCTGACCACTTATCTCGATTAGATAATGATAAAAAGGAAAAAGCCGTTAATAAAGAGTTCCCGGACGAACAGTTGTTCGCATTGCACTTGCACGATCAAGCTTGTCCATGGTTTTCCGACATCGCTAACTTCTTGGCGTGCGGAATAACCCCACAGTTTTCGAACTATCATCAGAAGAATAAGTTCAACCGAGATGTATTAAATTACTTCTGGGAAGAACCTTATCTCTTCAACACTGTGCCGATTCAATAATCAGGCGATGTGTGACCGAGCATGAAGCCTATCAAATTGTCAGAAAATGTCATGAATCAGA